>JANRMT010062850.1:18263977-18275601 GCA_026402145.1 Polypterus bichir lapradei | reverse complement strand
CTATCTATCATATAGTGCCTTTCATATCTATCTATCTATCTATCTATTATATAGCACCTTTCATATCTATCTATCTATCTATCTATCATATACTGCCTTTCTTATCTATCTATCATATAGTGCCTTTCACATCTATCTATCTATCTATCTATCTATCTATCTATCATATAGTGCCTTTCACATCCATCTATCTATTTATCTATCTATCTATCATATAGTGCCTTTCATATCTATCTATCTATCTATCTATCTATCTATTATATAGCACCTTTCATATCTATCTATCTATCTATCTATCTATCTATCTATCATATACTGCCTTTCTTATCTATCTATCATATAGTGCCTTTCACATCCATCTATCTATCTATCTATCTATCTATCTATCATATAATGCCTTTCCTAGCTATCTATTATATAGCGCCTTTCACATCTATCTATCTATCTATTATATAGCACCTTTCACATCTATCTATCTATCTATCCATCTATCTATCTATCTATCATATAGTGCCTTTCCTATCTATCTATCTATCTATCTATCTATCTATCTATGCCCTACCATGCACTGGTGTCCGGTCCCAGGCTGTTTCCTGCCTTGTACCCCTTGCTGCCAGGACAGACTCCGTCCGATCCAACCCTGACCTGCACTGAGCACATTTGAGAGTGTCCCGTTACATTCAAGGGGCACACAGTCTGATACGTTGACAAAAGCCGACAGATCCTCTAACTTAACCAGTGATCCATGGAGTCACCAGGGCAGACCCTCCCAGTAATACAAAGTGGAAATCCCATCTAACGGGAAGCAGGCACATGTAATGGAACGGGTGCAAGAACATTTGCCAAACATTTTGTGTCATCAAGGTGTACATTTGGCCTACCCACGATGCACCTCTAGAGACTTACCTTCCCAGAATGTAGCTTGTGTCAGAGCCTGGAGAGGTCGACAGCAGGGATATTTCGCTAACCCGTTGTCTGTGGCCTTTGAGGTTCATCGGGGACAAAGGGGGGTCACCAAAGCCACACTCTTTGCTCTTACAAGGGCCCGCCTGACGGAAGCAGTGGGGGGACGGTGAAGCACTCGGTCCAGAGGGGGAACTGGAGAAGATGAGAGAGCCACTGGTGGAGCAGCTCCTCTCTTTGGGTGATCTCTGTGGGATGGGGAGCCCCGCCGATCTGGATTTGGTGCCCAAGTTGTCCTGCGAGGAGGTCCCCCTGGAGATCAGCTTGACTTCTGCATCTTGTGCTTCTGTGAGGTGAGACAAAGGTGCACATTTTACGTTACTGCAGGAAACAATTCCAGGCCTGACTTTTATGTGACTTTGGTTATTCATATTCCCTCTAACAAAAGAAAGGCAGAACATTTGTGCCCTGAGGCTACTGTTTTGCTAGTTCAGCCATGGGTGCGCCTCCTTTGGCATCTCACCGCGCCCAAACCCTAAGACACTGGCCAAGGGCCAGCGAGACTGGGAGTGCCTGTGGTTTCAAACACCTTCCCTGGGCGATACGTAACTATGGATCTGTTTATCAACAAGCACCGCTTCTCTAGAGCCGTCTTCTCCTTCCAGCAGCATTTTAGAAAGCTTGGCCAAGCGTCAGAAAGAAGGACAGCGTGTTCTCAAACAACCTCCAAGCCAAAATACTGCTGGAATAGGAAAAGTCATTTGGGCAAGGGAATGAGCCAGCGTGCAGTCAAAAATCCCTTACATAAGATGGTGTCGAGCTACACTTTGGGGAGGATAAGGCTTATCAACAATGCTTTCACCACCAAGATGATGGCATCATTCCCACTGTGTTAGCTGCCTGCTCCCTTTCACATAAAAGACTGGAAGAACAAAACACACAAGACACTCCGGCAGCTGGAAATCACAGTGCGTCCAAACCCCCTCAGTAACTGATCACTGTTGGCAAGAGAAGCAACCGACAGCTGCTGGTGTGGCGTCCAGCAGGAGACACTGCCAGGAGTGAACGCTCAAACAGATAAGTAATCATTGCTGAGGTGGTCCAGCTTCGGAAATCTGCAGGGCTCACATCGGCCTGCTGGCCCAATGCAGAGTGTCAGATCCTGGACCGGCTCTCTTCTTCTTATCTGCCAGGGCATTCTGTGGTGCTGCTGCTGCCAATCGACTCCAAACAAAGGCAGCGGGCACCACAATTGAAGGTGCAACTGAAAATGCTTCCCACGGACCCCCTTCTAACCTTCTTTTAATTTATATTAACCACACACATGCATATCTAGGGATGGTTTGGACTCAACAGTGGTTAAGGAGACAAACAGTAGCATCATGGGGGGCTTCTGAGGCTTAAGCTCCTGATCTTTTATAAGCCCCTGATCTTGGAAAGCCCCCATCCTGCGTTCTGACATGTATAGACAACCACTCCATGAGGGAGCCCACCTCCCAACTTAACATATACGTTGGACTAACAGGTTTATCAGAGGGCTGGGGGTGTCAAAGCACCTAATGAGTGCTAAAGCTCGTGACACCCCAGGAGACAAGTGAGGGACAACTTCCAAAACTGGACAAAACCTAAAAATGAAGTTTAACGAGGATGTGAAGAAGGGGCTGCATGCAGAAAAAAAAAATCAAGGTGGGCAATGCCAGCCTGCTGGAAGCAAACTCTGCCAGCGAGATAACATCTTAATGTGGGCACCGGCGTCAGAACATAAAGGGACAACTGAGAGGAGAACATTCGGTCCTTCAGGTCCTCCAATGTTTTCTTCCCGATTCCTATAACTGTTTATGTGAAGAATTGTTTCAGGGGTCCACCACCAATGCCCCTTCCCTTAATTTCGACCACCAGCTCATAGTTCATATCTAAGTGAATGAATTCTGCGGGGTCAACCTCCCCATGCAGCTTTCTTCTTTCATTCCCTGCGACTCTTAAATGACGTTTCAAAAAACCGCTTAGCTATTTGCCCCCCACAACAGTGTGACAGGCTGGAGAAACACTTTGTAAAAATCCTTACTGCGGTTTGGATTTTGGAAGCATAGTCCTCAAAAAACAAAGGCAGTTGGCACTACAGTGGAAGGTGCAGCTGAAAATGCATCCCACGGTCCCCCTTCTAAACTTTCTTTGAATTTATTTTAATAACACACATTCATATCTAGGGATGGTTTAGTCTTTTTTAGGTGACATACTTGTTGAGGGTGACCCACCGAGGTGGCTTTCTTATTTTTTTTTAGACTGGTGGGGGGGGGGGGTCTGCCCACTGCTCAGTTCGCTTGCCAACCCCCAGGCCTCTCTGCGGTTCTGCCGCTCACGTATGGAGAAGCATGTTTACAATTTAAACAGATTGTTATTTTCTTGGGAATTGTTACATATGCATAATAGAACTAATTATTTTACATTACAGCGAGTAATTAACCATAGTAAAAAATAGTAAAATTTAATAAATTGAAAGAAAATTATGTTTCATGTTGGTTTTCGTTGTGTTATACGTTTTCGTTCTGTTTGGCTTTGAAATTAACATGCAAATACTTTTTAAACTTTGACTGTAAAACTTCAGTAAAAACAATTTTTCGAATTAACTTTTTGTCAATATTGCATTGAATTTTGATTCTGTGTTTGGACTTTCATCGTGACAACGCAATGTATAACTGCCCATGAGTGAATATCGTTTCTTTCTCTCTAATAAATAAAACGACTTTTTTGAATGTTTGGCTCTGAGATTTGTTAATTGTCATAGCAAAAGCCATTCTAATGGGAAACTGTAAACGTTTAAATACGAATGGCGTATCAAGATCTCCTTTGGTGTCTGACGTTATCCCCTGAAGATGTACTACATTACCTTTCTTGTTGCCTGTTAAAATTTTACATGTCAGAAATGTTCGACCAATTTTTAATACAACTAATTTCATCCTATTGCACCGCCATCACTCAGACATCAATTACGCAATTACATTATGATACATTCTTCTTTTAAAAATAATTCGGCTGGTGGAAGATGGTATTAATGGTTGCAGATATTCTTCAGCATATTGTAAGTTGATGTTTTCACCATCACCACCAACTGAAAGGAAACTGTAAACGTTTTAATACGAATGGCATATCAAGATCTCCTTTGGTGTCTGACGTTATCCCCTGAAGATGTACTACATTACCTTTCTAGTCACCTGAATTGTTCGACCAATTTCGAATACAACTAATCTTGTTCCATTGCATAGCCCATCACTCAGACATCAATTACGCAATTACATTACAATACATCCTTCTTTCTACAGTAATTCAGCTGATGGAAGACCGGACGGTGTTTACGGTTGTAGATATTCTTCGTGATATTATAAGTTGATGTTTTCATCTTCTGCACCATCACTACCAACTGTTTCAGCAGAGTCTATTAATACGCATTTCACTAATTTGCCGTGTAACTGATCGACAATTTTCACGTTAATTCGCTTGACTTCATCGTTTCTCGGTGCTAGGATTGCCCGTGTACTCATTTCTTCTGTTGATAACCCTTCAAGATGAAATTCTTCAATAAGATTTGGACATAATACGTCTTCTGATATTGGGAACTTAAAGTGAGGACAACGTAAAAATGTACAAGAGCTGAGAGAGCAGGAACTGTGTCTGACAAAAGCATTCACACGAATTAGAGGTGAGAGGACCGTGGGTGTGGCCATTGAGAGGAGGGCGGGACTTGAAATAATCTCATGGTCAAAGTCTCATCTCGCGGGACTTGAAATGATCTCTATGAAAAAGTCTCGTCTCGTCGCAGGATTTATATATATAACAGAGAGCTGTTTCTCCTCTTGCTAAACGCCTGTATTGTCATAGGGGGCTTTAATGGGACACCATGCCTGAAAGTAAACTGCAGCCTTCTGCTGATAACACACGTTTAACCCTTTATCTTAAGTCATTTCTTTCCAGACCACCATGTTATAAATTTACCTGCAGTCCTTACTGATGCCTCGTCATTTTGCCCACGTGTTGTCTTCCCACCCTTACAGATGCCTAGAGGTTGAAAAGACGGATCCAGGTCCAGGATTAGCTGGTTGAGATTATCGATGGAGATGTCCAAGGTTGGAGAGTCTCCTGGAGGAGTCCCTGTGTAAGAGGGTCCGGAGTGGCCGCTCATGTGGCTTACGCTTCCCTTCCCCTGTACATCATAGCGGAAGACTTTCTTGTCAGATGAATGAATTATGGAGCAGTCACGAAGCCAGTGATCACCTCTGCCACCTCCATAGTGACAACCAGCGGGTGGCACAGGAAGGCAGCCAGGGCGGTTCCGACCATGACCCAGCTGCACCATTTCCTCTTTGGATGAGAGGCAGATTGTCTGTCCCACCCGCAGAACGTGGTTAGGGATTACTTGAGACATGCCAGTCCCAGAGGAGTGTTAGACCGTGAGAAGGAGCTCTTCTGTTCAACACACTGGACAAGCTTCTTCTTTTTTAATCTCCAAATGAAAGTCAAAGAATTTGGAAATCTGTAAAGAAAAAAAATACATGAGATTAAAAGATAAGCAAGACATGAAATACCACCCTGAGGGATGGCATGTGTTGGCAGAGCGTGTGCACCACATGATGGAATCTCACACGCGCTGTTTGTCCCTGGGGCTACAAGCACTTTTGCTTTACACGTTGTAGGGGCCAATAAGGTGAGGACCAACTGTACCCACTTATAAGGACCGCCCACTCATGTTGGCATCCACACCTTTGGCATTCTTCCTAAATAATTAGTATATACGGCATCACTGTCTGGAACACTCAGTGCTCAGGCGTCTTTTCACATTCAGATGTAACATGGCATTGATAGAAGATGGAAAAGTCAGGATGAGACATGGTAGGAGCGCGAGAATAACCAGGAGATGGTAAATGTAGATGGAGACGTCAAAACCAAGGAATCTGAAGCAGAGCCAAGCAACCAAAACCAAAATGAGAAGACGTTCATGAGCAGACGAAAATAAAGTCAAGACAGAAGCACAGAGAAAAGAAGCAAATCGCACTAAAAGAGCTGGCACTGGGATAACTCATGCTGTGACTTGCGGGCAGAGTGGTGGCTCTGAGGCTTCTGCCCTGGCAATCAGAAGGTTGCAGGTTTGAATCCCATAAATGCCAAAAGGGACTCTGCTCCGTCCTGGGTATGGCGTTAATCTGCATGTAGGCCCTCCAACCTGCAGAGAAAAACCTGGGGATTGGTGGCAGAATTGGCACTCCAGCCGCCCCAAATAAACCTCACACTGTCCCACTCCATCTGAACTAGTGTGGTGCTGAGGTGTCACCCATTGCATGGCTGTACTCAGAATTCACACGTTAAAGAAAACACCGTATACACAACAACACAATAAAACAACAATGACACAGTTTATCCAATCACATCCATAGTCATAATCATGTTTTTATTTTTATGTATCTTTAATTTTTTTTTTTTTTTAACCAGTGTGCAGTTGCATGTCGATGATAGCGGCAGTTTAGAGTTGGGGGCCGTGACGCTTCACTTCGCCACTGGCATGTCCTATGTGCATGTGACGTCATGGGGTGTGGTCACCTGGTTTGGCTAGCTGTCTTACTGGGTGGGGAGCCACATGCTCGAGGACTGGCGGCTCTTTCTTCGTACAAAATGGAATAATGTTTTCTAGTGGGAGAGAAGCACTTCCTCAGGAAGATTTTTGCTTCAGGCCTTGACTCTGAATAAGAGCCCACTTTACCCCTAAGATTGCTAGTGGTGACCTCTGCTTCTCCTAACTTTCTCTCTATCTCCCTCCACTGAAAGAATCATTTGCCTCACAATTAAAAAAATCATCAGACATTTTGTTCTTTTCTTCCTTTCAGAAGAGTCAGATTGACTAAAAGATAAGCTCATGGCTGTTGGTCACTTCTGCCTGGCTTTGTGATGTACGTCTATTACAAAACTGGTGGTCTCTGGGGTACTCATCAACGATGAGCTGGCAAGATGCAAAAGGACATGTGTTTGTGAGTCTGTATATCTGTGTGTTTGTCTGGTTGGTGTGCCTCTGTCATTCCAACAGGTGGTGTAACACAAACATCCATAGTAATGAAAGACATCACATTTGTCATTCAAACACACAAATATTAACACAGCTTTAATGACTCTCGTACCAAATGGCATATAACAGAGAAATATGCATTCCATTTGTCATCCTGGGAGATGGTGCATCATAAACATTAACACTGTTTTAACCAATTCCACACCAAATGGCATATAACATAGACATATGCACTGCATTTGTCATTCCAACAGGTGGTGCATCACAAACATTAACACTGTGTTTACCAATCCCATACCAAAAGGCATATAACATAGACATATGCACTGCATTTGTCATTCCAACAGGCGGTGCATCACAAACATTAACACTGTGTTTACCAATCCCATACCAAATGGCATATAACATAGACATATGCACTGCATTTGTCATTCCAACAGGTGGTGCATCACAAACATTTGCAGTAAAGCATTTTATGCATTCCAATAGATGGCGCACTGGAAACATTAATGCAGAGGCCTACGTCGACTAGTTGGCGTAACGCTTTTCACTATGACACAAGCTACTGTACATTGACCGTACAACAAATAAGACTGGCCTACAAACATTAGGGAAAGCCTTAGCCATTAGCTAAACAAACAAACCTGATAGGCTGAATGGTCTCCTCTCATTCATCAAATTTCTTATGTTCTAAATCAGGCCCTTACTCCTTTTTCACAACTTATTAGAGGAATTTGAGTGGCGAGGTTTGACACTAAGTAGGAGAAACTGTGATGGATGCAAGAGCAAAACACAATCTCAGCTACAGTATCTTACAAAAGAATCTAATTGGGTTAAGATACAGTAGGCATTAAGGGCAATGCCAACTTGACTTTTAATGCCAGACCATATAAGAAACTCCATGTTAAGAACAGATGGGTGCTATGGATGAAAATAATGTGACAGAGGACAAAATAGGGGGAGACTAAGGTGGATCCCAGTGGAGAAAGCTGTTCAGCTGACAGATGATAGGCCTTAAGCCTGAAAGTCTTGTCAAGCTAGAAATGAGGGTAGTGGATTCTGGGAAACCTGACAGGCTAAGCAGGATTCAGGGTTATTTGCTTAAGTTGAAAGTGCAGTTTTTGATTCCCATCAAGAAGGACTTTGAGGTTATGATAATGACTCAATTACATTTTCTGAGTATTTTGAGAAACTGAAGAGTGCCAGCAAGCATGAAAACAAATCAGCTCAGGTGTTTTGTGCCTTTTTTTTAATTAGACATGTTTCAAAAAGAGCTCACTCCCTCAGCGGCTGCTTGAAACCTGACGCTTTTAGTTCAGCTGTCTCTTTTCTGACACTTGTAAAGGGCTCAGCTCGTTTTCTGCTGCAGACACTTCTGTGGAGGTTCTCGTTATCTCTGCTGCTATGGACACATTGCCACAAGTTCGCTCTTTCTGGCAAGAAATCTTTTTCTTTTCATTTTTTTCAATTGAAGATATGTAATTTGTAACTAAGGAACTGGACCATCTGGGAAAGTGTTATCTGCGGGCTTGCTACTGCTAATTGGACTGAATGAAGGCTGCATGAGCCCATCGGGGTTGTTTGATTCTGTGTATCATTTATATTTACTTCTATTTATCTTGATATCTCTCTGTTATAAAAGAAAATCTTGAGACGAGACGAGACTTTTGCCAAGAGATTTTTTCAAGTCCCGCCATCCTCTCAACCATTTCCGGTTCACGGCCCACGCCCGTGATCCTCTCACCTCTCATTCGTGTGAATGCTTTTGTCAGACACAGTTCCTGCACTCTCAGCTCTTGTACATTTTTACCTTTTCCTCACTTCAAGTTCCCAATAAAAGAAGACTTATTATGCCCAAATCCTATTGGAGATTTCCTCCCGAAGGGTTATCAACAAAAGAAATGAGTACACCGAGAAACGATGATGTCAAAAGAATTAACGCAAAAAATGTCGATCGGTTACACAGCAAATTGGTGAAATGCGTATCAATAGACTATGCTGAAACAGTTGGTGGTGATGGTGAAAACATCAACTTACAATATGCTGAAGAATATATGCAACCTTTAATACCATCTTCCACTGGCCGAATTATTTTTGAAAGAAGGATGTATCATAATGTAATTGCGTAATTGATCTCTGAGTGATGGCAGTGCAATAGGATGAAATAGTTGTATTAAAAATTGGTCGAACATTTCTGACATGTAAAATTTTAACAGGCAACAAGAAAGGTAATGTAGTACATCTTCAGGGGATAACGTCAGACACCAAAGGAGATCTTGATACGCCATTCGTATTTAAACATTTACAGTTTCCCATTAGAATAGCTTTTGCTATGACAATTAACAAATCACAGGGACCAACATTCAAAAAAGTCAGTTTATTTATTAGAAATGAGAAAGAAACGATATTCACTCACGGGCAGTTATACATTGTGATGTCACGATGAAAGTCCAAACACGAAGTCAAAATTCAATGTGATATTGACGAAAAGTTCATTTAAAAAATATACAGTAAAAGCGTAAATGTAAAAAGTATTTGCGTGTTAATCTCAAAGCCAAACAGAATGAAAACGTATAACGTAACGAAAACCACTAACGCAACATGAAACATAATTTTCTTTCAATTTATTACGTTTTACTATTTTTTTAATATGGTTAATTATTTGCTGTAATGTAAAATAGTTAGTTCTATTATGCATATGTAACAATTCCCATGAAAATAACAATCTGTTTAAATTGTACATCCGCTTCCCCATATGCAGGCAGCAGATCTGTGAAGTGGCTAGCGTGCAGTGCCCACTCGGGGGTTGGCGAGCAAAGCGATCAGAGGGCAGAGCCCCCTAGTAAATAAAAAAAATACATTTTCAGTGAAGCTGTAGGACGATGTCTTTGTCACAGTGCTGTTAGTGTCTCTGGGAAGCTGGATTGTCCATTCCTTGTCTAGTTGCAGTCCCTTAAGTCCTTCATTGATGGGAAACTGGGTTGAAGTAAAGATTTTAAAAGTAAAGACAACTCCAGTGAGCAAACTACCTGCCACTGGGGTAATGTGGGTGAAACATTTGGGGTCCAATATGGACAGTGAGCCAGGTGAGTGGATACGGGTAAGAGTTACAACTGGGGAAGAATCCATTCCATGGCTGAGCCAAACATACAGGAGGAACAATATGGATTTTGTGCTGGTCGTGGAACAGTAGACCAGTAGCTACTGGAGGGTCTAAGGGTGTACGATAACCCAGCCTACATGTTTTTGTAGATTTAGCGAAAGCCTATGAGCGTGACCCTCAGTATGTGTTGTGGGAGGGGCTTCAGGAATAGGGGCTCACAGGGCCATTCCCGCGTAATATTTATTCCCTACTTGAATGCAGAGAGAGCTGTGTCCAAATTCTCAGCATTAAGTCAAATTCGTTCGCTGTGGTTGTCGGGCTGTGTTTTGCCACCACTCCTGTTTGTGGTTTTCATGGACAGCATATCAAAGCAAAGCTGAGGATGTGAGGTGTCCAGTTGGGACCGCCAGCGCGTAGCATCTTTGCCTAATGCAGATGATGTCGTCGTCTGTGACCTTCGACACGCTCTCAAGGCGATTCGTAGCCGAGATGAGGATCAGCACCTCTCAGTCTGAGGTCATGGTCTGCTTGGAAAAGTGTGGATTGTTCTCTCCAGACGAGAGGGGGAACAACTGCCCTTAGTGGAGGAGTTCAATCTCATCTCGAGATCTCGTTCACGAGTGGCAGAAAAAAGGAAAGTGAGAAAGATACGTGGATTGGAGCGGCAGCAGCTGTTTTGTGGGTGCTGTACATGTCCATGGTGGTGGGGCAGGTGCTGAGTCTAAAAACGAAACTCTTGCTTTACCGGTCAGCCTACGTCACCTAAGCTCTTGAACTGTGAGCAATGACCGAAAGAAATGAGGCTTCTTTGCACAGTGTCTGGGCTCACACTTCGTGATAGGGTGGGAAGCTCAGCGATTTGGGAAAGCCTCAGTGCCCCTCCTGATGGAGAGGAACCAGTTGAGGTGGTCTGAGCATGTCGTAAGGATACCAGAGCTGCTCTACTCAGAGAAGAAGACCCTGTGACCGACCCAGGGCATACTGGACAGTGCTGTGCAAGTTCACACCTCACAAGAACTCACTCAAAGTTCAGATCACACAGATTAAAATGAATAAACTCACGTTCGTAGTTCACCATTTCAATTTTGTTCAGTTCATTTCGTATTTTTTAAGGAGTGAGAATTAATGACCCATGAGTTTACTTTTTTCAATTTTGCACGCCTTATTACAGTGTTCTTGAATAAAATACAATAATTATGAAAACTTTTTTTTATTTAAATACACTTTATTGAGTTATACCCAGCAACAAACACTTATAACCATATATGCTAATATCCTCCCGGTCAAAAAAGAAATTAAAGAGATGTAAGTCTACATATAAATTACCGCTCTGTTTCCAACCGCGTGACTGTGGCCCGGCGTGTAGGTGAACTAACCTGTTACACTGCCAGTCGCAATTCGCGTCACATATTGCAAGTCTAAAATATAAAGTGGCCTCCCGTAATCCAACGTTTTCCTAAAAGTGAAAGCGGAGCTTCACCGCGTGCTCGTGTCATCGGGGGGTGCAGCTTAAGCACAAGCAGGAAGACACAGACAGCACGATTTGATTTCACGTTATATTTTACCAAT
>JANRMT010062850.1:18204257-18252307 GCA_026402145.1 Polypterus bichir lapradei | reverse complement strand
ATCTATCTATCTATCTATCTATCTATCTATCTATCTATCTATCTATCATATAGTGCCTTTCATTATCTATCTATCTATCTATCATATAGTGCCTTTCATTATCTATCTATCTGTCATATAGTGCCTTTCATTATTTATCTATCTATCTATCATAAAGTGCCTTTCATTATCTATCTATCTATCTATCTATCTATCTATCATATAGTGCCTTTCCTATCTATCTATCTATCTATCTATCTATCTATCTATCATATAGTGCCTTTCATTATCTATCTATCTATCTATCTATCATATAGTGCCTTTCATTATCTATCTATCTATCTATCTATCTAGTGCCTTTCCTATCTATCTATCTATCTATCATATAGTGCCTTTCATTATCTATCTATCTATCTATCATATAGTGTCTTTTATTATCTATCTATCTATCTATCTATCATATAGTGCCTTTCATTATCTATCTATCTTTCATATAGTGCCTTTCATTATCTATCTATCTATCTATCTATCTATCTATCATATAGTTCCTTTCATTATCTATCTATCTATGTGTCTAACCTGCTCTGCATGTGTATTGCGCCAACGTTTTTGAATTCTTTACGACGTTCAACTTTGTCATCTATTCTTCGTCTTTTATTTCCAGCACCAGGCGTGGTTAAATCTCTTGGCACAAAGTCTCATCTCGTAAGACGTGAAAGTGTCTCTCTGAGAAAATCATGTCTCGTCCCTCTGAAAAAGACTCGTCTCTTCCCAAGATTTTTTTATATAATAGGGAGATAGGGTGGCCTGCGTGTCTGTGTTCAAGGCTACACATGAGGGTCCTATCATCCCCTCGAAACACATCCTTATGACCTTACCAGACCCCCAAGTCTCTGCTTCCGTAATGAAATGTGCCCGTAATGCAGGGGTGTCAAACTCAAGGCCCAGAGAACCATTTCAAAGTACCCCAAACATGTAACTTACTGACAATTGTTAGTTTTCTCAAAGACCGCATTTAATTTGAGTCTCATATGTCCATTGTAGCCAGATAAAATGAATCAGATTCCATTTACACATGGAATTAAAATGTAATGATGAGGACCTGCAGCAGTGTGAGATGTAAAACATTCTTTTTTTTTTTTTTTCCGAGGAAATCCAGAGCTTGGAATACCGGTGGGAGAAGTGTGCCCATATCATGATTAAGGCTGAAATTTGAGGTCTGATAGACTTTTTCCTGTAATGGAAGCCATTGTCAGGGTTGCGTCCCGCGTTTCTAGGGTTGTGGTTTCTGCAGTTGTTATTCTTGAATTAATCAGCAGACGGGATAAAAGGTTAGCCTTTAGCACTGAGCCGTATCTGATCTACGGATAAAGCCTCCTTTCCATTTTTGAATTCTCTTGTAATTATTTTTCATGTCTTGCCTAGTTTTCGACTCCTTGCCCACATATTGACTTTTTGCCTCTCGTCTGGATTTTGGTCGCTTCATTTACTTTTTATTTTCATTTCTTTTGCCTTTTGCATGCCTCTCCCGGTTTAACTCAAGAAACTAGTTATCTGTTTTGATGCCGAGACAGGACAGTCTGTTGTAAAAAAAGGAGACACAACAAAGTGAAAGAGTGGGGGGCACTGATATAGTGAACCCTGTGACGGAAGCTTTGACACTGGATCCGGGGGAGCAGCCATGGGGTGCACACTACGTCCCCCAGAACACTTGGTGGCAGTCCCCCTGGGTTGCATCGGGTCCACAATTGGCCTTGTTGGGCTTCGTGGCCACCGCCAAGGGGAGCTGCATAGCTTCTTGAACCCGTGTGGACTGTAACGCAGCCACACCCACCTGGAGCACTTCCAGGTGGGTTTTTGGGGACTGTGAGGGGCATCAGGGACACGGGGAAGATGTACTCCACGGCTGAAGACAAAATAAATCTTTTATGTTCATTTTCACGTGCCTCCGGTGTCGGTCTGTGTCGATTCGGCGCCAACCAAGCACTTCTATCACAACCTGTATAATTTGAAAGAACGCAGAAAAACGCAACACACAATCATCTGCGGAGACATCTTTCCAGACACGAGTTCAAAACAGAACTGAGAACAAGATGGCTGCTCCTCAGGTTTTATAGTCACTCGGCAGGAAGGGGCGGGTCATGGAGGGCGGGTAACAGAAGTTGTCGTCATCAGTTTAGTGGCCGTCAGTCTCCTGTCCTGCAGAGGGAGGAAGAGAGAAAACATCAGCAAACAGTGCCAGCTCCGGGTATCTCTGGGTAATTACCATCATCTGAGCTCTTGAAACAGTATCCCATGTGTGCACACGTGACGACTGAAAAATCTGAAAACGCCACTTCCTCCCTGGGTAGGCTCATGCCCCATCAGACACCTCTGGTATTCCAGCTTCAAGAAAACCAATGAAAAACATAAAAAGAAGCTACAATCATGACAGACCAATATAACATCCATCCATTATCCAACACACTATATCCTAACTACATGGTCATGGGGGTCTGCTGGAGCCAATCCCAACCAACACAGGGAGCAAGGCAGGAAACAAACCCCAGGCAGGGTGCCAGCCCATGGCAGGGCACACGCACACGGGACAATTTAGAATCGCCAATACACCTAACCTGCATGTCTTTGCACTGTGGGAGGAAACCCACCCAGACATGGGGAGAACATGCAAACTCCACGCAGGGAGGACCCGGGAAGCAAACCTGGGCCTCCTAACTGCGAGGCAGCAGCGCTACCCACTGCGCCGCCCCCACTATAACACCAAGATTTTATACTTATGTGATACTGAAATTCATGAGCATGAAGTTCACAGGTATTGAGCATTTCGGCCTCTATACAATCTGAAAGAGTGTTAAATCGAAATAAACCATCATAAACTTTATCAGCCATGGTTCCCAAAATCATCTAAAAATAACAAGGAATGTGTTTCAATGCGCGATCACAAGGCGATTCTCATTTATAAATGTAAATTGCGTAGAAAATGTGATAAACAAAACACTTCCACAATGGGAAAGAGTTGGGGATCATCCCCATATAATGTCCAAAGGACAAAAGAAAAAAATGCTGAGGCAAAAAGTGCGATCAAAAACCATTTACATAGCAGATGATAACAGGAATGTAACAGATGGTGTTTTTATACACAAACAAAATGGCTGACGGAAATGAGGTGGCAGGAGACGACGTCGAAACTGGAACTGGAAATGATGTGATGGAGGAAGTGACATTATCTTCGGGAGATCGGAAAGTATCGTCATTGGATGGAGCCGGAAGTGACGTCATCGGAGGGTGTTAGAAGTGACGTTTGACAGCCATCTTGGAAACCCGGAAGTATGGTACGTACTTTATTTTTCTTCTTTGGCTCTGATCAGAAAGAGAGAGAGGCATTAGTACTGCAAATCAACCCCTTGTGTCACAATATCTCACTCACCTCCGGGCTTGTTGACTTCCTCCAAAATGCACATGTGTGACAGCGTATGGTAGGTTTTACAGATCTGATTTGTTTTTGCCATACGCATTTTTCAGCTTTTTTTTTTTTTTCTGTGCACATATTTTCACACCCTACAAAGTTTTATAAATGAGTTCCCTGGTCACTATTGACTTCTGTTATGTCCTAACTTTCTCTCCCCCCCCCCCCCCCCCCCATTCAGAATAAGAACAAAAGATTACAAGTTTTGTCTCAGCCACCAATACAAAAAGGTAAATAGCATATAAAAAACTGGCTTCACTCACCAACCCACCGGCCTGCGCTACACGCCAGCCACTTCACGTCTCTGCCGCTCCCGTATGTGTATTTCACTTTCACCAAACAACAAATCTTTTAATTCTCGCAGATACGCCTCTTCATTGGGAAGAAACACTACTTGTCCCTGATGGCAACACAAATTAAACGATCTTCAAGTCTCCGACTTAAAGTTTAAATCCGAACAATGACTAAATACTTCTGTCTTATCACCTACGTCCATATATTCAATCTCTTTTTACTGCTCCATTATTTCACCGAGTAATATTTTCTGTTTTTTTGCGCTAATGCGATCTTTACTATCAGCTTTTTGAGACTTTTGAATTTTAGCCCTTTCATTATCTCTAACCTATTCTGCACGTGTATCACACCAACATTTTTGAACCTCTTTACGACGTTCTACTTTGTCTTCTGCTCTTTGTCTTTTATTTCCAACCCCGCTTGGAAATCTCTTGGAAAAAAGTCTTGTCTCACGGGACCTGAAAAAATCTCCGAGAAAGTCTCATCCCGGGATTTCCTTTTATATATAGATAGAGATAGAATTTTTGGGTAGAGTATTCCTGTAAGGGGCGGCATGGTGGCGTAGTGGTTAGCGTTGCTGCCTCACAGTTAGGAGACCCGGGTTCGCTTTGTGGAGTTTACATGTTCTCCCTGTGTCTGCGTGGGTTTCCTCCCACAGTCCAAAGACATGCAGGTTAGGTGCATTGGCGATTCTAAATTGTCCTTCATGTGTGCTTGGTGTGTGGGGGTGTGTGTGTGTGCCCTGCGATGGACTGGCGCCCTGCCCGGGGTTTGTTTCCTGCCTTGCGCCCAGTGTTGGCTGGGATTGGCCCCAGCAGACCCCCGTGACCCTGTGTTCGGATTCAGCGGGTTGGATAATGGATGGATGGATGGATAATGGATGGGTGGTATTCCTTTAATAAAGGTTAAAATACTAAATATACAGCCAAAGAATAGACATAACTCAAAAATTTTTACTGATTAAAAAAAATCTGAGTACATTTCTGAAAAATTAATGACAAAAATATTTTTAAAACACACTTAGGTTGCTCTGTGACAAAATCTTTGTTGACTAGTATTATATGTGGTCTCATATGTAGTCTGGCTAAACACATGAAACAAAAGCAAAGGTATTTACATAATATTCAAACATTCAATAATTAATAACCAACATAATATAAAGACAAATCTTGAAATTACATCAATTAAAAAACAACCACAAACAAAAAATCAACAACATAAAAAGTTGAAACATTACACAAAAAAAGAATAGACTTAAGCCAGGCCTACAACTCTGGCTGAGCCGTAACAGTGGGCAGCACAGAGCTGCCATTTCCAGTATTAAAGATTCTAGGAAATCACTTCAGTGCACTTGTATGTGTGCTGGCAAGGCGGTTTAAAGCGGTTTACAGCTACATCATCATGCTAAGCATCCTCCAGGTAACTCGAGGCCAGATGTGTTCGCTTTAAGCGAGGATCTCTTCGTCTATCTTAAAGCGCTCACCTTGCGAAACACCTGGGTGGCAACCTGGAGCTGTATTTCTGGTCAAAGTTGGGAAACCACTCAAAAGATGAGTTGGCAGGTCATATTTCCCAGATACTGCCTACAGGATTTATTTTTGCATCCTAAAAAGACACATTCAATAATTACATAATTTTGCAGGTTGGTGCCGGGTGCCCTGCCATAACTAACCTCAAAATGAGATCAGTCAGGTGGCTTTGATTTTGAGTTCCAGTGAACTGAAGCGCATCCACTGAGTTTTGTCACACTGCAGAAGAGAAAAGGTGGGAAGCCGATGCACTTTTGGAATTACACACCTAATAGTATACCTGTTCAAGTTATAATGTGGAGCAGGCCATGATGAGGCAGGGCAAAAGCTAAATGCTTGGGGTGCCAGCCAGGAAAAACCCCGTTTAATTCCAGCAAACAAATAAAACATTTAAACGAGACATGTGCTCGATAGTGCTGTCTGGCGGCGACCATTCCCCTTTTAGAGTGCTCTAAAGGACCCGCTCTCTCTCTTGCCCTTTATGACAGTCAGGTCTGAAGTGAGACGCCATCTTCCTTGAGCGTCTCCCTTTAAGACTGAGCGGACCTGAAGGGATGGGGCTTCCTTGGCTTTGTTGCCTTCAACGGGCAGTTTCTGGAAGCTGTGAGGGAAACATGAGACAAGCCTGTTAGTGACAGCGCCCCCTTTCATCCCGGGATGGTACCACATACTTTAGGTGAGGCTGAAAGGCAACGCTCTGGTGCACATGCGTGACAAATGGCTGTAAAATATGAACCACAATAAAAAAAATAAAAGTCTGTATTTTCCAAAAGGCTGTGGTGGGTTGGCGCCCTGCCCGGGATTGGTTCCTGCCTTGCGCCCTGTGTTGGCTGGGATTGGCTCCAGCAGGCCCCCGTGACCCTGTGTTTGGATTCAACGGGTTGGAAAATGGATGGATGGATGAATGGATCTTCCAAAAGGATGAGTTGGAGTCTTCCCCGGCATCGACAGGCATCAAGGCAAAAAGAAGCACCTGTCCATCTTTAAACACACTTTGTTCAGTTCTGAGTCACAGGGGGCTCTTTATTGGCAGTAATGAATGGTAATCAGGAACCAATCCTGGAGAGGATGCAAGACCACTGTAGAGCATACGCATGCATACATCCAAACTGGGCCAATTTAAAGTTACTAAAAAACCTGATACAGTGGATTCATAAAGTACTGAGACCCCTTCACTTTCTGCACACATTAATGTAGATTTCATTTAAAATGGGCGGATTTGCCATTTGAGTCTATCAGTCGAGACTCAATAACTCACAGGGACAAAGTGAAGATATGTTTTCAGAAAGGTTTGCAAAAATTAATAAAAACTAAAAACTGAAATCTCTCATTCTTTTAAGTATTCAAAAACTCCCAATTTTACTCAGGTCCATCCCATTTGCTTTAATTCTCCTTGAGATAGCTCTAGAACTTGATTAGAGTCCACCGGTGGCAAACTGGACATCATTTAGAAAGGCACACGTGGACCTGTGTATAGAAGGTCCGACCGTTCACACTGCATGTCAGGACAAAAACCAAGACATGGTCGTGCATTCAATGAACCACAAGGGACTGTGGGTTATCCTCATCCTGCTGATGATTCAAGGAATTCTCTGTAGACCTCTGCAATCATATTATGGTGAGCCATAGATCAAGGCAAGGGGATCAAAATGTTTCTAAAGCTTTGAGTTTTCCCAGGAGCACAGCTGCCTCAATAATTGAAATGCATGAAGTCTGGAACCAGCAGAACATCTTCCTAGAGTTGGCCATCCGACCAAATTGTGTAACCAGTCAACAAGGGGATTGGATTCGGAGGTGACCAAGAACCCAATGGTCACTTTAACAGAACTTCAAACGTCCTCTGCTGATATGGGAGAACCTTCTGAAAGGACTGCATTCACAGTAGAGAGGCTAAAAGGAAGTCACTCTTGAGTTAAAGGCATATACAGTGATACCTTAGAATCCGAACTTAATCCATTCCAGAACCCCGGTCGAGTTCCAAATCGTTTGAGTTCCAGGACAATTTTTCCCCTTTAAAATAATAGAGGATGGATAGGATTAGAAATGAGGGCATTAGAGGGTCAGCTCAAGTTGGACGGTTGGGAGACAAAGTCAGAGAGGCGAGATTGCGTTGGTTTGGTCACGTGCAGAGGAGAGGTGCTGGGTATATTGGGAGAAGGATGCTAAGGATAGAGCTGCCAGGGAAGAGGAGAAGAGGAAGGCCTAAGAGAAGGCTTATGGATGTGGTGAGAGAAGACATGCAGGTGATGGGTGTAACAGAACAAAATGCAGAGGACAGGAGGATTTGGAAGAAGATGATCCACTGTGGGGACCCCTAACGGAAGCAGACGAAAGAAGAAGAAGAAGAAAATAATAGAAACTGGATTAATCCATTCCTGGGTCCCACAAACTTGTCTTTTCAAAATGATTTTAACAGTAAATACACTGGAGTTTAAGGTAAAATATTAACAAATAATAATAATAGGACATTTTAGGACCCATGGCAAATACACTAAGTTGTTATTAGATAAAAGCAAAAATAGCAGCGAAAAATCACACAAGATGCTTTCACTACAGCTTCCAACAACGAACTGAACGACAAAGCGTATGGGTGGCCCGAGTGCTGGGGAAACGTACGCACAAACACTCATGGACAATGTGCTGGGCGTTCAGATTCCAAAGCAGCGTTCGGATTCTGGGGCAAAAATTTCCTCAAATTTTTCGTTCGGATTCCAAGTTGTTCGAGTTCTGGGGTGTTCAGATTCTGAGGGCAATACTGTAATGGCATTTAAAGGACTCTGGGAACTCTTGGTCTGGTGAGACAAAAATTGAACTTTTAGAACGGAACCCCAACCACTATGTCTGCTGAAGACCAATCACTGATCATCACCTGCCTAATACCAGCCCTACAGTGAAGCATGGCGGGGAGACACTGGGAGTACATGCAGACTCCATGCAGGGAGGACCCAGGACATGAACTCTGTGAGGCAGCAGCGCTACCACTGCACTGTATTATAATAAATAATAATGACAGACACCAGAATATTGGTGAAAGAACTGCCATCAGGACTAGAGAATAAATAACACACTGTGGAAAACTTTAAAGACATGTGAGAAACTGTACCATAGTACCACCGTCTTAGAGCCCATCTTAGAGTTGGCACAAGCAGAACATTCTAGAAAGCAGGAAAGGTATGTCGAGCCTTCAGCTTAGACTTAAATTTGATGGAGTCTCACTAAGACACTAAGCGAGAGACTGAGAGAAAACCAAGAAGGTTTGGTGTCACCAAAGGCGCTGGACTGTCAGAGGAAATTGGAGCCCAGCTGGAAAGACCTGAACAGGGTCTCGGTGCTGTGCCATCATTCTGCAATGTTGTTCCACCTAAAATCTGGAATATGTGACCGATAGAAATTCGCCAGGCTAATACAGTGGAGCACTTTAAAAAACTGCTAAAAACACATTACTCTAACATGGCTCTCTCATAGCTTCATCTTAGTTTAATCCTAATATTCTGTATATGTATTTAATTATCATTATCATTCATGGTGGCTCAAAAATCCGTACTAATCCCTACTTTCTCTGTTGTTCTTTTTCCAGTTTTCTGTGGTGGCGATCTGTGCCCCCCCACACACCTGATCAGGGCACCAGGCAGTCTTTATATTGATGGATCAAAGGACCATCATCATCAAATTCTTCCATGTGAAGCCTGAATACCATGAGGACTGACTGAGATCATTGATGTTAGGGGGGCTGGGTGGTCTTGTGGCCTCAGAACCCCTGAAGATTTTATATTTTTTCTCCAGCCGTCTGGAGTTTTTTTATTTTGTTTGTTTTTTCTGTCCTCCCCGGCCATCGGACCTTACTTTTAGCAGGTTAGGTGCATTGGCAATCCTAAATTGTCCCTAGTGTGTGCTTGGTGTGTGGGTGTGTGTGTGTGTGTGTGGCGCCCTGCCCGGGGTTTGTTTCCTGCCTTATGCCCTGTGTTGGCTGGGATTGGCTCCAGCAGACCCTCATGACCCTGTAGTTAAGATATAGCGGGTTGGATAATGGATGGATGGATAGTGTTCCCTAATTTTATTTTTTATATTATTTCTCTTTCTTCCTCCTGTAAAGCACTTTGAGCAACGTAATTTGTATGAAAATATGCTATAGAAATAAATATTGTTGTTGTTGTTGCGCCAGCAGATCTCAAGTAAAAGGGTGCCCATCTCCCGGGGCATGGTCTTCTATCTGAAGTGCTCATCAAAAGCCACCGGCTGAATCACACAAAGGCCTTAAGACTTCATTGAATGACTGACTGCAGTGTACTTCGATATCAGGTGACTCATATTACAGGCTAGGTGCCTTGTTCCTAAGCAACCGAAAAACATCACATGACAGTATTTTTTTTTTTTTTTGGATTATAGAAAATCGCAGTTTCTTTTCATTTTGATTTACATCCTCTTTCATGTGTGTGAGGACTGTAGAGCCAGTAAAGCATCTCCATTGTTATTCAGTCACACCCGTGCTTGATACAACAATAGGACCGGATATCTACAGTAGAAGGGCAGCACAGTGATAAGTTCTACTTCCGCACAACTACCAACGACTGGGTTTGACTCTCAGGCTTGGTCACTGCGTGTGGAGTTTGGGTTTTCTCTTCATGTTCACGATTTTAGATTTCCTCCCACATTCCAAACTCGTGCAGGATAGGCTGAGTGGTGACTCTAAATTGACTCAACGTGCATGAGTGTTAGGTGTCTGCATGAGTGTGCCCTGCAATTGCCTTGGCAGAGCTGACTCTTGTCTTGCTCCTGGGATAGGCACCGCCCAACCACACCCTCCCACCATCACCACCTTGAAATGGGACTAAATAAGATTATGCAAGCAATAAATAAAGCAGTAAAACCTTGGATTGCAAGTAACTTAGTCTGCGAGTGTTTTGCAAGACGAGCTAAAAATTTTTAATAAATTTGAACTTGATAAACGGGTGGGGTCTTGCAATACGGGTAGTACATATACGCTTTGCTGGCCGAGCGTCACATGATCACAACTGAGCCGAAGGTGGTTCGCTCTCCACGGGATTGTGGGTAATCGTCTCCCATTCTCGGACTCAGTCGGCGTGCCTCACTCATATAGTCAACATCCGTAAGAGTGTATACTGTTTACTACAGCATTGTGACCACGTGTATGTGTTGTAGCGTGTGAGTCCCTGTCTTGCACCCCAAAACACGAAGAAGAGTCTCAGTACTTTAGCGACACCAGCTTTTATTCAGGTTGAAATAGGATCAGCGCAGTTATTTATTGTAGCAGGATCTGCCACTCTCCTATACACCGACACAGCAGTCAGGCAGGGACATGCTCAGTTTAATGGCTAAGTAATATTGTGCCCGGCATTTATAATGTTCCTTACATCACCCATCGATGGCAGGCACTTATAGCTTGACCGCAATCTTTTCGGATTCTCTTTTACGGCGAACTGCTACAGCGTTAGGAGCCTGCTGTTGCTTCGGGGCGTTGCTTATTCCATGTGTCGTCCCGTTGGGGGGAATCCCAAAAGAGTTTAGAAACCTTACAGTGTGTAAAGAATTTTTTAATTTTGTGTCCAAGTGTAGTGACTCTTCAGGCAAAAGCGGTTGTTGCTCAGAAAGCAGATGTCACTTGAGACGGCCTTCCCGTCGCCCAAACACTAACCTTAAGGTCCCTGATGTTAAGTCACTATTTTAGGGCTAAAATGATAACAGAAATGTGAAACCTGCTTACATACCTAATCGTAGTGGCGTCCGCTTTCTGAACATGAGCCGCAAAAGCAAATGTCATTGGAGAGGTTTCCTTATTATAGCCGCAAAAAAAGAAAAAGATTCCAGTGAGCCACAAGATAGCAGGGATTCCGTTAGTTAGAGTAACCCTCCTCCTCCTCCTCATCTCTTCTCTCGCGTCTCCCTCACACCAGCCACGATTCTTTTCAAAGGTAAAGTGCAGGTTAATTTGTTTTATGTATTTATACTTTAGATTTTGTATTAATCATTTTTATATAAATATTTTTGGGTTGTAGAACGAATCATCTGAGTTTCCATTATTTCTTATGGGGGAATTTGCTTTGATAAACGAGTGCTTTGGATTACAAGCACATTTCCCGAATGAATTACACTCGCAAACCAAGGCACCACTGTAAATGTAAAGGAAAAAGCAAAAGGCAATTAACATCAATCCCTTTTCTAAATTTGTCATTATAATTAAATGTGACATGTTGTCATGAATATTAGCAAACAGAGTGCTAAAATATATCTCATGATGCCTAACAGAGGGGGAAAACCGTCAAAAAAAGAGCAAAAATGGAATCTTTACGAATAAAACATTTATTATAAAAAATGCTCTAAAACAAGAAACTATGAGGAGCACAAAAGACACAGACGGCAAGAGATCCAAGAGGTGAGATCAAAACAGAGAGCAACATGTCACAAAAATCTACAAAATTAGAAAATAAAAATAGAAGAAAACTAAACACAGGAGAACTCACCAACCTCCTCGTATATGCAATGAACCGCAAGGGACTGTGAGTTATCCTCATCCTGCTGATGGTCAGCAAAACACATAACCTAAAAACATATCTAGATATAAAAAAAAAAAAACCTAAATAATCAACAATGTTAACAAACACAAAAGAAGACAAAAATGAACACAAAAAGAAATAAAAACAACATTTGAACCCCAGCCAGGGGAGGAACCCAGGCTGAAATAAAACATGTCTACTCCTGGATCGAGTGTACGCATAAGTCCACATTTCAACACTGACTTTGGTTTAAGGTTTGAGGTTTTTATTTACACTAGAAAACATGAAATTTGCGTTCTCAAGTTCCATGCAATTACCAACAGAAATAAATTAAAATAAAGCAAACCGAGACAACACAGGCTAAAGCTTATCCAGGAATTCTAAAATATTTACGTCATTTGAAAACAGATTCTTTGCTAACTACTTCTAGCAGTTTGATAGTGTGTTTTTACTTAAAGTGGTTATATGATACTTATGAAAAACTCAATACGTCTGGAATTTTTTATTGTCTCCAAAAGTTCTTATTTGCAAAAACACATATGGCACTGGAAAGAAAATTAGTTTCTGGAGCAATTTCTGTGAGTTTGTAAAGCAACTGTCCTCCATGATTTCCTGCAGGTGAGTGCTGCATGCCATGGTGGTCTGTCATCAGGTGAGATGATTTCCAGTTTTGGCAACATTGCCCACCGACACACACACACACACACACACGTACTAAATCATCTACGTCAGCCCCGATACATTTAGCTCCATGTCTGGTAATCTGCTGGAGCTTTTTGGTTTGTCAAACTACTAAATCAGGCAATGAAACTGACATTTAATTGGCACAACAAAATGACAAAACATACAAACAAAATAATATAAAAACAGCAATAAATTATGTAACCCGTCAGCACCTACTATAAAACAGAACACAACTAGAAAGCACTGACTGATGTTTTAGATGCTGATAGTTGATTTGGACCATTCTTGCAATTCTTGAGTTAGCATAGACAGTCCTCACTGGCAGACATTTTAAAACCTGCTGTCTACTTCAGAAATAAACTGTCGGTGTCTTCCAGCTTTGAATTTGTCCTGAAGGGATGATAACTTTGATTAAGGAGTATCCCACTCACCAGCTCCAAAACGCATGCTAGCCTCTCGCTTTATTCTGTCTCTACCAGTCCTGTAATTATCTTGCATTGCAAATATTGCTTTTTGTTGTTTGTTAAATAAGACTCATTACTTTTTACGTATGTGATGTGTTTAGATAGGAATAGAGATTTATTTATATAAGATGAAGCTTTTAAGTGAATACAACTATGCAAACAAGACTGTATTGTGGAGCTGATAAGGCAAAGCTGGCACTATTTTTGAGTGTGGGTATTTAAACAGGAGTTTAACAGCCAGATGTCTTTTTGGACAGAAGGATGGTTCAGAAAGCACATAGCAATGACTCTTTGAATGACAAAGTGTTTTTTCAAGCAAGAGATAATAGTGGGATATATGCAAATAAACTGAAAAATATTGGGAGATGAGCAAATACAAAGATAGTTCAGGAATTTACGGTGGCCCTGAAGTGCTATGCGCATAAACAAATTGAATCAAATCAGAAAACAAAAAACCAAACTGGAAACACAAACACAAATAAGAAAATGCAAAGCCAAACTGAATACACAAAACAAATCAGAAAATGCAAAAATAAATTGAATACGCAAAAGCAAATCATAATGTTCAAAAGCAAATTGGAAACAGAAAAGCAAATCATCCATCCATCCATCTATTATCCAACCCGCTATATCCTAACTACAGGGTCACGAGGGTCTGCCGGAGCCAATCCCAGCCAACACTGGGCAAAAGGCAGGAAACAACAACAACAACAACAACATTTATTTATATAGCACATTTTCATACAAAAAAAATGTAGCTCAAAGTGCTTTACATAATGAAGAATAGAAAAATAAGAGACACATTAAGAAAATAAAATAAGTCAACATTAATTAACATAGAATAAGTGTAAGATCCAATGGCCAGGGGGGACAGAAAAAACAAAAAAAAAAACTCCAGACGGCCGGAGAAAAAAAATAAAACCTGCAGGGATTCCAGGCCATGAGACCGCCCAGTCCCCTCTGGGCAATCTACCTAACATAAATGAAACAGTCCTCTTTGTATTTATGGTTTTCACGGAAGGACTTGATGATGATGATGATCACGTGGACTTCTGGCTTTTAGTCCATCAATGCTGGGACATCATGGTGCTTTGAGTAAGTTGGTGGTGGCGCAGGCCGCCACCACAGAAAAACCGGAAAAAGAAACAGAAGAGAGAGTAGGGGTCAGTACGGATTTTAGTGCCACCATGAATAGTTATTATAATGAATTGAACATACAGAGTATCAGGATTAAGATAAAGTGAAGTTATGAAAAGGCCATGTTAAAGTAATGTGTTTTCAGCAGAGTTTTAAAGTGCTCCACTGTATTAGCCTGGCGAATTCCTATTGGCAGGCTATTCCAGATTTTAGGTGCATAGCAGCAGAAGGCCGCCTCACCACTTCTTTTAAGTTTAGCTTTTGGAATTGTAAGGAGACACTCATTTGATGATCTAAGATTACGATTTGGAATATAGGGTGTCAGACATTCCGATATATAAGATGGAGCGAGACTATTTAAGGCTTTGTAAACTATAAGCAGAATTTTAAAGTCAATTCTGAAAGACACAGGTAACCAGTGTAGTGACATTAAGACTGGAGAGATGTGCTCGGATTTTCTTTTCCTAGTTAGGATTCTAGCAGCTGCATTCTGCACTCGTTGCAAATGATTTATGTCTTTTTTGGGTAGTCCTGAGAGGAGTGCGTTACAGTAATCTAATCGACTAAAAACAAAAGCGTGAATTAATTTCTCAGCATCTTTCAATGATATAAGAGGTCTAACTTTTGCTATATTTCTTAAGTGAAAAAATGCTGTCCTAGTGGTCTGAAGAATATGTGATTTAAAATTCAGGTTACAGTCAACGGTTACCCCTAAGTTTTTTACTTCGGTCTTAACTTCTAATCCTAATGCGTCAAGATTATTTTTGATAACCTCACTTAATCCGTTTTTGCCAATCAATACAATTTCAGTTTTCTCTTTATTTAACTTGAGAAAATTACTATTCATCCATTCAGAAATACCAGTAAGACATTGTGTTATTGATTCGAGAGAGCCGGTGTCATCAGGTGCTACTGATAAGTACAGCTGTGTGTCATCAGCATAGCTGTGGTAGCTCACGTTGTAACTTGAGATAATCTGACCTAACGGAAGCATATAGATTGAGAAAAGAAGCGGACCCAGGATAGAGCCTTGTGGAACCCCATATAGAATATCATGCGTCTTTGAGTTGTGATTACCACAATTAACAAAGAATTTTCTCCCTGCCAGGTAGGATTCAAACCAATTTAAGACATTACCAGAGAGGCCCACCCATTGACTAAGGCGATTTCTAAGAATATTGTGATCAATGGTATCAAACGCGGCACTCAGATCGAGGAGGATGAGAACAGATAAATGGCCTCTGTCTGCATTTAATCGCAAGTCATTTACTACTTTAACGAGTGCAGTTTCTGTACTGTGATTAGTTCTAAAACCTGACTGAAATTTATCTAGAATAGCATGTTTACTTAAGTGGTCGTTTAACTGCATAATTACTGCCTTCTCTAGAATTTTACTTAAAAAGGGCAGGTTAGAGATGGGTCTAAAATTTTCAAAAGCAGAGGGGTCAAGATTATTTTTCTTGAGTAGGGGTTTAACTACAGCAGTCTTAAGACAGTCTGGGAAAACCCCCGAATCTAATGACGAGTTTACTATGTCAAGGATATTATCAATAAGCGCGTCTGATACTTCCTTGAAAAACCTTGTTGGTACAAACAAACCCCGGGTAGGGTGCCAGCCCACCGCAGAAAAGCAAATCAGAAAACACAATAAAAAATTGAATAAGCAAATGAGAAAATTGGTCCATGTACTTTTTGGTATTTGAAATTTCATTTCAGAAAATATCATTTAAAAAAGAAAAAGAGACACTTATTTGATTTTCAACTTAAAAGGGAAAAATGAAAAACACAAAACAATTACTTTTGTTCTTTCGCACATCAGAAAAGAAAAACGAGAACGAGAAAATGCCCTTTATTTAGCAGTAAGTAACAACAATAACGTTCATAAAAGAACTGCTACATTAATGAAGCAAAGTTTGCAAAGCTTGTATTTTTACCTGAAAGATGCGACTCTCTTTTTCTGCAGTCATGTCCTCATCCCAGAGTGTCTCTCTTTTACTGTTCCGAAAAACAACATAATGGTCCATCCTCTGCTGATGCCAGTGTAACTTCAAGGCCATCAATCAATGTGTTGAGGAGGACTGTCAAAAATCGCGCAGAAGAAGAAATACCTCTGGTTTCAGACAACGAAAATGCGTCTTTTTTGTTGATTTTCAGCTATTACACTTTTATTATTTGAACCACAAATAAATCCAGAAAAGTATGTGTAATTTTAAGTTTATAACTGCTATTTGTTACCATAGAATTAAAAATACCTTATTTTCCCTCATTTTATTCTTTAATCAAAAATCAAAATGTAAAAATTCCTTTCATTTTCATTTTTTCGTTTTTGCTTCTAAAATAAAATTTTATCTTTCAGGTAAAAATACAAGCTTTGCAAACTTTGCTTCATTGATGTAGCAATTCTTTTATGAACGTTATTGTTGATACTTACTGCCAAATAAATACAGTACAGGGTGTTTCCTCGTTCTCATTCCTTGCATTTTTCTTTTCTGATGTGTGAAAGAACAAAAGGAAATAAAGTAATTGTTTTGCATTTTTCATTTTCCCTTTTAAGTTGAAAATCAAATAAGTGTATCTTTTTCTTTTTTTAAATGATATGTTCTGAAATAATATTTCAAATACCAAAAAGTACAGGGACCCAGAAAATACAATAACAAGTTGAATATGCAAAAGCAAATGAGAAAATCAAAAACAAATCAGAATATGCAAAAGCAAATTGGAAACACAAAAACAATCAGAAAACTCAAAAACGAATTGGATGCGCAAAAGCAACTTGAACAACAAATCACAATCGTAGTACAGTGGTGTGAAAAACTATTTGCCCCCTTCCTGATTTCTTATTCTTTTGCATGTTTGTCACACAAAATGTTTCTGATCATCAAACACATGTAACCATTAGTCAAATATAACACAAGTAAACACAAAATGCAGTTTTTAAATGATGGTTTTTATTATTTAGGGAGAAAAAAATCCAAACCTACATGGCCCTGTGTGAAAAAGTAATTGCCCCCTTGTTAAAAAATAACCTAACTGTGGTGTATCACACCTGAGTTCAATTTCCGTAGCCACCCCCAGGCCTGATTACTGCCACACCTGTTTCAATCAAGAAATCACTTAAATAGGAGCTGCCTGACACAGAGAAGTAGACCAAAAGCACCTCAAAAGCTAGACATCATGCCAAGATCCAAAGAAATTCAGGAACAAATGAGAACAGAAGTAATTGAGATCTATCAGTCTGGTAAAGGTTATAAAGCCATTTCTAAAGCTTTGGGACTCCAGCAAACCACAGTGAGAGCCATTATCCACAAATGGCAAAAACATGGAACAGTGGTGAACCTTGCCAGGAGTGGCCGGCCGACCAAAATTACCCCAAGAGCGCAGAGACGACTCATCCGAGAGGTCACAAAAGACCCCAGGACAACGTCTAAAGAACTGCAGGCCTCACTTGCCTCAATTAAGGTCAGTGTTCACGACTCCACCATAAGAAAGAGACTGGGCAAAAACGGCCTGCATGGCAGATTTCCAAGACGCAAACCACTGTTAAGCAAAAAGAACATTAGGGCTCGTCTCAATTTTGCTAAGAAACATCTCAATGATTGCCAAGACTTTTGGGAAAATACCTTGTGGACTGATGAGACAAAAGTTGAACTTTTTGGAAGGCAAATGTCCCGTTACATCTGGCGTAAAAGGAACACAGCATTTCAGAAAAAGAACATCATACCAACAGTAAAATATGGTGGTGGTAGTGTGATGGTCTGGGGTTGTTTTGCTGCTTCAGGACCTGGAAGGCTTGCTGTGATAGATGGAACCATGAATTCTACTGTCTACCTAAAAATCCTGAAGAAGAATGTCCGGCCATCTGTTCGTCAACTCAAGCTGAAGCGATCTTGGGTGCTGCAACAGGACAATGACCCAAAACACACCAGCAAATCCACCTCTGAATGGCTGAAGAAAAACAAAATGAAGACTTTGGAGTGGCCTAGTCAAAGTCCTGACCTGAATCCAATTGAGATGCTATGGCATGACCTTAAAAAGGCGGTTCATGCTAGAAAACCCTCAAATAAAGCTGAATTACAACAATTCTGCAAAGATGAGTGGGCCCAAATTCCTCCAGAGCGCTGTAAAAGACTCATTGCAAGTTATCGCAAACGCTTGATTGAAGTTATTGCTGCTAAGGGTGGCCCAACCAGTTATTAGGTTCAGGGGGTAATTACTTTTTCACACAGGGCCATGTAGGTTTGGATTTTTTTTTTCTCCCTAAATAATAAAAACCATCATTTAAAAACTGCATTTTGTGTTTACTTGTGTTATATTTGACTAATGGTTAAATGTGTTTGATGATCAGAAACATTTTGTGTGACAAACATGCAAAAGAATAAGAAATCAGGAAGGGGGCAAATAGTTTTTCACACCACTGTATTTGTTTTGTTTGCATGCTGCTTCCTTTGCATTTGTTGTTTTTGCTTTTCCAATTTGTTCTTGCATTTTCTGTTTTAGTGTATTCCATTTGTTTTTGTGTTTTTTGATTTGTTTTTGCATGATTCCATTTGTTTTTGCGCATTGCACTTCAGGGCCACTGTAGTAATTAGTAAATTGTATAGGATTTCCGCTCAGATAAGTAAGAAAATATGAAACAGGTGTTGGGGACCTTGTAGTCAACATGTTACTGTATGTAGCTAAAAGTAGCTTCACAGACAAGTAACAAGACCGTTGGAAATGTTCAGTTGCCTGATTTTGCCTGACGCAACTATTGGTAAATCTTGCATGATCAGCTACCAAGGTGCTCTATAAAGGAAAGGATTTGGAAGCATTTTCATTGACATCGCAAGTGAGAGAAAAACGCGAGTTCCAGCAGAAACACCAAGAGGGACACTTCTTTGACATGTTTGTTAGTCTAGCCACCTGCATAAAACTGTGCCAACTGTTTAAAAGCATCACATCTGGCCTAAAAACAGAAAGTCTGCAACTAAAAGTCAATCAACCACCTCAAATGAAGCTTACTGTGTGGCTCTGATTTGAATCATGCAGGTTATATGTTTTCATACACATTTTATCAAATATTTGCTATATGCCTGGCTTCTTTAGAAATAATAAAGTTTAGGTTGAAATAAAGTATGGATATTATCTCACTAAAACTGCCTTGTTGTTTGCTAATGCTAGGAATCACTGGGGGCTCAGAGGTTCTAAGGGATGAAGGACTGATATTCTTGTCCAGGTTCTATAGGATCCTAACCGAGGTCTTAGGAGGACAATATAATGGGGAGATTCCTGTTCAGGTTAGCATAAAATCCTAAGGAGCCAGGACCTGGTGGGAATGGTTCAGCCCTTGAAGTGGAGGTAACATGACAGTATTGTTAAGGTATTCAGAGGTTCAACCCTTGTAAGGATGGAAAACTGTGGACGGGACTGGTCCCAGTAGAGTGCTGTCTGCTCTTGTTAAGGTATTCAGAGGTTCAGTCCTTGCAGTGGTGGCAAACTGGACTAGCACCAGCAGCCTGCCACTGTTAAGTTACTCGGTGGTTCAGGATTAAATCTTTTAAGGAGTGGAAAACTGAAAACAAGGTTGGATTCCAGAGGTACAGTAAATATTTGGAGTGTATGTGTAACAAGGCTAGTAAGCTCAGCAATATCATTAAGGCATTTGTAGGATTAACTTGATCACCAATACAAACGAAGTACCTTTTGTGGACACTTTGATGAGAAAACAGGTGTGATGAGGTCTTCACTATGAACTTGCTGCAGTGCTCATTGAGATCTTCAGGTCTTGCCTTGGGGTAAATCTACTGGAAAAGTGAAAACAAATCTTCATTATCCAAAAGAGATCCTTTCCTCAATTCTAAATGCTGTTGACAGTAAAAACCATGCCTTGACTCAATTCTAGCTTGTGCTATTAAATTAAATAAGTTAATTTATATAGTATGCATTGAAGTAGCTCAAAGACTTGACTATAATAATGACTAAACTGATTTTTTTTTGGTCTATGTTCACTGTCTGTAGGGACACATGCAAGCAAACATTTTATTGTACATGGTACTTGTACTTGTACACATGACAATAAAGAATTGAAATTAAACAGAGTTACAAACGAAGGTAAAAGTTAAAAATGCCTTTAGAAATGCCAACTATATTCAACTAGATTAGATTAGATTAGCATTTTAGATTAAATTACATTTGCAGCCTCCACGATTTAACAATAATGCTCTTCTTACAGGTTTCAGATCTGGTACAAATTCTATATTTTTTGGCACTGGGATGTGACCTACCAAGACCTGGATGTTCAAACTGTTCTTTATAAAGCTTCCAGTTAATCCGAAATGCGTCTGCAAGAATTATTATAAGAGCAAGAAAATACAAACACATAACTTCAGTTCTTAACTCTTTGAGGGCTGAATATTTTTTTCTGAAAAGCACACAGAGTAATTGTTTCACACATAAGTCAACCTAAAACATCAGTTGCTACGTGCCGTGGTTGCTGTTGGCGCATGTTCTGCACCTCGTTGGACAGCAGGAATGCACGGTGGACCTGCTGCCTGGCTGTCTTCGCACAGCAGGTGGGTGGTTGGTGGTGGTCGCAGTGTAATGCAATATGTGGTGGTCCTCCCAGGAGGACGCTGCTGTAGGCGCATCAGTTACATGAAAATGTTCAGCACCACAATCAGCTGGGGACCGATCAGATGATGCTGGTACCTCAGTTTCGTCCATCTCCAGATCACTTGTATCAAACTTGGAGTCTGACAAGTTAGAGTCCTATTCAACGAAATTATATAAAATGTCCATGGAGTGTTTTGCTTTGCACATTTGCGTTGGTCTCTCTCCAGATGTCGATGCCATTTTAGAGGTTGTTTGCTCTTCGTTACTCACGCACGCGTAGGGAATCGAGGTTACATCAACAAAGCTATGTAACTTTCCTTCTAGCAAAGAGAGTCGAACTAAAATGTAAGGCCGATTACCGTCCTCTACCCCTGAATTTTGACAAAAGTCGACATCAGCCCTGAAAGAGTTAAATCCTTACACTGGCTCTTGGTTAAGTTTAGGGCAGATTTCAAAATCTTCCTTTTAACATATAAAGCATTAAATGGCCAAGGCCCAGCTTACTTGTCTGAACTTATCATAACAAACCAGAGCGCACATTAAGATCTCATGATGCCGTTCTGCTTAGGATCACAAGGATTAATAAAATAACAGTGGGAGGTTTAGCTTTTAGTTACAGGGCCCCTAAACTGTGGAATGGTCTGACTGCTGCTATAAGAGATGCTCCTTCGGTCTCAGCTTTCAAATCCCGGCTGAAGACTCACAACTTCAGTTTAGCACACCCTGACTAGAGCTGCTGATTAACTGTACAGACTGCATCTCTGTTGTTATTCATTAGCATTAAAACATTAATAACAAGGGGCTTCGCCCCCTGCTCACTTCACTCGCCAACCACCCTACCTGTGCTACACGCCAGCCACTTTGTGTCTCTGCCGCTCACGTATGTGGATTTCACTTTCAACAAGCAACAAATCTTTTAATTCTCGCGGATACACCTCTTCATTGGGAAGAAACTCTACTTTTCCCTGATGGCAAAATGAATTAGACGATCTACAAGTCTTCAAATTCAATTTTAAAGCCTTACAATATCTACATACTTCTGTTATATCACCTATGTCCATATATTCGTTCTCTTTTCGCTGTTCTGTTATTTCACTGAGTAATAATTTCCATTAGTTAGCGCTAATGCGATCTTTACTAAGTTTTATATGAGCTGAGAGCACATGAACTGTGTCTGACAATGGCATTCACACGAATGAGAAATGATTGTACTGTGTGTGTGGTTGTAAATGTTTGAGAGGCGAGAAGGACTTTTCAAAATCTCTTTGCAAAAAGTCTTGTCTTGCAGGACTTGAAATAATCTCTGAGAATGTCTCGTCGCAACATTTCCTTTTATAATAGGAAGATATTATAGTAATAATTTGTTACTAACCCTCACCTATTCTGTTTCTCTTCTCTGTACTCAAACGTGGCACTTGGTGGCTCTGCCCACCTGCCAGGTTGTTTTGCCTGCCTAAGGTAAAGTCATCTCTGATGGAGGATCACTGGAATCATCAGGTAGAGGGGTCCTTTCATCAGATTGGCTGGCCCAGCATTGAGTCAGCAGTGAAATGGCCAATAGGGGTGGCAACTTGATGGCCACAGTCTCCAGGACTCTGAACAAATCCTATTATTTGATATCATCCATCCATTATCCAACCTGCTATGTCCTAACTACAGGGTCACGGGGGTCCGCTGGAGCCAATCCCAGCCAACACAGGGAGCAAGGCAGGAAACAAACCCCGGGCAGGGCGCCAGCCCACCACAGGGCGCAAACACATATACATATACATATACACACACACACACACACACACACACACACACTAAGCACATACTAGGGACAATTTAGAATCACCAATGCACCTAACCTGCATGTCTTTGGACTGTGGGAGGAAACTATTTGATATCATCTATTGTTGAATTCTGCTCTGTACTTGTAATATTTCTATTGCATTATTCTATTGTATTGTGGATTACTTGTGTTCTATTCTGTGTTGTATTTACCCTCTTTTTTTTGACACCCACCTACCTGGAAAGGGGTCTCGCTTTGAACTGCCTTTCCCAAGGTTTCTTCCATATTTTTTTTCCCTACGAGGGAGTTGTTCCTCGTCTTCTTAGAGAGTCAAAGCTGGGGGCTCTCAAAAGGCAGGGCCTGTTAAAGCCCATTGTGGCACTTCTTGTGTGATTTTGAGCTATACAAAAATAAATTGTATTGTATTGTATTGTACCTGTAATGTCATTTTTCACTTCTTTCCCACCCCTGTCTTTTTCTACTTACTTATCTCAGGGGAGCCATGAACATCTATGTGATATATCACAGTTTCCCTTTCACCCCATTTACTCCATTTAACTTCTCTCCCTTACCATTTATAACCAGTTTGTAACATGTAGTCCTTATTGTGTAAAGTGTTCCACAAAACCCTAATAGTTACTAAAATATATCTGTGTGGTTCTCTTTTGAATAACATGTCCTTATGCTGCTACCCAAAGTAATAAAACATTCTGAATTACACTAAAACAATACACCCAGTTTCAGACAATGCACAGCTTACATCTCATGACACCGGACTGGTAGGCGAGCCATTAGAGCACCTCTGCTGCTCAAGAGTCACTCACGTGTTTCTACACATGTTCTTGCTTTGCCCTCCAGTTCTCTCTTCCTGGCATGCTATCTGTCAATTTTAAGTCCTCATTTCTGAGTCTTTCAATTCCTTTTTCACGCCCATATCATAATTCTATCTGATGGCTCTGTTGTTTGGGCAAAAACATCAGATAGCAACAGGAATATCAGATGTAACCACTCTTCACTTTGCATGCCATCCCACTGATCCCACATAGCCATTGTGTTTGCATCTAAAAGACACTGTGAATATGCGACCTCCAATCCTAAAAAAGGTCTAAAAAGAAGACAGAAAATAAGCAGACATGCTGAACATTCAATCCCAATGTCACATTAGGAAAACAGGCAGCACGGTGGCGCAGTGGTAGCGCTGCTGCCTTGCAGTTAGGAGACCCGGGTTCGCTTCACGGGTCCTCCCTGCATGGAGTTTGCATGTTCTCCCCGTGTCTGCAGTCCAAAGACATGCAGGTTAGATGCATTGGCGATCCTAAATTGTCCCTAGTATGTGCTTGGTGCCTGGGTGTGTGTGTGTGCCCTGCGGTGGGCTGGTGCCCTGCCTGGGTTTGGCTCCAGCAGGCCCCTGTGACCCAGTCTTAGGATATAGCATGTTAGATGACGATGACTGACGTTAGGAAAACTTTTGTTTGTCTGTGTGTGGGCTACAATAACTCCTTGGTGTAGTTTTTGAGGTAATAGGGCAAGAGTGCTAAATCTGAGTGGGGAGAAGGCAAAACAAATCCAATTTGAAATATAGTGACTAAATCCAATGACACAAGCAAAAAAATAAATCACAAAAGGTAGAAATTCCATAACAATACTCACCAACCTCAATGACACACTCTACTGGATCCATCTTCTCAACGTCAATGTAAAGGCTGAGGGCGGGCCCAACGTAGCAACATCATCATAGCCCCGCCTCTTGGGGATTCCACTCAAAAATGAAAAGGAATGGATTCAGACTTAAATACAAAATTATGGAGCACCTAAAGCAGTGATTCGGAACCTTTTATGAGTCATGGACCCATTTAAGAATCTGATGAAAGCTATGGACTCCCTTCCCAAGAAATATTCACATAAACACAACTTTGTATGCAATGAATATAATCCTTCTATATAAAAGCCGTCGAGATTGTCCTTCCGTCCCGTGAGTGCTACGCAGGCGCGGAGTTTCACACACGCCCCATCCATTTTGCAATGCACGATGGGATTTGTAGTTTTGTTTTTCCAGGTAAAAGATGATTTTCTACTCCAGACTGTGCGATGTCTTCTTCTTCTTCTTTCTTACTATAGAAAAGCGGTCGGGATTGTCCTTCCGTCCCGTGAGTGGAAAGCGTAGCAGTATTCTGCTTATCACAGACTTACTACTTGCAGCTTGCGGTACGAAGCGACATGATGTGAGCAGAGTTCTGGTGCTCCCATCGTTCCCTTGCTTTTGTGCGCGTTGCGCTGAAAAAATAGACAAAATTATGTCTCTGGAAATAATTAATGTTGATGGAGTACAAATATCAGCGTAGTAAATATCAGGGGGGTTCAAAAGGGCGACCTCAATATGGAAAAAAGTTTAAATTTCATCACAAAAATAACCGAAACTACGAGTATTAAAGTAATACCGCTCAAATGCAATATAACCAAATTAATGAGTTTGTATAAAATATCAAATTGATCTACATATTGAATTGCCTTAAGAAGTGGTCAACTTAAAAGTCGGTCGCCTTAAAAGGCAGGTCAGCCTAGTATAATTTATTTATTGAGATTTGACTGTCTCATACTGTACATACAGGATATGACATGCACAAAGTGTTATTAAACTTTACAGTAAACAATCTAAAAAAAACACTTGTTTTGTCTTGGTAGAGTATTATTTTACTCTGCTTTCCCCTTTTGTATTATTAATATGTAGCCTTTGTCAGAATGTGTCACATCTCACAGACTTAACCAGTGTTTATAAGGTATTGTACTTTATAACTTCTCCCCACCTTCCCTTCTACATTTAGTAGTCTCTCTATTGTAAAAAAAATCCTGAAAAGAAACAGTAAGGCGACGAGACGAGTTCTTCACGTTAAGATCACGGAAGACACTTAAAAGACCCGCAAGACTAGATAGATTGGCCATGGAGCGTCTATCGGGGACCTTAAACATGAGACCTTGTGCCAAGAGATTGACCCAGGATCATCTCGCGATGACGTAGAACATGAGATTCTTGCAAGACACGCCCTACTTACAAATAAATAAGAGCACGGGCAGCAACACACTCAGTCATGTTTTGGCTTTGAGCACACACTGATCTGGGGAGCTCAGCGCATATAAAGCGTATAAGGACAATACGTTATAAATGAAACATAGATGAGTAAGCGAAGAAGAAAGCAGCGCGGAGAAAAGAGAAGCAAAAACGTTGGAGAGACAAAAAAGAAAAAGAATAATCTAGGTGCAAATTCAGAAAATAATGAAAGTAATTATCAGCCCGGAACAAGTGGAATGGGAAAAAAAAGCATGTCCAATCCGGTCGTTGGCGCTATACACATGCAGAGCATGTTAGAGATTAGGAAAGCAGTGGAATTCGAAAGGCTCAAAAAAAAAAAATGTTGGCACGATACACATGTGGAAAAAGTTAAAGTATATGAAAGTAGGAAAATTAGAAAGTATAAAAAAAAAAAGTAAAGATCGCAGTAGCGCAAACAAACGGAAATTATTACTCGAAAAAGGGAAAGTAATAACCACGGACCAGGTGTCATTGGAAAAAAAGCAGGATAAAGAGAGGTCAGAAAAAAAAGACAAAGAGTAGAAAACAAAGTAAAACGTCATAAAGAGCTTAAAAAACAAGGGGGCAAATACACGCAGAGCAGCTTAGAGATAATGAAAACTGGAATTCAAAAGACTCATAGAAACACATGCAGAACAAGATACAGAATATGAAAGCAGCAAACAACGACAGTGTCAAAAAAAAGAAAGTAAAGATCGCATTAGCGCAAAGAAAGAGAAATTATTACTCGGAGAAATAACGAAAAGGCGAATACAGATCAAATATATGGACACAGGTGATATGTCAGAAGTATATAAATATTGTAAGGCTTTGACGTTTAAGACAGAAAATTTCAAAAATGTGGTTTACCTAACATGCATTTATTGGTTACTTGGCAAAAAAAAATATTAACTGCTGATGATGAAGACCGTTTTGTCTGTGCTGAAATTCCAAACAGAGAAATATATCCTGAATTACGGTACAAAGTCATTACACACGTCTCACTGACCTCATTAAAAAAGATTCAGCACATTGGGACTCGAAAGATTCCAAATATTGATTTTACAGAAGTTCTGAAATAAAAGTGAAACTAATGAAATAGCAACAATTCAAAGAAAAAAAAAATCTTAAAAGTGCGTATCCGGAAAAACAAAAACAGGGGTTGGCGAGCGAAGTGAGCAGGGGGTGAAGCCCCCTAGTTTAAATAAAAGAAAGTCTTCATAATTATTATATTTTATTCAAGAACACTGTAATAGCCTAATAAAAGGCGTGCAAAATTGAAAAAAGTAAACTCATGCGTCATTTATTCTCACTCCTTAAAAAATACAAAACGAACTGAACATGATCGAGTTCAAAATTGAAATGGTGAACAATGAATGTGAGTTTATTCATTTTAATCTGTGTGAAATGAACTTTGAACGAGTTCTTGTGAGGTGTGAACTTGCACAGCACTGACTGCTACTACAGGAAGATTCACTTGAAAGACACCCTGAATATTCTGTTGTAACTCCCATTAGGATGAAGCAATCTGAACCAAAAAAATAATGCTATATACCTTGACGTAGGTGTAATCAATTGCATGCAATGCTGGAAGTGGTTTCCATTTTCTGCCAGACACATTTCGTTACGGCGCTCCATCTTCTTGAATGTATTGTCAAGCGTCTCGGGGGGAATAGCAGCAATTTCATGTTGGATGTTTTCCTTCAAATCTTCCACAGTGTGAGACCCCAGACCCCAAAGGAAGTAGTCTGGTGATGTCGAATCCGGCGACCGTAGTGGCTAAAGCCCCTTTAAAATTATGCTGTTGCTGAAGAAGGACTCAATTTCTGCCATGCTCTTTACCGATGTGTGACACATTGCTCCATCTTGCTGGAAGTCACCTTCCTTTACCTCACGATCATCCAGTTGATTCTGACGTCGCTTAAACAAATTGGTGACCCAATAGGTTCGCACCATAAAGACGTGCTGCTCAATACTGAACACCACCATCCCGATGAGAAGTTGAGTAACTGAGTGAAGGGGTACAGGCAGAATGCACCTAGAAGCTGCAAACGGAGGTTAAACGTCATGATGGCTCTCCAGCACCTACCTAATCGCTCTGACACAGGGACATCCCGGTTTGTTCGAAGCTCCATATACTGAGGAACACATTGCACGCTGTTTCGTTCAGATTGCTTTGTCCTAGCGAGAGTTGTTACAGAATATTCAGGGTATCTTTTGAGTGAATTTCCCTGTACTGCTACATCTACTCTAAATCAACAGTACCGGGCTGCAGAGTGAATATATAAATGTTAACTTTTATCTGACCCACAAGGACCCCCTAAAACCCACCCATGGACTATCTTGGGGTCCACGGACCTCAGGTTAAGAAAACCTGACCTAAAGGGACATGAGCAAAATAAAACACAAATCTTATTTCTGGTGCTTATAATGTCACAAGAAAGTTTCACATGCTCACACGGTCTTATTTGTGTGCTCACGAGATTTTACTGCATGCACATGAGAAAGTCTTCTGTGTGGAAAACATTGAGTGCGGAAAGAAAGATCAGAAATCTATTTGTTTTAGGGTTCCATCCTGTCAATCCCAGAAGCCAGGAGCTGTGATACAGACTCCTACTGCATGAACACTGGAGAAAGATGATATTGTAGATATTCTGAGCTCAAGAAATGTTCCAGAGGAAGACATTGAGTGCCTTGATGCCTTTATGGGAAAGACCCAACTTAAAATATACAGTAGGTCTACAAATTCCATGTCCATGTCAACTTTCCAATGGGCTACACAATAAAACAGATCCACCGGAAATATATGGAGCACCTTAAGGGACACGTGTATCCCAGAAGCGCTATTGCATGTGCGCGCAAAAAGATCTCGTGAGCATGTGAAACACTTTCAAGTTCACTTCACAAGAAAATTTCACATGTGGGCGAGAAATAGGATTTTTTTTTTTGATCATGTAACTTTAGGGGCTCTATACAAAATACATAAATACTAAATAATAAATAAACATGAAAATATTAACAAAAATTACACAAAAGAAAGGAAAAAGAAAATAATAATTCAAAAACAACATAAATAACAATTAAATATATACTAAACATAAGCCTGGGAGCAAACTCTCACTATAACATAACAAATTCATTCTTCATTCTCAACATTTTGTTTTGGGAATGGCAGAAGGCTGCCAAGTGTGAGAAAATGAGACACATCTGGTGATGGTGACAGTGTAATCAGTGGACCAAAAGTGACTCCAGGAAGCTGTTCACAGTAGACAGAGGCTGCAATGAAGTGACTTTGACCTGCACGAAGTACAAATCTTAGGCCACAATGAGAAATCGTTACTGCTGTGGAAATAAATGGGGCCACACATGAATAACCACCGGCAGATGTCACCAAGGCCAAGCTCCCCAAGTTAAAGAGACTGTGTCGGGGGCATAAAAGGTGGCTCTGGTAGTGCAATCACTACAGTCCCTGGCAAGGTTTTGGATATTCTTGTTGATTTCAGGGAATCACACCCAACTTTCTGCAGTGTTCCTTAACCCATAAAAAAGCCCCAGTATCTCTTGTCAGCCATATCCAGTATACTGCACATCTTCAAGACCTGAGCGTTCTGACATCACTTACTTGTATGAAGACAGTTACTCATGGACTGTAGTGGGCTGACCTGTATGGTAAACAGATAGATAGAAGGGCACTATATAATAGATAGATAGATAGATAGATAGATAGATAGATAGATAGATAGATAGATAGATAGATAGATAGATAGATAGATGAAAGGTGCTATATAATAGATAGATAGATAGATAGATAGATAGATAGATAGATAGATAGATAGATAGATAGATAGATAGATAGATAGAAGGGCACTATATAATAGATAGATAGATAGATAGATAGATAGATAGATAGATAGATAGATAGATAGATAGATAGATAGATAGATAGATAGAACTCTCTCAATCCTAATGGCCCTGGGGGTCAGACCTATCAAAGTGAATGAGTAAGGCAGCACCGTCTCGGTTCTGATCAGCTTGAGACACCTCACAAAGGTCCATCATTCAGTCTATTCTGATGGGATTAGTTTGACACCAGGTGGTGAGGTGATGTAGTAATTGCTGGAGTCATTTTTAAATTGCCCAGATCTATAACCTTGTATAGACTGCATGTTCATGACTATGTAAAGTTTATTTTTATCTTAACAGACCATAAAAAATAACCCCAGGTTAAATTAGTCCCATGCAAATCAATATGTCAGTAAAATGTCATTTGAGTGGACTGAAATTACAGAGGTCCTCTGGTAATAATTATTTAACCCAGTGCCTGAAGAGGAAAAAAAAGAACTGTTGTTACTCTTTGCGCGTGGTATATAGTTGGGGTCTGAAGATGCATTGATATGCACAATTTCCATCAAAACAAGGTGGTGGGGGGGGTCCTTCTTGGAGGTACAAACAGATATATTGTTGTTATTTATAAGGGCTGCTGACAGCACACACACAATACGCATACAATAACTACCAGTCCTCATACGATAAGAGCAGGGAAATGCCAGTAGAGGTCCACTTCAAGCACTGATGTTATCCCACCCCCTGGTGTAAAACTTATCCCATCCAAACAGGACTTTGGAGCAGCAGAAACGGATGATGAGCTCTTTTTCTCTGCTGTTTTGCACATCTGTGTCTGTTGCTATGCAACATTAATTATGCAGCAAGTCACATGGTTGGAGGGGCTGGGGGTATAAGAAGGAGAAAGTCGCATTAAGTCACAGAGAGTTTTTCTCCCCCTGCCTCACCCATCACATGACTGCGATATAATCGGATCCCAGGCCAATCCCTGACATGTAGTCCCAGCCTTTCCGCTGACCTGGGATACGTCCCTGATTCCTCCTTTTGGTGCTCCCCTTCTTTTATTTCCCCCAGAAGTTACAGGCAACAGGAAGTGTAAACTCACAGTTCTAGTCAGTTTCTGACAGGTGTGGGTATTTGTCAGGGACTACTGTCTTGACGGTAGTGCACAGAGGCCTAGCAAAGCACTGACTGGTTCAGTAATGCATCTGTAACAAGGTGCGTTGTTCAGCAGTGACTTTCTCATGCGTTACCCGGGTAATTACAACAGTATACACCAAGGGATCAAAAAATGAAAATGATGAAAGCTGAAGGCAGACAGGCAACCCAGACCAATGACAGAGACCTCCCACTGGTGACCACAGCAAGCCGGTCGTAAGGATAAGGATAGCTGACACATTGTTGTCCAGGAAGATGAGCGTCGGGTTGGGGGGGTTGGCAAGTCCTGACCAAACCAGCTGGCACAATGGAGGTATACATGGAAGGTGAAGTCAGCTTGAGTCACAGTGTACAGACAGGGTGGGGGAGTACACTACTATATCTCAGAATTAGACTGCCATACGCGCACACAATAGCAAGGGAAAGTAAACACGTATGACAGCGTCCAGGTTTTGGTACAAACACTGCAGGTCCTCTCATCAGTGTCAAGAAGCACACACGGAGTTTATAGCTTTACGGCAAAGATTTTAAGTTCTGGTGTGTCATAGCCATTGAATGAATGGTTGCATGTGCAGGTATGAAAGACAGGCAGCTGTGGTAGTGAAGGGGATATGGCAGACTGAAGCAAAGTCATATGGTGTCCTGCAGGTCTAGTGAAGTGAATTTTTATAAATCTACTAGAAAAATTCTACAGTTTAAGGATAAGTGGTATGTAAATATTAGTATTGTGTAAATATGAAAATGATGAACTTTCTATTTTAAATTCTTTTCTATTTCTGACTTTGTATTCTAATTTTGTCATTAATAGAATATGTATGATCAGAAATCACTGCGATGGGCTGGCGCCCTGCCCGGGGTTTGTTTCCTGCCTTGCGCCCTGTGTTGGCTAGGATTGGCTCCAGCAGACCCCCATGACCCTGTAGTTAGGATATAGCGGGTTGGATAATGGATGGATGGATGATCAGAAATCAATGGAGTATTGTAATGAAAGAGTGGAATTGCGGGATAAGGGATGAATGAAGGGGCTGGGCCTTGGGTGGATATATATGAATGAAGAAGGGGAGGCCAGGGAGCATTTAGGAGTCCCAAATTTGAATTTATTTTGCTGTTTTTTCCTGTGGTTAGATCTTATGGAATTAATGAATTTTATAATAAATTTAATAAAGTTGTTATTTTAAAAATTAAAAAAAAACCTCTGAGCTCAAGCAGCATGAGCAGTGGATCCTCAGTTTGCACAGGACTGAAAAAAGTTGCTTCACATGATGCCCGTCTGATCTGTTTTAGAGAGAATTTAGACTGGCAGGGGAAGCCATTTCAACCATGTGATATGCAGTAAGCAGGAACTAAGCTAATAACAAAATTCACCATCTGACTTTATCTGAAAATGCCATCTCAGTGGGTTTAGCACAGTTTGTGTCATTTAGAGTGATAATTAGCCATTCTCACACTCCAGAATTTTTTGAATACGACCTGTGCTACCTGTCTTCGATGGGTTTAAATCTAAGTCATCAAAGTAGCCCTCAGCGTTAATGTTTGCAGCACACCATACAATGCATATGTCGCTGTTATATGCCACTTGGTATGGGATTTGTAAAAGTAGTATTAAAGTTGCTGATGCTCCATCTGTTGGAATGACAAATCCAGTGCATTTTATTACTAAAAAATGTTTGTGATGTGCCATCTGTTGGAATGACAAATGCGATGTACTTTATTACTAGAAATGTTTGTGATGCACCATCTTTTGGAATGACAGGGACACAGCAACTACACAGACACATCCTTTTCTTAAGGTGGGTGAAATTATAAAGACACTGACTTTCACAAATGCATGATCATAGGCCTCCCCAATACTACTAGATTTCTGAGTCAAAAAGAAGACATTACTTTCCATTTTCTCCTTTCATCCTCACTACCCCTGGCATTTTCAACCCTCAAAAAAGAAGATTTCCGAAAACACAGCCTCGGTGTTATAATGTGGATGGGAGAAAATGTGGAGTCTAATCACACTCTGATTTGTCAGTGCATATTATGGGTTCCTCCTCCGATTGGCTCCTGCTCATTATAATGTCTCATTCCCTGATTGGTGACCCTTCACAGAAGAAAATCACAATTCAACACAGAAGACATAGAATAGCTGCTTTATGGCACTTCTCGTGTTGCTTGCCTGTATCCATCTTGCAAGCAGTTGGGGGTGCTACTGACCCCCAAATCACAGACACAATGTCACCCAAAACACACCTCTGGGTCCAAATAAAGGTTTTTGTTTTTAATTTGTCACCAACCTTCCCATGTGAATACAGCCAATAAATACACACCACTATGCTCTTCTACTTCTTCTGCCCTTCAAGTGAATGTCACTCACTGCCTCTGGACTCTCCTGTGGGCTTCATTTAAACCAGACCTGGCAATGCTTCCGGGTCATACAGAAAGCAGGCCAGTCTTTCCCTGACTGCACCCTCTTGCAGCACCCAAGAGCCCTGACATGGCCGCTCTTCTAAACTCCAACTCCCATGCAACCCTGCGAGAGTCCTAACTGGGACCACCCTGGAGGGACACTGCTACCTATCGTGTATGGGGAATGAACTGCCTCAATTGCCCAGTTCATCCATTAACTTTTTACCCCAACTGGGATAATAATTTTTAAGAATCCTGGCTGGAATGCAACTCCTTCAATGCTGTTTTTCCATTATGGCCTGTGAGCCAGGTATGAGATCACGCACCATTCCTGTCAGGATGCCAGTCCATTTGTCTTGGCACCTACCATCTCAATTATGTTTCTCTACAGTTTAAATGCTGCATACATGCGCAAAAGGCAAATAATTTACCAATCTCTACAGTTCTGAGATAAATCCCGTGGCCCTCCATATATACCTTCCCTTCAAGAATATTCCTACCAATGTATGCATGCCCAGAGTAGGCAAACATCTGCGTCTTGTGTGTTTTTCAGTCGTTTTAGATTGGATGGTGATGTTTTCATAAACAGTGTGGGGACGCTAGTGTGGACAGAGATTGGCTTGGCTTAAAACACCATTTTGAAATTAAAATGTAGTAGTTTAGACAAAGCAATAGAGTGTTGTGGCACAGAGGGACGGAAACATCTGTACAACATCAGGATGTAGCAGATTTGATAAAGTTATGTTATGTTATGATAGAAAAAATACTGCAATAATAAAACCTGAACCATAACATTGGATTTCTGCCGTCCCGAGCATTAGTTCCTCTTTTGATTTATACTCCATGTTTTATAATTCTCTCAGTCAGTCATTATCCAGCCCACTATATCCTAAAACAGGGTCACGGAGGTCTGCTGGAGCCAATCCCAGCCAGCACAGGAACAAACCCCGGGCAGGGAGCCAGCCCACCGCAGACCACACACACACGCACACACCCCCCAAGTACACACTAGGGCCGATTTAGGATCACCAATGCATCTAACCTGCATGTCTTTGGACTGTGGGAGGAAACCCACGCAGACACGGGGAGAACATGCAAACTCCATGCAGGGAGGACCCGGGAAACGAACCCGGGTCTCCTAACTGCGAAGAAGCAGAGCTACCACTGCGCCACCGTGCTGCCCTTATAATTCTGTTACTTTCTTATTATTTTTTTGCTGTTATATTATGTTATGATAGTAAAAATACTGCAATAATAAAACCTGAACTATAACATTGGATTTCTGCTGTCCGGAGCATCAGTTCCTCTATTGCGTTATACAGCATGTTTTACAGTTCTGTTATTTATTTATTTATTTATTTGTTTTCATTTCATTTTAATGAGAAGAAAACTCAAATAAGAAATGTAAAGAATTTGTTAAAATCAGTAAAGAAACAAATTCACGTTGAAAACACACTTGGTTCAGACTGTCGTGCCCTCCCATACAGCGTCATAGTTAGCTTGACTATAACAGTTGCGGTTCCACTGACATAAAATAAAAAAATTGCAAAAATGTTACACATGGCACATAACGTGCTACTGAGTCACTAATATGGTAGCAGGAACTGAAAGACTAATAAAAACTGAGCACGTGGTGCTAAATCCCCAGCAGACCGTAATATCAGGCTGGCAAAGAAAAAGCTACATAGAGGCGTCATTGTGGCAACCATAAGAGCTCATTTCTCTCGGCTCAGATGTGAGTCCCTGCCTAAATAAAACTAGCCTTTAAACAGCAACAAAAATGATACAAACCTGAAAAAAAAGAAAAGAAATGTGGTCAAAGCAAAAAAGAGGAACATGATAAACAGAACAGGCTAAAGAGCACACAGGAAGATAATGTTCAATGAGGGTTCAGCTCCATGCTCCCACCTCCTTTTTGGCAGCTTCTTGAACCCGACACCATCAGTAATGTAACCGAATGAGCTGGACAATGAGGACACCAAACAAAGCAAGGGGAAAGGTGTAAAGTGCAAAAGTGCTTTTATTAAAAACAGTCAAAACCAAAAGAATGTTCAAATAAATAGTGCAGTCAAAACGTCAATAAATAAATAATCCATAAAAACACGTGGAGGTTAAAATAATCCAATAAATATGAGTTTAAAACAATGGCTGGAAGCAGTCCTTTTAAAAACAAAACCCGGTGCCTTCCTTAGGTGGCGGCTCCCCTTGTTTCTCCCATCCGGGCCCTGCACCCGGGGAGTCGTCCTACCTGCTGCTCACCGTCTCCTTCTGGTTTGGTGTCCTTTCATCCCCTGGCTATGTAGAGCTCACCCAGACCAAGACCAGGACGCTCATGCTGGGGCTTCCAACTCCCAAGGCTCCGACTCCCACTGCCTTCTGCGGACTGGAGCGGGGTTCAAACTGAACTCTTATACAGCTCCCGGCATCAATTACGGATATGAAACGATTCTTCACCCGTGCACTTAAGTGAGGAAACGCCCAAACCAGATTGTGTCCGAGAACCGCTCCGGCCACACTACCACGTGGTGATTATTAATTTAAAAACTGGCCTTTTTTTATAGCCATGGACCACAGCCACTGCCGTCCTCGATCGTGGTCACTCCTGCTCCTGTGCAAAACTGAGCAGGAGTGACCCCATCCATCCCCCCCCCCCCCCCCCCCGGCTGCCGGCCAAACACCCCTCTAGGGCTAACCTCTCCCAGCTGCCTCTCCTTCTTACAGCGAGCCTGTTCTCACTCGCTCACGCACTCATGCACCAGCTCTCAGCTTCCTCTTCTTCCTCCTCTAACCTCTGATCTCTCTTTTCCGATCGATCTCCCCTCCCTCCGCACTTGCGCTCCTAGTATATATAATGGGGATGTGGCACAGGTGTGGCGATTAGCAGCCATGGAAAAAAAGAATTTGAAACAGACAAAACACTGAAATGCCCTGATTTAAGCAGTAAAACACAGTCAGGAGAAAGCATCAGTCGTTATTCTTTATCTAAATCTCCGAAGAGGCAAAAAGCACCATATCAGTCTTTTTGCAAAGAAAAAAGTGCCCTCTGCGATCTATTTATACAATCCATTGATCAGGTCACTATTCTTTAAAAGGAATTCACTACAAATTCAGAAAACTTTTAACATGATTGGTTACGCCCAGTTATGTGTTTAATGGAATCTTGGAAAGTGAGAAGATGCCTGAGGAGTGGAGAAGTGTACTGGTGCCGATATTTTTGAATAAGGGGGATGTGCAGGACTGCAGTAACTACAGGGGGATAAAATTGATGAGCCACAGCATGAAGTTATGGGAAAGAGTAGTGGAAGCTTGGTTAAGAAGTGAGGTGATGATTAGTGCACAGCAGTATGGTTTCATGCCAAGAAAGAGCACCACAGATGCAATGTTTGCTCTGAGGATGTTGATGGAGATGTTTAGAGAAGGCCAGAAGGAGTTGCATTGCGTCTTTGTGGACCTGCAGAAAGCATATGACAGGGTGCCTCAAGAGGAGTTGTGGTATTGTATGAGGAAGTCGGGAGTGGCAGAGAATTACGTAAGAGTTGTACAGGATATGTACGAGGGAAGTGTGACAGTGGTGAGGTCTGCGGTAGGAGTGACAGATGCATTCAACGTGGAGGTGGGATTACATCAGGGATCAGCTCTGAGCCCTTTCTTTTTTGCAATGGTGATGGACAGGTTGACAGACGAGATTACACAGGAGTCCCCGTGGACTATGATGTTTGCTGATGACATTGTGATCTGTAGCGATAGTAGGGAGCAGGTTGAGGAGACCCTGGAGAGGTGGAGATATGCTCTAGAGAGGAGAGGAATGAAGGTCAGTAGGACCACCACAACAGAATACATGAGTGTGAATGAGAGGGAGGTCAGTGGAGTGGTGAGGATGCAGGGAGTAGAGTTGGCGAAGGTGGATGAGTTTAAATACTTGGGGTAAACAGTACAGAGTAATGGGAATTGTGAAAGAGAGGTGCAGAAGAGAGTGCAGGCAGGATAGAGTGTCAGGAGTGATTTGTGACAGACGGGTATCAGCAAGAGTGAAAGGGAAGGTCTACAGGACGGTAGTGAGACCAGCTATGTTATATGGGTTTGAGACGGAGGCACTGACCAGAAAGCAGGAGACAGAGCTGGAGGTGGCAGAGTTAAAGATGTTAAGATTTGCATTGGGTGTGACGAGGATGGACAGGATTAGAAATGAGGACATTAGAAGGTCAGCTCAAGTTGGACGGTTGAGAGACAAAGTCAGAGAGGCGAGATTGCGTTGGTCTGGACATGTGCAGAGAAGAGATGCTGGGTATATTGGGAGAAGGATGCTAAGGATAGAGCTGCCGGGCAAGAGAAAAAGAGGAAGGCCTAAGAGAAGGTTTATGGATGTGGTGAGAGAGGACATGCAGGTGATGGGGGTGACAGAACAAGATGACAAGGACAGGAGGATATGGAAGAAGATGATCCGCTATGGCAACCCCTAACGGGAGCAGCCGAAAGAAGAAGAAGAAGAAGGTTACACCTAGTTGCTAACAGGACATGGCAGATGTTGATACCTTAGATGACCACAATTTGATTGATAATCCTGTTTGCTTAGGATGTACATGATTTTTTTAAATGTATTACTTTTATTCTTATTTTAGGAGATGTGTGAATTTCACCACGTACACCCTGTTTCTCATGGTTTAAAAGTAAAGAACAATGGCCTTTATATATTACTAGCAAAATACCCGCGCTTCGCAGCGGTGAAGTACTGCATTAAAATTTTTATTAAGAAGAAAATTTAACCTTTTTAAACTGAGGGAAAATATGCCAATAATTATTTGTTAAGGATCTCTTTGTATACCACATTGTGAGTTCGGCCATCCGGTTGTAACATGACCAAGCTGTGCGCTGAGCTTACTCTTGAGCATGCAACTTACAGTTGGCCATGTGAACAGTAATCTTGTCTCAAATCTCACAGCTTGGATTGCTGCTGTCATAATCAGTTTGAGGTTCATGGTTTGTTTCAATTACGACAGTATTTGTAGGACTTGTGTTGAAGTGACATTCGGCATCTGTCAAGCGTTGTAAGCTTACAACCGGTTTCATCGATAACTTCACATCCAGCTTTTGAGAGTTTAGACATTCATAAACATCAAAGTGTCCACTACTGAAATCGTCACCTGTGAATGTAAGATGTTTAAGAGGCATTGGCGGTTGTCGAAAGGTGTAAAATATTTGACCATTTCGGTACACTTGAAAGCACCAACCGAACAATTCAGCGGCAGCCATCAACTCACATGCAGAACCATAGGTGAAGGGCTTAAGCATTTCACTCTTCTAGTGCTCCTGTGTAGTATAATTATCTCCTGTACCGTCATCAGTCCACACCTTGAACCTGTCCCAGTCATTCAATACATAAGACACAATGTTCTTCCGGATATCAAGAGTGATATGGCCGTGCAATATGTAACACAGAGAATGGAAAAGGTAAGTGCCATCCCCGGGCAAGGAAACCACTCGGTAAGTGACAGTTCTTTGATCGATGGTGATTACCTCGATAGACATGGTAATGGGGGTTGAAATGATGAAGGAAATGGGTACCTGAGTAACGTAAAGTAAGTGTAAAATACCTATACAATAACTATAATTGTAATAAACAAACAATAAAACAGCGGAGAAGCCGTGGATTAAACAAAAAGGCTGTAGTTATCAGCAGGGAGACGTGAATCCCGTGGCGAAGCAAGGAAGGGAATGTAGAGACTGGAGCGATGGACGGCCTTATATAGGCAGGCAGCCAACAACGTGGGAGGCGTTGGGATGGGGGACCCAACGCCGCCTCACATGGTGACCAAGCTGCAGGCTATGGACGTATATATGTACGTAAGTAGGATTCAGTTAGCGTTGGGAACCCGTGTACCAAATTTCTTGAAGATGGGCCCATAAGTAACAAAGACTGTTGAAAAGTTCAATATGGCGGCCGACAGTGGCATCATACCACTGAAATAAGTACGTACATTGGTTTCGGTTAGTGCAGGGAAGCTGCCTACCAAATTTCGAGAAGATGGGGCCATAAATAAGAAAGTTGAACATGGCGGACGTTGTTGAACGTTATGACTGTTACGCGTAGAATTTCGAAATGAAACCTGCTTAACTTTTGTAAGTAAGCTGTAAGGATTGAGCCTGCCAAACTTCAGCCTTCTACCTCTACGGGAAGTTGGAAAATTAGTGATGTTGGAAAATTCAATATGGTGGCTGACAGTGGCGTCATACCACCGAAATAAGTATGTACATTGGTTTTGGTTAGCTCAGGGAAGCCACCTACCAAATTTCGTGAAGATGGGGCCGTAAATAAGAAAGTTCAACATGGCGGACGTTGTTGACCGTTATGACCGTTATGCGTAGAATTTCGAAATGAAACCTGCTTAACTTTTGTAAGTAAGCTGTAAGGAATGAGCCTGCCAAATTTCAGCCTTCTACCTATACGGGAAGTTGGAGAATTAGTGATGTTGGAAAATTCAATATGGCGGCTGACAGTGGCGTCATACCACCGAAATAAGTACATACATTGGTTTCGGTTAGCGCAGGGAAGCTGCCTACCAAATTTCGTGAAGATGGGGCCATGAATAAGAAAGTTCAATATGGCGGACGTTGTTGATCGTTATGACCGTTACGCGTAGAATTTCGAAATGAAACCTGCTTAACTTTTGTAAGTAAGCTGTAAGGAATGGGCCTACCAAATTTCAGCCTTCTACCTACACGGGAAGTTGGAGAATTAGTGACGTTTGGAAAATTCAATATGGCGGCCAACAGTGGCGTCATACCATCGAAATAAGTACGTACATCGGTTTCGGTTAGCGCAGGGAAGTCACCTACCAAATTTCGTGAAGATGGGGTTAGCCTTCTACCTACACGGGAAGTTTGAAAATTGGTGACGTTGGAAAGTTCAATATGGCGGCCGACAGTGGCGTCATACCATCGAAATAAGTACATACATCGGTTTCGGTTAGTGCAGGGAAGCCGCCTACCAAATTTCGTGAAGATGGGGCCATAAATGAGAAAGTTCAACATGGCGGACGTTGTCGACCGTTATCGACCGTTATGACCGTTACGTGTAGAATTTCGAAATGAAACCTGCTTAACTTTTGTAAGTAAGCTGTAAGGAATGAGCCTGCCAAATTTCAGCTTTCTACCTACATGGGAAGTTGGAGAATTAGTGATGAGTCAGTCAGTCAGTCAGTCAGTCAGTCAGTCAGTGAGTGAGTGAGGGCTTTGCCTTTTATTATTATAGATGATCCAGCTCGGTAAAAAGCAGGAAACTTAGTACTTTAGAAGAATAGTTATGCCATAAATATAACATTTTATCTTAAGGGGTTATAACAATTAACAAGAAATACATTTATCATAGTGAATAATAAAATAACAGTGTCAGCTTTTAAGCATAAAGCTCAGAAAATTATGAGACTCAGACACATGCCAGGTGCACACTGGAGCAGGGTTCAAACTGAACTCTTATACAGCTCCCGGCATCAATTACGGATATGAAACGATTCTTCACCCGTGCACTTAAGTGAGGAAACGCCCAAACCAGATTGTGTCTGAGAACCGCTCCCGCCACACTACCACGTGGTGATTATTAATTTAAAAACTGGCCTTTTTTTACAGCCACAGACCCGCTATACCACAAGCACCAGCAGAGGTCTAATCACCGGATGTGTACAGCCTTTGATTTTTCTTGCCTAGAGTTGGGATTTTTGCCAGTAAAACACAGCAAGTCAACGTATGCAAAAAAGGGGAAAAAACATCTCTGACTTTGTTCTGATTCGACAGGCCTTTAGGCTTTCACAATGCAAGTTGTACTTGGCTAATGTTCAACTTTCACGTCTACAGACATCTTACCACACACTGGTGTCTCTCTGAAAGTGGTAAATCTGGGAGGTCTACAGGTGTAAAGCCTTGAAAGCTCATCCCCAAAAGTTGTAATCTTCACTTTATCTAAAAGTGCAGAGGAAAGTAAAAAAGTAGAGAAATTGAGAAAAAAATGAACGTCAAAAGAGAAAATTTGGCAGCCATAAATAAGATGAGGAATGCTGACCGCACCATTGCCTCCTGATCTCCTTTTATTGGTGAAGTCACCACTGTGATATCACATTAGGTCACAGGCTGACGTGTCATAAGCGGACGTCATGTCACATGACTTGTAGTCAAAGGGGATGTCAAACATGATGACTGTTAGTTGCTGATCTTGTCACCTGAATGTGTCAAGTTACACGAGTAGCTATGTCAAATTAGAGAAAGGTTTAACAACTATAACATTACCAAAGCACTGAGAGTGAGCTCCTTTTCCTGACAGCCAATGACGTGCTGCCTGGCAGAGCCAGTGCCCATACAAATATTTTACAGGTATGGCAGATTCAATCGCCACTCTTTTATCTTTTTATTTTTTTCCATTCTGTCATGATACTTAACCCTTAAACTGCCACATACATGGGGGCGGCGGGGCGCGCGTTAATGCACCCCTGGACACAAATACATTTTTGCTGCACTTTTTAAGTAAACGTCACAATTCACAAAGGCAATGTGAAATTTTATTTGTACAAGGTGTAACTGATGCCATTGATGACATTCAGTAAATCACAGAGCCAACTGCGCTTGAACTGGCTGCACGGAAGCACACAGAGGTAAATGCTGATGCCAGGGACAGGGGGTGGCAGTGGTCATAAGCTGGCTGCTCAACGAACATACAGCACTGACTGATCAGCTCCGGTGCACTGGGAAATTGCACTGGGAACCGACTATTGCCAGTTGCAGCATTCAATGAATGTACGTCGACGAATGTATGTCACCGAATATATTCAGCTCTGGCGTGCAGGCAAATTGCGTTGGGAACCGACTGGTTCTGGCGGTTTAAGGGTTAAGATACACAATATCAGATAAACGACTTTCTCTTCTGGTTGTTAGGCCCAAAACCCCACGTTCCTTAGCTGTATTATATGCATTGTACTGCCAGGTGAAAGGCCATTGGTTGTTGGCTCTCTCTCACACACACACACACACACACACACAAACACACACACACAAGCCTATCCTTATGACTCAAGACAAAGTCAAATCTGAAAAAAATCTCTGAACAAATCGTGTCACATTACACATTACCCCAGCAACTCCTTGTAGATAATCTTACAGAGTTGGGGGCACCCACAGCATCAGAGAACTGCCAGCAATGGAGACTCACTCAGTGAAGGGCTACAGCAAAATGGCTGCCCTCTTCACTGAGGACACTGTTCAGAATGCTAGGCAGGTGGCGCAGAGAGAGGAGAGAGACCAAGGTGAGAGAGAATTACAATGAAGTATTTTTATGGTCCTGACAGTTTCCCCATATGACACAAGTCTATAGAAATCTCTGAAGTACATTCAGCAGATACTTTCATTACAACGAAGTGACCTTGAAATGCTTGAATGAATCATCCACAGAGCAGTTAGTTCTGTGGTCGCAGCTCAGTTGTGCACAACGATCCACAAACAGAAACATTGTAAAAAACATTTTCTTTCTTCGAACTTTCTTCGTACTGTTTTTTTTGCTGTTTTTGTTTTCGGTGGTTTTCAGTGATACCTTTTGCTTATTGCCCGTCAACATTTGAAAAACATCCATTGGAACTGAACTCGTTGTCACCCCCCTATAGAAACGGCAGACACGAAAAAACAATAACAGTGTTAATGTGTGCGATGTGCAATCTGTGGGAATGACTAATGCAATGCCTTAAAAGTATGTTTGAGACTTCAACTCTCCATACATTTTGGATTAAAGTCAAGGCGGAATATCTTGAGGTTGCCACAAAAGCACAGAAAAGTCTGCTTCCATTTCCAACATCCTATCTTTGTGAGGCAGCGTTTTCTGCAGTGACAGCAACCAAAACGAGATTACAGAGTAGGCTGCACATAAGCAACACACTTCGCGTGTCACTGTCTTCCATCATCCCCAGGTGGGATCATCTGGTTGTAGGAAAACAAGCTCAGTTGGTTGCAGGAAAACAAGCTCAGAATCCCACTGATTCTGCATTATGGTGAGTTGTATAATTTCCATCCATCACCCAACCCGCTATATCCTAACTACAGGGTCACGGGGGGTCTGCTAGAGCCAATCCAAGCCAACACAGGGCAGGAAACAAACCCCAGGCAGGGCACCAGCCCACCGCAGGACACACGGGACAATTTTAGGATCACCAATGCACCTAACCTGCATGTCTTTGGACTGCAGGAGGAAACCAGAGCACCAGGAGGAAACCCACGCAGACACAGGGAGAACATGCAAACTCCACGCGAGGACGACCCGGGAAGCGAACCTGGGTCTCCTAACTGCGAGGCAGGGGCACTACCCACTGTGCCACCGTGTTGCTTGTATAATTTCTATTACGATATTATAACATAATAATAATAGAAATGTAATGTAAATTGTGTATAAAACTGCCCTATGAACCCGTCCCAATTCCCCCCGATACCCCCCCCCCTCCCCCCCAACCGGTAAGTGGAAAAATTTGCTTCTAGTAAAGCGATCCTTGGTGTCAAAAAGGTTGGGGACCACTGATTTAGTTTGACGTACTCATCAACTTGCTCTTAACGTTCTGTGACTCGCTCTGGCAAAAAGGTATGATTTTTTGTCTTAAGTCATAGGAATGGCCGGTGTGCGACAGCTGAGAACCGATGAGTGCTCAGCCAGAAGTACAATGCCTATAATGCAGCTACAAGGAATAAGGAACACAGGTGTTTTGCACCTCACAAACAAAAGAGAGCCTCGTCTCTTTTACGTAGCACACCAAAGAGGAAAAATGAACCAAAAAGGGCTGCGATTGTAGCTGTGTTGGCCGTTCCTGGAAAGCATTCCTACGGCACCGACTTTGTTAGACAGCACGTCATTGGCCCTTACCAAAAGCGTCAGGCTTGCAGTATTCTGGAATGGTCGAGCGTTGCTGGGATGTTATCACGCGTTCACATAGTTTGTCATGAAGTGCGATTTCTACTTGCATAATCTGACAAGATCGGCAAACCAGTCATCAAGTTTGACATCCTCTCTGACTACAAGTTGTGTACACAGCTGTCTTTATCAATAGCACCTGATGACCCCGATTCTCTTGATTCACTAACACAATGTCTTACTTGTATTTCTGAATGGATGAATAGTAACTTTCTCAAGCTAAATAAAGAGAAAACTGAAATCTTAGTGATTGGCAATAATGGATACAATGAGGCTATTAGAAATAAACTGGATACATTAGGATTAAAAGTCAAGACGGAGGTAAAAAGCTTAGGGGTAATTGTTGACTCTAATCTAAATTTTAAATCGCATATTAATCAGACCACTAGGACAGCATTTTTTCACTTAAGAAACATAACAAAAGTTAGACCTCTTATATCACTGAAAGATGCTGAGAAATTAGTTCACGTGTTTGTTTTGAGTCGACTAGATTACTGTAACGCAATCCTCTCAGGAATACCCAAAAAAGACATAAATCGTTTGCAACTAGAGCAGAATGCAGCTGCTAGAATCCTAACTAGGAAAAGAAAATCCGAGCACATTTCTCCAGTTTTGATGTCACTACACTGGTTACCTGTGTCATTCAGGATTGACTTTAAAATTCTGCTTATGGTTTATAAAGCCTTAAATTATCTCGCCCCATCTTATATATCGGAATGTCTGACACCTTATATTCCAAATCGTAACCTCAGATCCTCAAATGAGGGTCTCCTTAGAATTCCAAGAGCAAAACTTTAAAGAAGTGGTGAGGCGGCCTTCTGCTGTTATGCACCTAAAATCTGGAATAGCCTGCCAATAGGAATTTGCCAGGCTAATACAGTGGAGCACTTTAAAAAACTGCTGAAAACACATTACTTTAACATGGCCTTCTCATAACTTCACTGTAATTTAATCCTGATACTCTGTATATCCAATTTATTATAATAAATTTTCATGGTGGCTCTATAATCTGTACTAACCCCTACTCTCTCTTCTGTTTCTTTTTCCGGCGTCCTTTTGGTGGTGGCTTGCGCCACTACCATCTACTCAAAACACCGTGATGTTCCAACAGTGATGAATTAAAAGCCAGAAGTCTGCATGACCATCATCATCAAGTCCTTCCGTGAGAACCCTAAATACAAAGAGGACTGTTTCATTTATGTTAGGTAGAATGCCCAGAGGGGGCTGGGTGGTCTCGTAGCCTGGAACCCCTGCAGATTTTATTTTTTTCTCCAGCCACCTGGAGTTTTTTTTTTGTTTTTTCTGTCCTCCCTGGCCATCGGACCTTACTCTTTTTCTATGTTAACTAATGTTGTCTTATTTTAATTTCTTATTTTGTCTTTTATTTTTCTTCATTATGTAAAGCACTTTGAGCTACTTTTTTATTTGAAAATCTGCTATATAAATAAATGTTGTTGTAGTAATGTGCCTTCTGCTGTAGATACTCGTGCACAATAAGAGATTTCCAACCAAACAAAACAATAGAGAAAACAAAGATGAAAAAAAAACTGAAACAAATACACGTGAACAGTGTGAAAACTCACAGAACCATCTGAGGAAAGTGACACAAAATTTCATTCTAGATAAGATTGATTCCTCAATATGTCTGCTGAACGGCTTCCATTCTTAAATGACTCCCATCATTCATTCATTCTATTTCTACCGCTTATCCATAGCTGGGTCATGGGGGCAACAGACTTAGCAATGAGGCCCACACTTGCCAACTCATACTATGGGATCCCAAGGTATTCCCAGGCTATCTGGGAGATGTAATCCTCCTGGGTCTTCCCCGGGGTCTCCTTACAGCTGATTGCGCCTATAAAACCTTTACAGTGAGGTACCCGTATCAGATGCCCAAACCGCCTCAGTTGGCTCCTCTAGATGCAGACGGAGAGTCCTGCCACCCTGTGAGGAAAGCTTGGTTGCTTGTACCCACAATCTCATTCACTTGGTCATTACCCAAAGCTCATAACCATAGGTGAGGGTAGGGACGCAGATCAAGTGGTAAATCAAGAACTTCGCCTTCAGACTCCGCTCCTTCTTCACCACTACAGATCGGTTAGTGACCATATAACTAAGTTTGCTGCCTCTATCCCTCTGTAGAAGTCACCATGCTTTTCTCCCACTAAGGTACCTAAACTCTTCTCTCTTGGAGAGGACAGTCCACCCTTTTCCTACTGAGAACCATGGCTTCAGATTTGAAGCTGCTTCACACTCGATCCCAAAGTGTGCTGGAGCTCACAGCCCAATGAAGCCAACAGGACCACATCATCTACAAAAAGCAGTGACTAAGGTCTATGACCCCCTCACAAAGAGGATAGGAGGCAAAGAACAGCCCTGGAGGAGTCCGCCACCCACTGTAAATGGGGCACAGCTCTCACTGTGACTATACAGAGACCGAACAGCCCTTATTAAGGGACCCCTTACTCTCCACAGAATCACTTGAGGAACACCATCAGCCACCCTTCACTCTTCCAGAGCCATAAACGGATTGACAAATGCGTAGCCAGCCAGTTCCAACAGACACAGACTGGCCTGCAACAAAGGAAAGGAAAACTTGTTTAAACAGGTAAGAGCATCCAGGAGAAACTTGATCCGAATCCGAATGGAGACATTTTACATCTAAAATGTGTAAAGCATTGAATTTTAAAGGACACTACGTGCAACTTGTTGTTTAATTTGGTCTTTAGATTTTTGAAGCGGACACCACTGATTCAGGTGTCCATACTAAACTCAGCCACTCTGTTACACTTGGAAGCCAGCCCTGTTTGACACGCGCCGCTTCTTTTTTCCTCTCTTTTCCGTGTTGCCAAGAAGCCTTTGGGTGCCAACAAGCTCCTCATCTGGAAGTCAGTCAACATGGCAGTGAGATGGAAGGGATCCTGTACTCTTTGTACTCGCTGCTTTAAGGGCCGGCCGGCCAGCCAGTGGTTTTCCACATGTACTGTATATATGACTCTCAAACATCTGCTGCAGCCCATACCAATTTCGGTGAGTGGAACAATCCTATTAAAAAAAATGAATGCTGCTGGGGGGCAAAAGCCAGGTATTTCTTTTGCAGAGCCCCATCTCATGTTAATACCCTTCTTCAGAATAAAAGATGAAAGCACCACCTGGATAACCGTCTTTTCAGTGATTTCTTTTTCATTTTGTAGATCAATTCAGATTACCTGCCTGAAGGACAGGAATGTCAAGGGTGTGGTCTGAGAGTCAAGGGCAGCTGCCTAGCAACACTAAACACTGCCATTCAATAAGGCGAAAGAGGAGCATTTGTGATATGGTGAACTTTAAAAAAGTCGACATGTGGATTTCCACGTTTGCAAATGATCAACGGCACCGCCTTCATCTTTTAGCGCTTGCACAATTCAGTTATTACTAGGATTACATTTGCATTTCCAGGCTTCCAAGTCTTAAGGAAAAGAATAAAGGTAAAAGCAAAAAAAAAGAGGGTGTTATAGAAGAAGCGGATGGCTGGGATCCTTGCCTGGCTTGGACACCTGGAGAATGGAAGGACCGGGAGAGAAGCAATATCTCCCCCGGGACACAAGAGGGCAGTCCCCCTGGATTACATCAGGGGTCACGGGCTTGAAGCTTGGAATTCCGGAGCCCTGGACTGCAGCACTTCTGCCACACCAGATAGTAATAAAGGCAAATACTGAATTTTTTATAAAATAAAAGAATTATTCTTCACAATGAGTATTCCACTAATTATATATATATATATATATATATATATATATATATATATCCAATAATTCACAAAAAATGACAAAGCATAGCAAAAACACAGAAACTCACCAAAACACTCCCTAGCGCATTCAAAATGAACCGCCAGGGATTATAGGAGACCCTCAAGATTTATAGGACAGAGGGCGGTGATTGGCAGGTGACCTCGCCTCTTGGGGGACCACCCACAAAACACATGGAACATAACCAAGGCATCTTACACAATGCAGATAAACAGGAGACACATTAACATGAATAAATAGTGTTATATATTATCTAAAATTGAAAAAAATCAAATTCTCACTTAGAGGATCTCTACAAAACTTTTTCAAAACCTGGCAGGATCTGATCAATAATATCTTAGAATTGAGGAAGTGTATTCTCTTCCTTCTTTTTCTACTCTATCTATCTATCTATCTATCTATCTATCTATCTATCTATCTATCTATCTATCTATCTATCT
>JANRMT010062850.1:18152437-18200526 GCA_026402145.1 Polypterus bichir lapradei | reverse complement strand
AGATAGATAGATAGATAGATAGATAGATAGATAGATAGATAGATAGAATTTTGTCTGAACATACACCAGAAGGACTAAAAAGGAAGAAAACTAAAAAGAAATAAAACCATTTGCCTTGTCAGTCCCAGTCCCAGTGAGGCCCTATACAGGTGTATTGCTGTTGGTATAAAGTAAGCCCCCCAGATGCATTTCTTGACACATTTCTGCTGAATGATTTGTTGGCTGAAAGTCCTCAGTGTTAGTGTGTCAGAGAGAGAATGTGTAGCATTGTTCATAATGGCAATAAGTTTTATTTTAATCTTCTCTTCTTCGGCTATCTCCAGGGGGTCTATAGTGCATCCTAAAACTAAGCCTGAACTTTTTCATCAGCTTGTTAATTTGGTGGGCCTCTCTTGAAGTGATGTTAGCACCCCAGCACACTACAGACTGGCCATCATTGAGATGTAGAAGATGTGAAGGATGTCACTTCTTACATTAAAGAAACGCATTATGTTAAGAAAAAACAACCCTGCTCTGCTTTTCTTCTCTAGTTCCTCTATTTTACAAGATCGGTCCAACCTGTCACTGATATGGACCTCAAAGTAACTGTAGGAATGGACCACCTCCACATCCACTCCCTGACCGGACACAGAGGCTCTTTGGTGCAGTAAAAGTCTATGAGCAGTTCCTTGGTTTTGCTGATGTAAACTTGCAGACAATTCTTTCTGCATTAAGAAACAAAGTTCTCAACCTGACTCCCAACCTCTGTGTCATCCCAATTCTGATCTTCGGTCCTGGATTTTACATCTTTGTGGCAGAACAACCACAAAGGCAAGCCCTGCATAGTTGAAGAACCATTTACATTTTTCCTTTTCATCATAAATATTAGAAAACTATTTGCCCTAAAGGCTAAGCTGCAGTTAAAGAGCAAGGCTGCTAGTTTGGTCCTCACCTTAAAATAACAACAACAGCATTTATTTCTATAGCACATTTTCTTACAAATGATGTAGCTCAAAGCGCTTTACATGAAGAAGAAAATAATAGTAATAACAATAATTATTATTTACATTTATATAGCGTTTTTCTTACTACTCAAAGCGATATGCTGTGGCATCAATTGTACAATACTTTAAGAATTTGGAAATAATTGTACTATAGTCCTGTACCAATAATATATCTGGAGAACGTTGACTGTGCAAAGGTGTTTTTAAAACTAAAGGTTTTTATAAGTTTAAAACATTGTCAGAAAAAAATACAAAAGCTATTTATGTTTGCATAGGATACATTTTTTTACTGATTGAATGCCTTTATCACATCATGTCTGAACTACTTTAAAACACTGCTAGATTTTCTGACATCAGTTTTCTTCCCCAGAATCAGACAGAGGCCATGGTGTTAAATATTAAACACAATTAAATATCACCTTTACTATAAACTTTATTACTCACCGACAAAGCTTTCATAACTTTGCTTTGACTTACATTAGTCAGCTCCTTTGTCATTGCACAACTTCTCAGAACTTAATGATTCAAATAGTTCGGCAATTCCATTAATTGTTATGCGCTCCCTGGGCAACAGGGGATTTTCCCGTCTAACAATTTGGAATATTATCCCAGACTTCACATTTTATGAATTACTTTGACTCCCTTTACATATCCGTCATTTTAAATTTAGGATTTAAACTTTCTTACTTACTATATATCCATTTCATCATCTATATGTGCTCAAGTTGTTTTATTTTCTAGTATATTAAATTAATTAATATGGCCATTTTTTAAACTCCTTGTAGAAGATAAAACAGGAATTGGATTCATTAGGTTACTATTTTTACGCTATACCTAAAAATGTAAAATGTATAATGAAATAAAGTGGCGGCACGGTGGGGCAGTGGGCAGCGGGCAGCGCTGCTGCCTCGCAGTTAGGAGACCTGGGTTCGCTTCCCGGGTCCTCCCTGAGTGGAATTTGCATGTTCTCTCCGTGTCTGCGTGGGTTTCCTCCCACAGTCCAAAGACATGCAGGTCAGGTGCATTGGCAGTCCTAAATTGTTCCTAGTGTGTGTGTGAGCCCTGTGGTGGGCTGGCACCCTGCCTGGGGTTTGTTTCCTGCCCTGAGATTAGCTCCAGCAGACCCCCATGACCCTGTGGTTAGAAATTAGTGGGTTGGATGGATGGATGAAATAAAGTAAAGCCCATTTTTATTTAAAGCTTGAAGTAGGGAACACCTCTGGTGTCAACAAAATGTTGAGAATTAACTAATTAATTAATGAGCCTCCTCTCAGTGAGCAGTACTGTATCACGTGCTACCCATTTCCATGTAAATAGGATAAAAAGACTAAACCTAAACGCCAGGGCTGCTGTGTGTGCCACTAGGTTTTGCAAGAAAGTCCCTCTCCCTGGTTAGGGGTCTTCTTCTCCATGTTTCTGAATAATATGATGTTACATTGTAATTGTGTATCACTTCAAAGATCTGAGTTTAAATTTCATCTCAGTCCTGGGAAAGGTTTATGATAAACCCTTGTAAAATGAGGGTTGGGCCACCGCACTGATGACTCCATATAACTGAAGGTTTTGAAGAAAACAACAGCACGTAACATCTTTCCAGACACAAGTCCAAAATAGAACTGAATGAAATGGCTGGTTTCTGGGTAATAAGGTTGCTTGGCTGGAAGGGGTGGGTGTGGGTCAGTGTTGGGGGGCGGACAACAGAAGTGACGTCAACAGTGGAGTGCATTAGACCACAGCGCCAACCTCTGGTTTGGTGGGTAATCACCTATATATCTGAGCCCTTAAGTGTCATTCATGCACATGAGCGTGATACCCTACCTATATTATTATTAAAAGTATTTTGTGGAATAGTCCATACTCACTATATCAGGCCTAGGCCAAATCTTTGGGCAATTTGATGAGGTGAGTATATGTGTAAATGTTTTAGGGGGGCTTTGCTTATGTTTTCCCACTATGTGACAAGTATTTAACATGGCTGATTTCTGTAGTTATCTGTATGTGTATTGGTTTAGATGTAATCTCTGTAGCTTTTGTGTAGTGCATGTGGGAAGACACAAGTGGTGGATTCAACAATGGGCAAAGTGATCACCTTGTCCATTCTCCATAAGAGATGTGAACCTTGAACCCGGACACAGACAGACATGGACTCCCAATGCTTCAAAAACACACACGTTTATTTACAAAATCCAAATCCACAGTGCACAATTAGTAACAATAACGTTGTTACGCTCTCTCTTCTGCCGCCTCCACTCCTCACACGCAAGCTCCATCCTCCTCCACCCAACTCCGGCTCCTGGAACGGAGTGAGGCGGCCCCTTTTATAGCGCACCCGGAAGTATTCCAGGTGTCCCACAATTAACAACAGGCAGCACTTCCAGTTGCGGTGGAAGTGCTGCGGACCACAGTTCCGGAGCTGTCTGGGCTGCCCCTTGGTGGTGGTCACTTCCCCCCATAAGGTTGAGCCTCCAAGCTCTGTGGCCCCCATGCAATCCAGGGAGGTTGCCCTCTTGCGTTCTGGGGAAGATATAGCCCCTCTCACTGTCTCCAGGCGTCCCTTGGGGCAAGGTCCCCAGACGTCTATCACAGAGTGTATATTTCTTCTTTCAGTTCTTTGTACGTCTTCATTTTATTTGTGTGTGTATTTCATATGTTGTGTATGTTTGGTATGGCAATGTCAATAATACAGTATATGTTGTTTTATTTTGTTTGTCAACTAGTGCTTTGTCTGGTCTGTTATGGTGGAAAGGTTTGCCTGTCAGGATAGTTCTGTCCCAGTATAATTTACATATGGCATTTTTTAGTACTGTGGTGAGGATGTACTTATAGCATAGTTTGTATGCGTCTTCTAGCTTGTGTTGTAGTGCCAGTTCTTGATGTATAATATTTGCTATTATTATTATTAGTTCCAGTTATATTAATTTCAAACCTTTCAGCTGCTAGTAAACTATGCCCACTGAAAAAAACCCTTTGAGAGAGCATAGCTGGGTAGGAGTACATTTCAGAACTGATGTCAGTTCAGTCAGGGGCAGCTGGTCAATGCCAACTCAAAGGAAAATGTCTGGTATTAATTACTGCTAACCTTGCCAATTATTACTGGCATTGTAATAGATGGCATACATCAGAAACCTTAAAAATATCTGTCCCTCAATCCTTTCTGGATCCATTTCTGATCTTTTTCTGTCTTCACCTATTCCATCAACACTAGATAGTCTTGTTGACCACTATAACTCAGCCCTTCATTCAGCATTAGATAAAACAGCTCCTTTAAAACATAAGGAGGTGTCACAGGCGGCTGGGGGTGGAGCCCAGCCGGGACGCCCGAGGGGACCGGAGGAGGGCTGGTGCCTCCTCCCAACCACGAGGGGACGACTGCCCTGGTTTTGTTGGTGGCCTCGGGTAGGGGGCTTGGAAGCCCAACCCTGTAGGGGCCCGTGGCCACCGCCAGGCGGCGCCACGGTGCCTAAAGAACCCTGGAGCCCAGCACTTCCGCCACACCAGGAAGTGCTGGGGGGAAGAAGAATGGAGACACCCGGAGGGCTTCCGGGAGCGCAGCCGGCACTTCCGCCACACGGGGGCGTGTCCAAGGAGGAGTGCCGGGAAGCAGCTGGAGCCCATCCGGGGTGGTATAAAAGGGGCTGCCTCCCTGCATTTGAGAGCGGAAGTCGGGTGGAAGAGGACAGAGCTGGAGAGAGGACTGGAGGCGGCCAGAAGGGAGGCTTAAAGGACTGTGTGAGAGGCCCGGACTTTTGGGGAAACGGTGCTGGTGGCACTGGGTTGTGCACTTGCAAATATTGTATATAGTGTAGATAATAAACGCGTGTGTGGTGAAAACAATGATGTCCGCCAGTCTGTGTCCGGGTCCCGTTGCACAGAGTTTTCCTTTAAACGTTCAGCTCCTTGGTATAACTTAGAATTGCAAACTATGAAAGCAGCTGGCCGACGCCTTGAGAGAATGTCACGTAAGACTGGCCTCACCGTACACATCCAGGCTTTCTCTGACCACCAAAGAGCTTACAGAGAAGCACTAACTGCTGCCAAGAACACCCATTATGGCAGAATAATAGAAAGTGGCCACGATAACCCAAGGGTTTTGTTTTCTGTAGTTATAAACTAATCGAACCCGCATCTGGCGCAACTACCTCTTCTACCGAAGTCTGTGTGGAATTCCTCCACTTTTTCCGTAACAAAATTAAAGATCTAAATAATTCAACTAACATAAATACATCATCTGTTTATATCTCTCCCTGTTTTCCCACTCCATCCAGCTCCTTCTCCAAGTTCTCACCAATCACATCTGCGTTTGTTAATAACCTGCTTTGTAAGATGAGGCTGACTACTTGTGTACTGGACTCCATCCCCAGCACACTACTTAATTCCTGCCTTCATGCCATAATCCTGTTAAAACAATAATAAACTCCCTTGATATTTGCTCTGTGCCGCTCACTTTTAAAATCGCTTCTGTGAAAAAAGTCTGGTCTTGATGCTGACAATCTTAAGAACTTCCGGCCTATTTCCCACTTACCTTTCCTGTCAAACGTTCTTGAGCGTGCTGTAGCCTCCCAGCTCACCAATTACTTAACCACTAATAATTTGATGGAACCCTTTCAGTCTGGTTTTAGAGCACAGCACAGCTGTGAAACTGCTCTGCTACGGGTAACCAATGATTTGCTTATGGCAGCAGACTCTGGACAAAATGGCATATTAATTCTTAGACCTCAGTGCAGCATTTGACACTGTGAGACATGACATTCTACTGTCCAGAATGGAGAACATGCTGAGTATCTCTGGCACTGCCCTCCAGTGGTTCAAATCCTATCTGACTGATAGGCAAGAGTTTGTTAGTCTTGGCAACAGCAGATCCAGCTCAGCGCCAGTCACACAAGGAGTTCCTCAGGGCTCTGTCCTCGGCCCTCTTCTCTTCTGTATTTATATGCTTCCCCTTGGCCATTTTATCCATAGCTTTGGACTGGGTTATCATTTTTATGCAGATGATACTCAGCTCTGCTTCAATGATAAAAGTTAAACTTCATCAGAGCTTTCTCAGCTCACAACCTGCCTTAATGAAATTAATACCTGGATGGAGCAGAACTCTTTAAAATTAAATTGCAAAAAACTGACCTCCTGCAAATTGGGACTGAAATGTAACTTAATAAAATGAGCTCCTTCCCAGTCCATCTTGGAGGCGATCTCATCAGACCTGCCTCTACTGCAAAGAATCTTGGTGTCATTTTTGATTCCTCCCTTTCTTTAAATCACATTAAGAAACTTTCTTACTTTCACCTCCGTAACATATCCCGTGTTTGCTCCTCCCTCTCCTTTTCTAGTGCTGAGAAACTTGTCCACGCTTTTATCACATCCCGCATCGATTATTGTAATCCCCTACTGGCCGGTGCCCCTTCTAATCTTATATCACAGCTCCAGCTTATTCAAAACTCAGCTGCAAGAGTCCTTACACGAACCAGCAGCAGCGAGCACATCACACCCATCCTGCTCCGTCTTCACTGGCTCCCCGTGTCTTACAGAGTCGAATATAAAATCTTACTAACAACCTACAAAGCCTTAAACAACCTTGCGCCAAACTACATCAGTGACCTTCCCCATCACTATGTGCCTGTCCGCCCACTAAGGTCCTCTGATTCTGGCAATCTTGTTGTGCCCCACACTAATCTACACTCCATGGGTGACAGCAGGGCCTTCAGCTGTATAGCGCCCAGACTCTGGAATGACCTACTGAAATTAATCAGGTCAGCTGACTCCATGAATTCTTTTAAAAAACAACTCAAAACTCATCTGTTTAGGAAGGCTTTTAGCTCTGCCTGACTTTATTACCCTTCTCTCAGTTTACCGCTCTGTCAAGATGTTCATGTAACCTGTATGTGTGCTCTAGACCATCAATTATGTTGTCTGTTAGGTTTTTTCTATGAATTTACTGTCTTAATCTTCTTTATTTAGTTATCTGGTTTGTACAATGCTATATACTGTATACCCTGTCGTTCTTTTTTATATTCTGTAAGTGCCTTGAGCATGGGAAAGGTGCTATATAAATAAAATGTATTATTATTATTATACATATTTATTTATAAAGCATTTTAAAAACATCAAGGCTGACCAAAGTGCTGTACAATGAAACCAAAGAGTACTGTACAGTATCAGACACTCAATAACCAAAGGGTAAAAGAATCAGAAACACATAAACACATAAGAGCTGAAGAGATTCATAGTAAAAAGTACACAGATAGTCAACATCTCATACTGGGTTAAAGGCCAGGGAGTAAAAGTGTGTTTTAAAGTAGCATTTAAAGACAGTATGTGAAGGAGCCTGCCTAACGTGCAACAGCAAATCTTTCTAGAGTTTTGCCGCTTGTTTTTGTAGAAGAGTGATGTTTTTATCGTGCACGAGCTTTTCAGTATATTGCTTCATGGATTTAGTGATAAACCCAATAGCATCTACGATAATACGGATTACTTCAATATCTTTTTCCCCAGAGTCTTTTGATCTCATTCAGGAGTTATTGGTAGTGCTGTAATTTTTATCCTGTACATGCATTTAATTATTTTTTTTTTTAGCATGGCTCCACTATCCGTACTAACCCCTACTTTCTCTGCTGTTCTCTTTCCGGTTTTCTGTAGTGGCGATCTGCGCCCCCAACGCCTGATCAGGGCACCGTGCAGGCCCTACATTGTTGGACTGAAGGCCAGAGGTTCACATGACCATCATTGTCTAATTCTTCCACGTGAAGCCTGAAAACCATGAGATCAATGATGTTAGGGGGGGGTGGGTGGTCTCATGGCCTTGGAACCCCTGCAGATTTTGTTTTTTTTTTTTTCTCTAGCCCTCTGGAGTTTTTTTTTTTTCTGTCCTCCCTGGCCATCAAACCTTACTTTATTCTTTGTTACTTAGTATTTCCTAATTTTTATATATTTTGTTTCTTTTTTTCTTTCTTCATCTTGTAAAGCACTTTGAGCGACATCATTTGTATGAAAACATGCTATAGCAATAAATGTTGTTGCTGAACCAATGTTATAGTTCAACAGCACTGTGATATCTATTAGATAACATTTATTGGTGGAACGCTCACATAGATGACGCCTGGCTGATTGGCATTAACCGTGACATCGGTTTGCACAGAGAGCTCCCAGTGTACCTTGGATACAGTATTGTCCAGAATGTTATGCTTCATTTCCACCATTGCCTGAGCACTTGGAAATTGTTGTCCTTGGCTAAGGTCAGGCAGATGCGTTTTAGTTACTCTGATGCATAGATAAGAAGTATTGGCAAGTGTTTCACACGCACTGCCAATGCTATGGGCAGTCTCCTCACATTTTTCAAATATATTCTACTGGTTGTTTGAGGATGTGCTCAAATACACTGCTTGTTTTATACTGCCTGATCTTGAACGACAAAAATACTTGCTTCAAATGGCGGCGTGATGGATTGCGGTTTTATTCAGCTATCAATGTGTGCCTTCTCAATATGTTTTGGGAACTGCCCATGCATTGATTTCCTCTTCTAGTTATGGCCACATTCTTGATTTTGTGATTTCTTCATGTCTGTACTAGCTGTCTCTTAAGATAATTGTTCACTATTCAGATTAAGTTTTGAGGAGAACAGCCTGAAAGTCTCTTTGGATTGAATATTTAGACTTATTTATTATTATTTCAGTCTTGTCCTAATCACTGACCACGCGGAGAGTGCATGTTCTTTCTTGGTAGACAAGTTTTCCTCCCACATCCCTAAAATCCTGCATGTTACATGAATTGGCAGTGGAAAACCAGCCCCATGTAGAAATGCATGTGAATAACTCCTGTAATAGCCTGACAACTTGTTCCTCAAATCCCTGATTTGGAATATTTTGGCATACTAATATTATTATTATCATCATTACCTTGCTCCAAGGACCTCGATTTGAATGCTATCCCGGTCATTCTGGAATTTGTATGTTCTCCCCATGTTGGTGTGCCTTTACCCCAGACCAGATACTCCACGTCTTCTTCAACACATTCCAGAGATTAGGATAACTGGAAACCACTATGGATGCTAGGGCACTGCCCCTCCTGTTTTTACTAGCAAAAAAATAAGAATCATAAACTTTTTAGTAAATTAGTATTGATTCTTAAGCAAATAAATACATTTTGATTATGTTTAATGATATGTTTGTCAGAAATTAGATTTATTTTTTAAAAGAATTCAGATTTGTAAATTATCAATGAAGTCAAAAGCTGTATGAAGTTTTCTGTCTGTGTTGGTCATAGTGACCTGTGGGAATAGTTCTTGCATTGCGCTCGACTCGACTTTACATTTTCGTTAACCAATCAGCAGCATGGAAAAAATATGAAGTTAGGATGGTGAAAAAAAAACACCCTTGACCCTTCCAGTGGGTGTAGCTGCACAAAACATATTGATGACAATCTCAAAACCTATTTGAGAAGGGGACAACTGCTGAAAAGTAAACATTAAGCTAGTGTCACACACGTGCGAGTAGGAAGACGTTGTATGGACCAAGCAAAGGTAATTCCATGCCAGGCCAGGGGGTGGCGGGGTGCATTAAACCTTCTCTTGTTATCTATACAGACCAACCGCGGGAAAACCTGTCCAATTCAGAACTCATGACATCGCTTCTGCCACTCAGCATGACGTTAATTCCCGTTCCGGCACCCAGAAGAATGTCACTTCCTGTTCTGGCACCCAGAAGAACATCACATCCAGTGCACAGACTGACATCAGTAGGACATCACTTCTGGTTCCTACACATCACTTCCGGTCAGATCCCTTAAAGCCGCCATCTTTGCAAACCCTCGCCAGTTCTCTTTTGGACTCAGTATTGTTAACATCTCTGTGCTATTCAAAAACCCTCTTGCAGCCAGGAATATTATATATTATATTTTAAGTGTGTTGACTCTGTTCATTTTCACACTAGTTGTTCATTGTGCACAGTGGCACAGTCATACTGGAACCAAAAAAGCGTCCCCAAACTGTTACCAAAAAGTCAGTAGCACACAATTGTCTAAAAGGTCTTATAATGCTGTAGCATTAACAGTACCTTTCACTGGAACCAAGGGACCTACCCAATCCCCTTACAATCAGCCCCAGATTACTATTCCTCCTCCACCAAATTTTACATTAGAACATGAGAACAGTCTGGACGAGAACAGGCCATTTGGCCCAACAGAGCTCACTAGTCCTGTCCACTTAATTCTTCTGAAAAAAGTCGAGATTTTGAAAGTCCCTAAAGTCTGACTGTCTACCATGTGTCATACACATGCGCATGAGGGGCAGCTAAAGGGCCTGAATGGGAGTAATTCCATGCCAAACCATGGGGTGGCAGAGTGTACTAACTCTTTCTGTCAATTCTCTGCAGACCAGTTATGTGAAATCCTGCCTGGCTCCGATGACGGCACTTCCAGTTCCAGTAGCAATGACGTCACTTCTGGTTCCGACTCCCGGAGATGATGTCACTTCCAATTCCAGCCCCAGAGATGGCATCACTTCCGGTCCACCCCTCCCCACCAACCCAGAGATGATGGCACTTCCGGTCCAAGGCCCAATGACACCACTTCCAGTTCAGGTGTTGATGTCACTTCCTCCACTCTACCATTAAAGCCACCATCTTTGTGCCAGCAAGTCAGTTCAGTTGTGGACTTGAACCCGTACAAATCTGTGCTTAAAGTGTATCCATTGCAGCTGGGAATAATATACGGATGGCTGCCCCAAACCTTTTCTTTTTCTGTGGCTTTTTGTCGTGTTTATGACATGTGCTACTTGGTCACTTGTTCCAAGCGTCTGTAGTTCTCTGTGTAAAGAAAAACTTCCTAATGTTTGTGCGAAGTTTACTCTTAACAAGTTTCCAACTGTTGTGTCCCCTTGCTCTTGATGAACTCATTTTAAAGGCACAGTCTCAATCCACTGGACTAATTCCCTTCATAATTTTAAACACGTCAATCATGTCACCTCTCAGTCATCTTTTGCTTAGGCACTATGCAGTTCAGAAGGTACTGTTCTCTTGGCGTCCGCCAAACCCAGATTTGTCCATCAGACCGCCAGATAGTTTTATCACTCCAGAGATCTTGTTTTCAGAGTCCAATAGCAGAATGGTGTACACCATCACTCCAGCAGACACTTGCCTGTATGCAACTGCTCAGATGCAGAAACCCATTTCATGAAACTCCTGACGCATATGAGATGAGACACAAAAATAACCGGACTGGGCTTGGGGCTTTCCTGGAAAACCGTCTGGAGGTTGGCCGAACGTGAATCATAGAACTATATCCCCTCCTACACGCCCTCTCAAACCCCCGACCAGCTAGGTATATCCTGTGAATAGCCCAGTCAGTACTGGCTACACGAGTTGCCGCTATAATATCGTGTGAAGAAGATCAAACAGCAAATTAACATCAAATTTCTCGAGAATTTTCTTTTTCCATAAAGCAGTTTTTGACTGACAAAAAAAAAATCTTGTCCTCAATCATCCTCCCTATTCGCCCAATTTAGCTCCCTGTGATTTTTACCTGTTCCCAAAAATCAAAAGTGACCTGAAGGATAGAAACGGCGAGCCTGTTGAAGAGCCTCAAGCAAGAAGACTTCCAGCACTGTATCAATCAATGGAAGATACGTACGGAGCGGTGTAGAGATCGGGACGGGGTCAGTATATAGGAGGTGACAGTGTTTAGAATGCTTTAATTCATCAATACAGTGATCCCCCGCTGTATCGCGGTTCAGCTATCGCGCCCCTGCTATATCGCAGAAAAATTCAATAAGTACATCCTACCTGTAGTGTACTTTGCAGCCAATTCATAACAAAGCATACAGTTTTCAGCAGTCACTACGGTAGACAAAGAGTTTCGTGTTACAGTACCCAAATGATTTCTTACAAGGACTGTTATTGGCTGAAACAGGAGATTCAACCAATCAGGGCAGGATTTTCATTCTCTTGGGCTCTGATTGGTTGCTGCTAACGTGGTGTAATCTCGCAAGAACAGCGAGAGTGGGTCCCCAGTGCATCTCAGTTCTTTGCATATCACATACCTTGCTTGTGGTCCGATTTTTGTGAGCAAACTTTTTGTGAACTTTTCATTTTGTTTTAAGCTCTACAATGGCTCCCAAGCGTCCTGCATCTTCTAAGCCTTCTGTTAGTAGTGAGCCTAAGCGCCAGAGGAAGACCTTGACCATTCAGGAGAAGGTAAAACTCCTGGATATGCTTTGGGAAGGAAAGCGTTATGTGGACGTTGCTCGCCTTTACAAGTTTACATGTGTTTAAAGCATGTGGGAGGGGTATATTAAGGCTTAAACTATAAAAAAAAGTTTATTTATATGGTCTTTCTATATCACGGATTTTCACCTGTCGCTGATGGGTCTGGAACGTAACTTCTGCGATAGGCGGGGGATCACTGTAAATTATTTTTTTAACCAATCCGGTTATTTTTGTTTCTCACCTCGTAGTTTTTAGTGCTGATGTTGCCTCCAGAGCAAGTTTAGAACTCTGGTGTAAGTGATGCAACTTTTACATACTGTGCACTCAGCAATCGGTTGCCCCTGGACTGTGAGTTTGTGTGGTCTACCATTTTGTGGCTGAGCTGTTGTTACTCCTTGATGCTTCCACATTACAATGATAGCCCTTAACAATTGACTGGGGCAGATCTAGCCGAGCCAACATTTCACATACTCCCTAGTGGCAAAGACAGCATCCTATGGCAGTGCCACATTTAAATTCACTGGACCATTCAGTATGACCCACTTTACATCCAATGGAGATTGAATGAGCTAAATGCTGATTTTATCACCTGTTAGCAATGAAACACCTGAAGTCAGTCATTTGTGGGGCTGCCCACATATTTTTAGCCATATGGCATATACAGTCATATGAAAATGTTTGGGAACCCCTCTCAGCCTGTATGATAATTTACTCTACTTTCAAGAAAAAAGATAACAGTGTTATGTCTTTCATTTCCTAGGAACATCTGAGTACTGGAGTGTTTTACGAACAAAGATTTTTAGTGAAGCAGTATTTAGTTGTATGAAATTAAATCAAATGTAAAAAACTGGCTGTGCATAAATGTGGGTCCCCTTGTCATTGTGCTGATTTGAATGCCTGTCACTGCTCAATGCTGATTACTTGCAACACCAAATTGGTTGGATTAGCTCATTAAGCCTTGAACTTCATAGACAGGAGTCTATCATGGGTGGTAAAAGGTATTTAAGGTGGTCAATTGCAAGTTGTGCTTCCCTTTGACTCTCCTCTGAAGAGTGACAGACAGCATGGGATCCTCAAAGCAACTCTCAAAAGATCTGAAAACAAAGATTGTTGAGTCTCATGGTTTAGGGGAAGGCTACAAAAAGCGATCTCAAAGGTTTAAACTGAAAGTTTCAACTGTAAGGAATGGAATCAGGAAATGGAAGGTCACAGGCACAGTTGCTATTAAACCTCAGCAGGTCTGGCAGGCCAAGAAAAATACAGGAGCGGCATATGCAGAGGATTGTGAGAATGGTTACAGACAACCCACAGATCACCTCCAAAGACCTGCAAGAACATCTTGCTGCAGATGGTGTATCTGTACATCGTTCTACAATTCAGCGCAATTTTCACAAAGAACATCTGTATGGCAGGGTGATGAGAAAAAAGCCCTTTCTGCACTCATGCCACAAACAGAGTCGCTTGCTGTATGCAAATGCTCATTTAGACAAGCCAGATTGATTTTGGAACAAAGTGCTTTGTACTGATGAGACAAAAATTGACTTATTTGGTCATAACAAAAAGTGCTTTGCATGGTGGAAGAAGAACACCGCATTCCAAGAAAAACACCTGCTACGTACTGTCAAATTTGGTGGAGGTTCCATCATGCTGTGGGGCTGTGTGGCTAGTTCAGGGACTGGGGCCCTTGTTAAAGTCGAGGGTCAGATGAATTCAACCCAATATCAACAAATTCTTCAGGATAATGTTCAAGCATCAGTCACAAAGTTGAAGTTACGCAGAGATTGGATATTCCATAAAGACAATGACCCAAAACACAGTTCAAAATCTACAAAGGCATTCATGCACAGAGGGAGAAGTACAATGTTCTGGAATGGCCGTCACAGTCCCCCACTGTTCGACTATCATTGGAAATTTATGGGATGATTTGAAGCATGCTGTCCATGCTTGGCAGCCATCAAATTGAACTGAACTGGAGAGATTTTGTATGGAAGAAGGTCAAAAATACCTCCATCCAGAATCCAGACACTCATCAAAGGTTATAGGAGGCGTCTAGAGGCTGTTAGATTTGAAAAGGAGGCTCAACTAAGTATTGATGTCATATCTCTGTTGGGGTGCCCAAATTTATGCACCTGTCTAATTTTGTTATGATGCATATTTTCTGTTAATCTAATAAACTTAATGTCACTGCTGAAATTCTACTGTTTCCATAAGGCATGTCATATATTAAAAGGAAGTTGCTATTTTTGAAAGCACAGCCAATGACAAACAAAAATCCAAAGAATTAAGAGGGGTTCCCAAACTTTTTCATATGACTTTAAAGATATACCGTGGATTCAGAATGCAGACACCGTTATTTTTATTACATTTTGTTATATTGCAGCCATTTGCTAAAATCGTTTAAACTCATTTTTTTCCCAACACATCAAGCAACACCTAAAACCCAAGAAGGACAAAGCAAAAACAGGATTTCAGGATTTTCTTCAAATTTGTTCAAGAGAAAAGCTGAAATCTCACATTATGATACAGGTAGTCAGACCCTATCTATACTCAGTACTTAGTTGAAGGCCCTTTGGCAGCAAGTTCAGCCTGGAGTCTTTTTGGGTTTGACGCTACAAGCTTTGCCCTCCTGGATTTGGGAATTTTCTACCCATTCTTCTCTGTAGAGCCACTCTGTTGGGTTGGGTAGAGACTTTCACTGGAGGGCTATTTTATGGTCTCTCCAGAAATGTCCAAGCTCTGGCTGGGCAACTCAAGGACATTCCCAGAGTTGTACCTAAGCCCCTCCTGTGTTGCCTTTGCTTTGTGCTTGGGGTCATCGTCCTTTTGGAAGGAGAATCGTCGGCTCAGTCTGAGGTCCAGAGTGCACTTGAGCACGATATCTCTGTATCTTTCACTCAGCCCTGTCTAGTTTCCCACTACCTGCCACTGAAAGACAACATCAAAGCATGATGCTACTACCACCATACTTCACCACTGGAAAGGTATCGCACAGGTGATGAGCGGTGCTTGCTTTCCCCCAGATGTGACACTAATCTTGGTATCACCTCAGACCACAGAATCCTGTTTCACAAAGTCTGAGAGTCCTTTCGATGCCTTTTTGCAGATGACAAGCAGGCATCATCCATGTGTGCATTTTTTCCATGGAGAGGCTTCTGTCAGGCATATGTCATAAGCCCAGATTGGTGGAGTGTTGCAGTGGTGGTTGTCCTTCTAGAAGTTTCTTCCATCTTCCCACAAACCTTCTAGAGATCAAACACAATGGGTTTTTGGTCACCTCACTTATCATGGTGGTTCTATCGTTATTGCTCAGTTTGGACGGGTGGTCAGCTCTAGAAAAATTTAAGGTTGTTCCAAACGTATTCCATTTACAAATCATGGAGGCCACTGTGCTCTTGGGAACATTCAATAGTGCAGAAAGTTTATGTATCATCCCCAGAATTGTGTCTTGACATGATCCTATCTGTAGGCTCTGCAGCCAATTCTTTCAACCTCACCGCTTGGTATTTGTTCAGCTGTGTGCCATTCCTAATCATGTGCAATCAACTGAATTCACTACAAGTAGATTCCAAAGAAGGTGCAGAAATATCTCAGCAATGATCAGAAGAATGGGATAAACCTGAGCCAAATTCCAAGTGCCATAACAAAGGATCTGATTATGTATATTTATATGTGATAATGTATTTCAGTTTTTCATTTTTAATACATTTACAAAAAAATTGAAAATCTTGTTCTCACTTTGTCCTTCTGGGACATTGAGTGTTGCTTGATGAGGGGAAAATGAATGTAAACAATTTTAGACTAACAAAATGTGAAAAAAGTGAAGAGTCTGAAAACTTTCTCAGTGCACCAGTATATCTATGAATGGTTATTGGTATTGACACTTTTTCTCTTTTCATGTAAAGCACAGTGCTGCCGCCTCGCAGTTAGGAGACCCGGGTTCGGTTCCCGGGACCTCCCTGCATGGAGTTTGCATGTTCTCCCCATGTCTGCGTGGGTTTCCTCCTGGTGCTCCGGTTTCCTCCCACAGTCCAAAGTCTTGCAGATTAGGTGCATTGGCGATTCTAAATTGTCCCTAGTGTGTGCTTGGTATGTGGGTGTGTGTGAGTGTGTGCATGCCCTGCTGTGGGCTGGCGCCCTGCCCGGGGTTTGTTTCCTGCCTTGTGCCCTATGTTGGTTGGGATTGGCTCCAGCAGACCCCCGTGACCCTGTAGTTAGGATATAGCGGGTTGGATAATGGATGGATGGATGGATGTAAAGCACTGTTTAATGTATAATATTCACTAAATAACTACATTTAATATAAGTGCTATACTATTTATTAAGAAAGCTGGGACCAAAGAAAATATGTATCTTAAATGTGATGATAGATAGATAGATAGATAGATAGATAGATAGATAGATAGATAGATAGATAGATAGATAGAAAGTAGTCAACAATAATAGATACCCAAAATTGCTCTCCAAACATACCCAGCCAATATAACGATGTATTTTTATTTCTGATTCTTAGCAGACAGCACGATTATCGCAGTAACAATTCACCAACCCGTACTCGAATCCATACAGTGGCAAAGCTAAAACAATAGTCAAGCGCGACCTCTTCAGGCCGATGAACTGTTTTACATTCTTACGCGCAATCTTCGAGATTTGAAGCCCAAGTGATTGGTTGAAAAAAAAAATGCTAGGCGACAACTCCGCCCACATTCCAGTTGCTTCAATCCTTCGTCTACCTCAACTTCGCCGTTTCCGTCCTTTTCCCTGCTTTCCGCCTCACGTGACGTATGGACGAGTTCAATTGGACTTGTAGAAAGGGGGAATCTCATGTCGTGAAGTTTATTTTTTCTCTTGCTCCAGGGTTTATTGGAATGACCGCTTACCTCCCATTTTGTACGCACCGTGGTCGAACCCACTTCGGTCAGGTGGCGTTTGTTTTGGTAGCGTGGAAGGGGTGCGGAGACGCCGGACGGTAAAACTGAAAGCGACTTAAAACTCCAGCGACTTCGTGTATTTGGTCAGAGGTCGGAAAACGGAGATGTCTTCACCGCCCAAAGAAAAAGCGGAGACGCGGGCCGGTCACCCGCCTGCAGGTGAGACGAGCTTGCAACTAGGGAAACCTTGAGGATGAACGTGCGTTCAGATAAAGAGGCGCCCTAATCCTATAGGCAACAGGTCCGATAGAATTATTTGAGCTGATAGCGTTCAGAAGCGAGTTTAAAATGGAAGGTAAGATAGGGCAGGCATAAGCTGTAAACAGAGATACACGTCGTACTTTGACCAAAAATAAGTGTCTGGTACAGGTGTGGCAACCAGGCCTCGAACAGTGCATAACCACGAAGAAAATACAACTTAACCCGTGCAATGCGTAGAGTGAGGTTCGACGCACAGAGTCCTCGGGGGACGTTGGGCAACGTAGCAGCGAGGTTTCTGAGGACCAGCCATACCAACTGCACTTAAGAATAGGTAACCCAACTGGATGCCAGACCATCTAGGAGCAGCCTGGATCGCTGCTGGAAGTGAAGTTGTTGAGGCCATCAGGGGGCGCTGACCCTGTGAGTTGTGTGTGGATTCAAATACCCAAGTGCAATTTGTGCTGTAAAAAAATGGCACCGCCCTTCGAAGTAGTTTTAAAACTGAGTCCGTGTGGTCATAAAATACCAAATAAAAGATCCCAGGAGTAGGGTGTTGCTTGATGTTTTGGCTAAAATGGCCCATGACTTCTGGCCCCCTGATCATCCCCTGTTCTTTACTGGCTAATTATCACTCTCGCCTCTTAAACCACCTAAGATATAATGTGTGGTTAGCATACTGGATCAAGAATGGCTGCTGTCGCATCATCCAGGTGGATACTGCACATTGATGGTGGTTAAAGTGGCACTTCACTGTTTATGTTAATCACTTTTAAGTATCTAGAAAAAGCACAAAACAAGCGTAATTAATTTTTATTAGTAGTGATGGATCAGGCCTTTGTTTGTGGTAAGCCACGGCATACACAATGGAGTCTCCGGTAGGTCCAAGTCTCATTGAGATAACCAGTGCAAAAGCAAGCATCAGATAAGCTTAATAAAAATCTGTGGAGTGCTGGGCCAAATCTTTGTGGATTGCAAGTTATAAGTAACACCCACTCTCAGCAAGACATGGCTCCAAAAGAACACCTGGTGACTTCCACCTTACAGTTAGCACTGCTTAGGTGTGAAAACAAAATGTATTTGAAATTAATACATTAAGACTATATTAACATTACACTTTAAGTGGGAACAAAGTAAAAACAGTACAATTTTTTTTTGTATGTTAATGATAGCCCAATTTATTGTGTTCTTGTACATATACAGGATAGAACAGGAAATCACAGTCATAAACGTAACACTAGCTGTAATGTGTGGTGACCATTCGGTCCACCGCGCCCATTTGTGTAGCTAATAGCTAAACTGCTCTAGTATCTTAATCAAGTTACTTCTTGAAGGTTGTCAAGGTTTCTTCTTCAACTACGTGACTATGCAGTTTGTTCCAGACTTCCACTAGTTTACATAAAGAAGTGCTTCCTGGCACTTCCTGTGCATTTGAAAAGACAATAGTTAGTAGACGTGGATTTCTACAAGTTTCAAACTGTAACGTCAGCCTACAGAGAGTTAACCACCAGTTTTGCCCACCTCAGCTCCAGGCTGGTAAGTATGCATGCTTCCATGGCAGTAAACCACAAAATGCACAAGCCTCAATAAAATCACAGCCAGATGTTAACCACAAGCCTCACTCGACATAACCTGTACTAACAGTTAACCACAAAGTGTGCACACCATTAGAGCAAACTGTGGCACACGCCACTACCAACAGCAAACCATAAGTCACATGAGCCGTGAGATGTACCCAGTAAGGTTTTGATTAGCTGATAACCCAAAACATATGACAGCACAACGAGTAAGGCACAAAATCCAGTGAGACCCTTGTTAGTGACAAAGGCAGTATCTGATAAGTAAAACTCTGGAATTCATAGCTTGCCGTACACCAGAACTATGAGAATTACTTTCACAGTAACCATAAACTATATGATCAGCCTCGATCTGCAGTAGGCCATTAGGCACACATACAAATGGAGCATTGCACTTGTCTCTGAGGAAACCCAGCCAATGTTCATGTTACTATCAGGCCTTTATCTGCAATAAATCAAAAGCAAGTCTATAATTACTTATTTGGCTGACACCTTTATTCAAGGTTAATTACAACATTTGAGGTACAATTGGTTGTTTCTTTTGTTTTTCCTAATTGAACACAGGCAGGTAAAGCGATACGGTGCCAGTAGTGGGATTTCAACCCACAACCTTGGTTTTAAAAGTCCAGAACCTTACCCACTACACCATGCTTCATGTCTGTTCCATAAACTAAGAGAGAAACTCCCACCACATCCCCCGCCCGACTGAAGTTAAACCACAAGACTACTGCAGCAGGGTGAGGAGCATACATAACCTTTATAGTAGGGTGTCATCAGATGTTAATGAGTTGTGTTCCAGGTAGTAACTACTAGCCTCAGTGAGCTTTGTAACAGCAGTGCACCACAGGATAAAGTAAGGATGCTGTCACCAACTATTAGTAAAAGATTGCATTATTGCACAGAAAACTACATGGCACACATTCTCATTCCATCAGTAAAGAGCAAAAAACCCATGCCTCCAGTATAGCCCCCAAGATTTGTGTATTTGTAAATTGGTGACCTGATAGATGTACAAATCTGAATAAGCCTATAGTATGTAAACAAGCAAGTTCATTTTATTTATATGGCACATTTCAAGAACAGATGTCACAAAGTTCTTTACAAACAGCCATCACAGACTAAACATAAGTGAGCTAATAAATTAAAACCCGGAGTAAAATGCATAGACACATGAAACAATTTAGCAACACACAAAAGCAAGCCTAAGCAAATTAAAATTAAGAATGAAATGCGTAGATATGCACAATAAAACTTCACAGCCCACAAAAGCAAGAATGAACAAATTAAGACCTGGAAAAAATGCATAAACAACACGGCAGACCAGCTTGAACAAGTTTAAATAAGTGGGCCTTAAGCTTTCTTTTAAAAATGTCCACAGTGTCCACTGATCTCACATCTGCAGGAAGAGAGTTCCACAATTTAGGGTCCTCAGCCTCAGAGGCACAATCTCTTTCTAAGTCTGGTATGCAGGGCATTTAACAAACCCTGCTCAGAACACCTCAGAGACCCGAATGTGATATAAAGGTGACAGTAGGGAGGAGTTTCACCATGTAGGGGTCTGAAAGTGAGAAAGCAGGATTTTAAAATGAATTCTGAATTTCAGGGGAAGCCATTGGAAAGAAATCGAGTTGGGTGTGATGTGTGATCTTTTAGATGATCTAGTCAGGAGCTTTGCAGCAGCTGTAGGGGATCCAGTGAGGATGAATTTAAGCACATGAACAGAGAGTTGCAGTAATCAAGGCGAAATAACACAAATGCTTTGACTGTCATGTCCAACTCTGTTAAGGATCTACAGATGTAGATGACTACACTGTAAACCTGCTGTAATGAAGTAGTGCCTGAACAAGCCTCACATATGTTCCTACCAAAATTAAAATCACACAGTGTGCAATTATGAAAGAGAAGAGCTCACAGTTAGGCCTCTATTAGCAAGACATTAGGAGGCTCCCCTCTCACTTGCCATCAATTAACATCTGATAAGAGGTGTCCTGTGTAGAGGTTCACAAACAACATCTCTACAGCAGTCAAAGACAATATTTACATATCTTTGTTAAATTGCAATTGACATACAACAGCCCCAAGCCTATGCCAGTAATTAGCAGAACACCATCCATGCTCAAGTAAAATTTATAATACATACACACTTGAGAGGAAAAAAACCTATGAGCCCATAGAGACATGCACGTCTGCGTCAATAAATTAAAGGTGCCTTACATGCATCTGTAGTAAAGCATTTTAGTGAGTGCTCTATCATTGTCATACCAAACACTTTTTGTTTATGCAGTTGTAATTTGTACGTCATCCGAGATAAAAAGCATTTGCTAAGCAAAGCAATGTAAAATGCAGGTAATAATTTAACTGTGCTCAGTTCACATGAGAATAATGTTCCTCTAAATGCATCTCTTGGCATAAAATTGAGACCTGAAAGTTTGAAATAGAATTCTTAAAGAGGCCCCAATTAACATCAAACCGTGAGACACGCCCTTCTTCTGCCAACAGTAAACTGCAAGACACTTGTGCCTGTACTTCTGACTGTGGGGAGCTCTCCACCAACAGCAAGATGCAAAAAACTCTTGTATTTTTTTGACTGTGAGATAACTACACCCTAGTAAACCGCAATGACACGCGTGATGTATGAGGTCCAAGCCACAATAATCACAAGTTCCACAAGTGTGAAATGTTACACTCCATCACTAGGACTTTGTAAACAGTTAATCAATATACAGTCAGTCCTAAGGAAGGTTTATACCAGACGGAAGCCACAAGACACACAGGCTTGATTGGTGGTTGCTGTTCTTGGCCTCCTGTGCCAATATCCGCCACACAGTCTCAGTTTTACGAAGCAACCAGCATCCTGACCAAACAAAGGAACAGCAGCATTCGGCCCCTCCCACACCACCCAGCCATGATCAAGCTTTTAGTCTTTATAGCCTTAAGATTTTCAGTTCAGTTCAGTTAGACCTACTTAATTCCCAAGAATTCAATGGCTTGTGTAGTGAGAAGTCAAGCAAAATGACACCTTTTATTGGCTAACTAAAAAGATTACAATATGCAAGCATTTGAGGCAACTCAGACCCCTTTCTTCAAGTAAGATGTAATCATTCCATCTTGTAACCATTACATCTTGCCTGAAGAAGGGGCCTGAGTTGCTTCCTCCAATATCACACCAGTTTCTCAGACACATCAAATTTTGTTGCTGCAACGCAGTTACCAATTTCTTTTGCCACTTCAATGACTTTTAATTTAAAACCAGCTTCATATTTTCTTCTGATTGAATGCTCCATCGTAGATAAGGGATGCTCTTATGATAAAGGTGTATAAGGATGTGAGATACAAAAAACACAAAACAGTGCAAGCGTTGCTTCGGAATAGTCCGGGTATTACTGTGTGGTCACGTATGCACAACACATAGAAAAAAAAAGGCAGTGTGCTCAGTGGTGACTCTCTCAGGTGGGTGTTAGTATATTATAATCTTTTGGACCAATAACGTGAGTTTTCAGCATTCGAATTATACGACCAACATTATAAAATACCAGAAATTATATGTTAAAATCAAGCCCGACTTATCCGCGGGAGAACTTAAACGCGAGTATATACGGTATGTTTAACATAGCCCGCTTTATGTTCCTCAAGAGTGTCTGACATTCTCAGATGTTGTAGACCTAAGGTAGCATTCAGATTATCTACGCTCAGCCAGTGACTTCTCTCTAGTTCACAACGCGTCCGAAAGACAGTTGAGATGAGCCAACGCTTGGATTTGTGATGACAGCAACATATCTCAAACTTAAAAATCCACTTAAAAATTTAGCGTATTCTTTTTAATCAGTTTTGGTAGTTGGGAACCTCATACTCTGCTTTTGGGATCACACCTTACCTGGAACTTAAAGTTTGAAGACTTTTAACCTGGGAAATTAAGCTTGACTCATTTGATTAAGCAAATCCAAGTAAATTCATGGCAGGCTTCATCCAAGACCCTCCTTAATGTTATGTGTAAAATCGGCCTGTTCAATCATAAAGGAATCACTTAACCTGCTAATACTAATTTTAAATCACAGAAACAGAGGTCTGAACCTGACTTGGCCCAGCAACATACCTCACCACACTAAACCAGTTCTAAAAGGGATAGAATAGACTAGAAGGAATGCAGAGTGTCCCAGCAGCCATAATTTCATTTCTGTATTCTGAATGTGCAGTACCACACTGACACTGCAGAGGGCAATGTTGGTGTGGTATTAATGCACTAGAACTGATTGGTAGAGCTGTAAACTGTGTATTATTTTTTCAGCCTGCATATTCAGAAGTGTAACCTCAAATGAGTTATAGTGAAATTTTCAGTTTCAGTTACTTTGTGTTTATGCCTTGTGAACAGGAGCTGAGTGAGGCCTTGTAACCTGCCACCTGACCAGTTAACAAGTGCCGATTCCAAATGTCAGTTGATACTCAAGTGTTCTTGTTTTTGTAGAGAATGGTTTTAATTTGTCATAGAGAATTGTGGTTGAAACTCAAATTAAGAATGAAATTTACCTCTTGCCACAGAAAGCACACAGTTTTGCATAGAGAAAAAATAATTTACATGATACAAGAGTGCTGAATCACAACTACTGTAGATTCTTTTCTCCCAGGTAAATCTAACTTTTTGTCTCATTTGTCAAGAATTATTTAATATGTCACGTTTTCAAGCACCAGTAAGAAATAAACAATCGAAAACTATGTCTTTGCCACTAGCAGAAAGAGTACTGACCAAAAATTGGAAGCATTAATGATACTGTGAATAAAACTTGGAAAAGTGTATTTTTTACAAGCGGTATACTTATTCATATTTTAATGTACGTTTGGATGAGCAAAAGAAGATGTGTGATATGAGTTCATTCTATGTGATTTGAGAATCAGTGAAGACCCCAGTGACTTAGATTGCCCCTGTCGCTCATGCAGCCAAGCCCAGTAGCAGCAAGCATTAACTGTTACCTCAACCTGTGCAGGGTGTAGCTCAGTGTAATTTGGAAACACTGGATGTGCAAAGCTCTCTGAGCATACAAGGTCTTTATGTTAGCATCACGTAAATTTGAGGCGTAATGTGTTTCTCCTTTAGATTTTCTATTTTTTTTTTTTTTTTGCAGCTGCTGTTGTGATTAGGCTGCTGGTAGTTTACTTTCATCTCATAAGTAAGGTTTTCTCTGTTCTTCTTTAGTAAAAGCAGGAGGTATGCGCATTGTGCAGAAACATCACCTAGGGGGTGATCACCAGAATCATGACAAGGACAAAGACAGCAAGGAATGGGAAAGCAGCAGGTAAGAGTAACTCTTGTTTGTAAATTCCTCTTAAGGCTAGTAATTTGAATTGTGGGGATTTACTTATTGTTATCAGCTATAAAGTATAAACAAAGAAGTCTTACATACAAGTAAGATGACATATTAAGTTGACAAATTGCAATCTCATCATTGGGGTACACTTTTCAAACCAATTACAGTTCAATAAATGTCAAACAAATGAAGAATGCAAACTCAAATGTCTGCTGGCGGCTTTTAATTTAATCTATTTCAAAATTTCTGTTCAAAACCAATAGCTCATTGGCATTCTTAACCATTTGAACCTTTCTCTATGTTGTCATAGTAAGCATATTTTCATTTCTTTGTCTTTGAAGCTCATCTTTTGCTGTAGAGGAACAGTGAGCTACACCAGTTTGTGGCTCAATATGTTTAATATAAATTTGACAAAATAAAAACCCTAAAGAGAAGTGAATCCTTACCAAATTTAGGCTCAGGAACTACAACCTAACTGTGAACACCAACCACCACAGAGAAACCTGGAAACTCAGAGAAAAGAGAATGTGCAGTCACTAAGCACAGAGAGAAGAAGTGACAGAGATGCATTTCCTCTCAGTACTCCTCTTGAGTACCAATAACAGAGGCAATAAATAGGCTTGCCTTCTCCCTTCTTCTGGAAGCTTTGTAAGACTCCGGCCTATTTACTGTTTTGTGTTTCATGTGTGTAACATGGGTTTTTTGTATTGAGTACTTCTTCTACAGAGACATGCAGGTTAGGGTGATTAGAGAATTTAATTAGGCCAGTGTGTCTAGTGGTGGGCCGACAGCTCCACCAGAACTGGTTCCTTCCTTTCCAGTAATGCTACTTGTGTAGACTTGACTCCCCTTTGGGAATATGTAGTTTCTCATGCTGAAGGACAACATATAGACAGTCCCTAGTCCAGAAAGGATAAGTGTCCTCATAAGAAATGTGACAAACATAAGGAGACCATTCAGTCAATCGAGCCACTTTGTTTAGCGAATAGCTAAGCTGTCCCACCTCTAAGAATAACATATTAGCGTATCTAGAGATGTGTCCTTGCATTCATTAAATAATTTGAGTCATTAGTTTAGTTTATATAGTTCATTGTTAATACATTAGCAAATTAAACTAATTTGTATATTGTGAAAGCTGTTCTTAAAATAGATGTGGTAATTCACTTCCTCACACAAAGAATTTAACTAGTTCCATGTACGCAGTTTTAAAAGGGCACGCTTTTTAGTTATATAATGTATTTTCCCCCTTATCTCACACTGCATTAAAAATAACCACACTAGTAAGATATGATAGGCCTGGATTGTTGCCAAATAAATCTTTTAATTCAGACAGGATGTTAAGATGCTGCCACTTCAGGAGAGATATGCAAATTCATCAAATGATCACAAGTTAGACTCAAAACAGTGTTTTTTGTATGACTGAGTTTATAAGAATTCAATAACTCACACAGTTACAAAATTAGAAACATACTGCTCACGTCAAGGGTCTGCTGACATCAGAGGAAAAAAATCAAACATTTTAGCATGACTGAAATTATAATGAGAAAACCTGTAGAATTCTAAGAGTCCTGCTAAAATGAACATCTAGTAGATCTAAGCCAGTTGGTCGCCCAGTGCCTCAGTGAATAGCCTAACCCAAGTCAAATTTTCAAGACCAGTGTTCAACAGTCTAGTGCTGATGAGCAGAGTGGCAGAGTAGGCCCAACTTTGATACAGACAGACAGACAGGCGCCTAATCTCCTTGCTGTGTGACCTAAATAAAAATACCAATATCTGGAGGGTTAGATCATGGAGATGTTGAACCTCAGTAAGGATTGTGAAAATAAAAAAGGATAAAAAACAGTGTAACAGTCATAACTGTAATAATAACTAGAGATACACATATATAAGTTAATGTGGACCAACCTCCTACATATTGTATGTTGTTGGCAAAAAGCTATGATAAAGTAATGGCCCTTGAACTTTGTTTTAAATGTGACTGCTGGAATTTGTCACAGTTACTGATACACAGTTGAAAGTTTATTGGTCATGCCCATTGAGAAAGCTAGGGGGCGTGAGTGAGCCCCAAACAAACACACACACGTAACAGTCCCTGATTCAAACGAAGGGTGTTTATTACACAATGTACCTTCCTTTCCAGGTAAGGGTTCTTCTCTTCTGGTCAAGATGAAAAAAGAGCGAGTCTTTAGCGTTTGGTTTTTTAGTCGTCAGAAGTGTAAAAGGAATCAGGCACTTTGATAGTGTAAATTAAGCTAGCGTACAAAGTAATATTCCTGAGCAGGAGCAGCCGCACACATCTTCATGTCTGATTTGTACCTTTGAGTTTCGGATAGGTTATACGTGATAATTTTTCCTATAAATGTATAGAATGAATACAGCGCTGGGTAGTTTCTGCTCTCAAGACAAAAAAAAAATGTAAAAAATAAAATGTCCTGCGATTGGCAGTTTCAGACCTTTGTGTGTTTTTTGGGGTCCCTTTCCTCTTTCTTGTGATGAGTCTTTCATGTATGAGCACTATTGACCTGGGAAATTACTGGTTTGGCCTTGTGTACAGTATGTGAACCGAGTGAATGGTAATAAATTCCTGGAATGGTTAACCCATCAGTTCACTATATATTATAACTAAAGCTGAGGCTATGCTTGAAGTTTAGATTTAACAAAGGATTAATTCAATGATTCAAATATGTCGGTATGGAAGGTACAGAAAAACTTGATGATGTGTACCTGCTGTAGTATGTTTATATTAATAATCAGAAAAATACATGGTTATTAAATGTGCAACTTGACAGTATTACTTCCTAATAATAAATTTGACTTAAGCCACCATAGTTTCACCGTGTTTTCAAAAGCATTTGTATACGGTTGCACACGGTGTGTATGCAAGATTCTTAGATACTTTTTCCCACAGGAATCCTATATGCTCAATAGATTCATTGCTGTAAGGTTTATTCCATAATACAAAAGCTGAAGTATTGTCTGCCTGGTTCTGAAAAATAGAACATGTTAGGAGCTGACGTTCTTTACATCTCTGATTTACAGGGTTTAACAAGCAACCACCACTGTCTGCTAGTGCTGGGAGGTATACCGGTTCTTACCGAAAAGCGTTTTTTATTTTTGTTATTATATGGATTTTTCTTATACCGTAACACCGGTTTAAATAGCGTTAACAACATTTGGAATGTGGCGCAGCGGGAAACTGTTTAAGGGGGGGACCTTTTTCACTGCTACACCGCTAAAAACGCATGCAACGAAGTACATGCGTTAGTGGAGGTAATGCACGGTGAAAATGAACAGAGAACATTCTGAAACTGAAGCTGCAGCAGACGATAAAGTTGAACATGGTGACACAGAACTTTTGCCGAAAAAGGGAGTCATGTCTGTTTTCTGGAGATGCTTTGGTTTTAAAAGGTCAGATGTGGACCATTATTATTTTAAAATGTATGACTGCTGTTTCTATAGTACTGGCCAAGTAGCACTTTTTTTTTCCCCAATACTTGTATACTGTGTAATGTACCTGGGTACTGTGTAATAGTGTGACGATGCCGGTCCCCTACAGACTCCCTCTTCCCACATGGGAGTCTGTTGAACCAACACTGTCGATAGTTATGACCGAGATGAGCTGACAAATCTCTTTGAAGCCTGAAGATGGTGGAAAGTGCTCAAGTGCTTTTATTAAAAACAGTCAAAAGTAAAAACAAGTGTCCATTGTGCAGTGTTAAAAAAATACAGTACCCATATAAATAGCAAATCCATAAAACCAGTGAAACATGGGGATAAAATCCATAATAAATAAATCTGTTAAAATTGACGTTAAAATACAGTCTCTCTCCTCACACGATCGCAGCCCACCACTCCTGTCTCCCCGGCTCACCCATCACTGGTGTTGCCGGCGGAGCTTCTGCAGCACAAAGTCCTTTCTGCCAACCTCTGGCTTGGTTGCCACCACACTGCGCAGCCAGACCGTCTTCCTTTGCGCTCACTCAGTTGCTCCTCGGATCCATTGGGATGCCTTTGCAGTCGCTGCTCCACAGCTCTGGAATGCCCTACCAGAGAACCTGAGAACACAGCAGATTGTGGGCTGTTTTAAAAAACATCTAAAGACTTTTTTTTTTTTTTTTTTTTTTTTTTAGGAAAGCATATTAACAAGAATGGCAAATTAACAAGATATTAACAAGAATGCCACTGTTTATTGTTGTTTTATATCTGTTTTTATCTTGTTTTGTCTTTGTTAAATATTTTTATGTAGCACTTTGAGATTTACTACTAAAGTAAAGTGCCTTATAAATTAAATGAATTATTATTATTGCCATACATCTCGCTCACCCATTCTACACGCTTAGTCAGTGGGGAGAACCAGCTCCTAGAGCGCCTCAACCTACGCTCCCTCATGGAGCCCCAGCACGTGCTGCCATCTCCTTCCTGGTGTCTGGTTCATCTCCCATGACTGCCTTTTCCCTTCTTTAACCTCCTTCTGATCTATCTTTTCTTTTTTCCTTCCCCTTATCCTGCTGCCCCATAAATATGTGTCTCCGTGGACACAGCGCCTTAATCACATGCCTTAGGAAGCAATTAAGAACGATCGCACCCACACATGCAGATGCAACTCACCCCAATTACCTCTTCAACTCCCCACGGTCATACAGTCGCGCCCATGGAGACGGACACGGCTAACTGGATTTAAAAACTGGCCATATTTTTTTTGAAGCCGCGGACCCGCTATACCACAAATAGCATTATAAATGCAAGTTAGAGTTTTATTATTTATGTATATAGTTTAGGTTTAAGCAAGGTCCACATTAATGCGATTTGATTGCAATATGATGGATTAGTTGGTAAAGATGTCATCACCAAGTTGCAGTTGTTTTATTTTATTTTTATTTGGTGAGTATTGTGTAATGTACCTGGGCTTGAAGCCTGGAAGTAATAGTCACATTATTTATTAGTTTAAATATTATGCATTATAATTATGGTAAAGTTGTTTAAAAAGTCACTTTAACTTGTCAATGGACAGAGATTGTTAACATTAACAGAAAGTGTAGTTGGTTTACAAAACATACTGACTATTTATTCCTTTTCTAAGATAGGTTCAGTGCAATACATCTTTTGACAAGCACCTCTGGATATTTTACTAAGTTTAAATGCCTCTTTGGATGGTGGAAAATATGTTGTTAAAATTTTAGTTTTAAGTTGTTTGCAGAATGTCGTGCAATGTGATTCCTTCTCTTCATTAGTGCCACCCCCTTGAAAACTATCACTGTATGGGGCCATGCAAACCTGTATTAATACTTGTGTGCAGATTAAAATGTTTTTTTTTTGTATAATGTACAAAACTCATGACAGTGGAATAGGTTATTCTTAGCCAGTCTACTGCAGTAATTGCAGTGGAAAATGTGGTTAACATCCACTCATGCATGGGAAAAAAGTACCTTTGAATACCGTGAAACCAGGATAATTTTGAAAAATACCGTGATATAGAATTTTGGTCATATACCACCCAGCACTACTGTCTGCATTTGATTTTGAAATTCATTTCTTAATGTGAATACTGTTTACTGCTCTTAGTTGTAAGTTATAGGTGTTCTCTCCCTTTGTCACTCATATCACTACCAATATCACTTGGAAGCTCTCACACATTGAGCCTGGCTACCAGTAAAGTAGCAGTGTTAAAACAAAGGGGTAAAGGGAAAGCTGAAAATAGCTGTCGCCATTTCTGAAGCAGCAAACGTGTTAGGGTCATTCCCATTTATAGATAAACAATGTTATGATTGCATCCAGTTTACATTAAAAGGATTGGTAAAATTTAAGGAATACATTCAAATAGACATAAAGACCCTGTAAAATATATTCATTTTGATTATGTTGATTCTGCCAGCTAAAGAAAATGAAATATAAGGCCAACTGAAAATAGTCTTGTTCAGTAGGCCTGAAGTTAATGTTAAAGTTCCCCGATTGCAACTTCTGGATATTTAAATTGTTATGAAGAAACTAGGGAAGATTGTTACTTTTTAGACATGTATATGGGGGTATTAGTGAAGAATAGTTCAGCCATAATTCTGTTGAATATCTATTCTGCAAAGCATTTGTGTTAATATAAGATTTCCAAGTCCTATCCCATGTCTTACTGGTGCTGCATTGCAAGTTAATTCCTGCCTTCTCCATAGTGCCTACAGGATACAGCCTAACTCCCACTGACTTCAAACTGGGTAGGTTGATCAATGGATGAAGACAAACTAGTTGCACCACAGCTTTTTTTGTAGTTACATATAAAATCAGCTGATTTCTATTTCTTATTTCAACTTTCCTATTGTAGCACAGCAAAATGCTAAAAATCAAGAGGATAATGTTAAAGCCAATGTATTCTAAATAAAAAGTCACTTTTAGCTAAACACTGTATAATTTGGAAAGATACAAAGAAAAGCATCTGCATGTGTTTTGCATTTTCAAATTCAAACCACTTTGTACATCAAAGCTCACGGTATGTTTTTTGAACAGCAGCTAACTGATTAATATCAGTCTCAATCAAAGATTAGGTTAAAATGCATCATTTACAAGCCCCGGTAGTCAGCAGCATATTTCATTTGCATCCTATTTTCAAAAATATATTCATAGAAAAGAACATTTTGTTCAGAGTTGCATGCAACAAAGACATTGTTGGTTCAGTTTTGAGCCAAAGGCTTACCCTTCAAACCAGGTAAGTAACTTTTAAGCATATTTTTGCATGTGTTTTTTAGCCATGGTTTGCATAACTTTTGTCAAGCCTTTATATTCATTTAGTCACAGATGCTTTTATCCAAAGTGACTTAAAACCTAGAAATGTGTGCAAAGATGGAGATTGTACCAGGCCTCCACAACAATTTTACCTATGGTACAGCATTACCTGCACCATAGATCAGGGGTGGCAAACTCCAGGCCTGGAGTGCCGCAGTGGCTGCAGGTTTTCATTCTAACCCTTTTCCTAATCAGGGACCAATTTTCACTGCTAATTAACTTTTTCCCACATCACTTTAATAGCCCTGTTAGAAGAGTTCAGCCCTCTGAATTGATTGCTTTCTTCATTAAATGACAGCCAAGAAGAAATGAGATGTGAACCGAGCTAACAGATGACCAGCTAAACTGGGGCTTCAAACTCCAACCAGTTTCACTCCAATCACTTTCTTAATGAGAAGCCAATTCTTGCTGTTAATTAAACCCGTTATTTAATTCCATGGCTTGTTGCTGCTCTCATTCTGCCACAGCAGACATTTCGAAAACTGTTGTTTTTCTGTTCTTTCTAAAAGCACCGCCAAAATGTTTTGGTGACCTGAGAGATCAACCTTACCAAGACCATCACCTCTCTTTAATTTCAGATATTGTGTAATGGGCATGGGGAGCTGGTCATGTGGTGGCTTGTTTTGTGTCTCATTATTGTTTGGCTGCTAATTAAAGAAAAAAAAAACAACCATAGGGCCCAAGTCAAGTTAATTAAAAGAAGTAATCAGCAGAAGAAAACTGGCCACAATTAAGACGATGGTATAAATTAAAAATCTGCAGCCACTGCGGCACTCGAGGCCTGCAGTTCACCACCCCTGCCATAGATCTGTAACAGATCTGTTGAATCTTGAGTATGGAATACATTCTGAAAAAATGGGTCTTTAGTCCTTTCCAAAAACTAATTGTAGTGGTGACACTGTTACTCTGCACTGGACAAAACCTAAGAACTGGTCAGCAGAGGGTCTGTGGCCCCTCAGACATCTGTTGGTGCCTGGGCCGGTGTAACTCATGCCATGGTGTTCCAGTGTTGCACAGGACCAGGCAAGGTAATTCCTCCCATATGGGTGTATAGATTTTCATACCTAAGAAATCTGATAGTGAAAAAATAAATAAATGTGGCCTCATGCATTCATTTGTGCAGGGAAGTGTTGGTTTAAAATGTGGTTAAAAAAACACTTCTGAAAAAAAAAAACATCACTAAAAAGTGGACATTGTATGTTACCCTTACCCTCCATTAGTACTGGATGTGCAGGACTGCAGTAACTACAGGGGAGTAAAATTGATGAGCCACAGCATGAAGTTATGGGAAAGGGTAGTGGAAGCTCGGTTAAAAAGTGAGGTGATGATTAGTGAGCAGCAGTATAGTTTCATGCCAAGAAAGAGCACCACAGATGCAATGTTTGCTCTGAGGGTGTTGATGGAGAAGTTTAGAGAAGGCCAGAAGGAGTTGCGTCTTTGTGGACCTGGAGAAAGCATATGACAGGGTGCTTTGAGAGGAGCTGTGGTATTGTATGAGGAAGTTGGGAGTGGCAGAGACATACGTAAGAGTTGTACAGGATATGTACGAGGGAAGTGTGACAGTGGTGAGGTCTTAGGTAGGAGTGATGGAGGTGGGATTACATCAGGGATCGGCTCTGAGCCCTTTCTCATTTGCAATGGTGATGGACAGGTTGACAGATGAGATTAGACAGGAGTCCCTGTGGACTATGATGTTTGTTGATGACATTGTGATCTGTAGCAATAGTAGGGAGCAGGTTGAGGAGACCCTGGAGAGGTGGAGATATGCTCTAGAGAGGAGAGGAATGAAGGTCAGTAGGAACAAGACAGAATGCATTTGTGTAAATGAAAGGGAGGTCAGTGGAATGGTGAAGGTGGATGAGTTTAAATACTTGGGGTAAACACTACAGAGTAATGGGGATTGTGGAAGAGAGGTGATAAAGAGAGTGCAGGCAGGGTGTAATGGGTGGAGAAGAATGTCAGGAGTGATTTGTGACAGACGGGTGTCAGCAAGAGTGAAAGGGAAGGTCTACAGGACGGTAGTGAGACCAGCTATGTTATATGGGTTGGAGACGGTGGCACTGACCACAAAGCAGGAGGCAGAGCTGGAGGTGGCAGAGGTAAAGATGCTAAGATTTGCATTGGGTGTGACGAGGATGGATAAGATTAGAAATGAGGACATTAGAGGGTCTGCTCAGATGGGACAGTTGGGAGACAAAGTCAGAAAGGCGAGATTGTGTTGTTTTGGACATGTGCAGAGGAGAGATGTTGGGTATATTGGAAGAAGGATGCTAAGGATAGAGCTGCCAGGTAAGAGAAAAAGATGAAGGCCTAAGAGAAGGTTTATGAATGTAGTGAGAGAGGACATGCAGGTTATGGGTGTAACAGAACAAGATGCAGAGGACAGAAAGATATGGAAGAAGATGATCCGCTGTGGAAACCCCTAATGGGAGCAGCTGAAAGAACAAAAAGATGTAGTGCCACCTCCTGGCCAGCATCATTGGACTGTACACCTCTTTGGCTGTGTCATCACACATTTTACAAGTGCACATGCAGTGCATCAAAGCACAGAAAAGAATTTAAAAGAAAGTAATGTTCTAATATCCCCCGGAGGACAATTAAAGTCTCTCTCTCTCTCACTAAGCAAGACAAGCAAATACATTGGTTTCATTGCCTCACGAAACTGACCTTTACCAAAAAGGGAATATTCTGTTTCTGAACTGAGATGTCACCTGTGGATTGTCTGATCTGGTGAACTTGCAACATATCATACCCGATGATGACCTGTATTTCAGTTTCTGCCACAGTTACTAAACCTGACCATATTGCAACTGTGTGAGTTCTAACATTAAACCAGACACAGCTAAAATGTCAGTGCATCTTGCCCAAAAGCTTGCTAGTGATGAGCAGCACATAGGAGAATATGATGTAAGACAGGGGCTCTTCTTAACTACCCCCACTGTATTTTGATTATTCATACCTGATCATTTATATTATTTTTTTTAATCACCAGTTACATCCCATTGATTCTTTAACGTTGGTTTACAAAAAGTGAAAGGCAGTTAATTACATTTTAAGCATTTTCTTTGTTAACAAATAATTCTTAAAGTTGTATACAGTATACGTACATATAAACTCACATTATCACATTTAAGGTTAAAGAGTAAAGTTTAATTTGTTTCTACTTCATTGACATGTTGTAAAGCACTTTAAGGTACATCCTTTGTATGAAAATGGGCTATAGAAATAAATATTGTTGCCGTTGTAAAGTTGTTTTACCTATGTTAAGCAGACGTTAACAGTGATGATAGTATTAAGGTTTTAAAAAGTGTACTTTAATTGTTAATTATGATTATTTCTGTAATCAATCATCTTTAAACAATATTTCTTTAGGAGTGCAACCCTTAATGTAAATAAGCCATCATTAACGTGTCCCATTTCTTTATATCCCATTATTCTCAGGCAGTACCATAATATTAACCCTCTCTTGGGTCGCTAATCCTGTGTTTGTATTGGCAAACTTATCCACTGGCACTTTCTTCATAAGGTTAAGCAGTATTTTGATGATATCAATGATACTTTACATTCATTAAGAAATTAAAACTATTCCATCAATCTGCTATAGCCCTGTTAAATTTAACAGATGTGTTAGACTGTGCATTTTTGATAAAATACACGTCAAAATGGTGAAATGTTGATGTGACTTTATCCTCATGTGTATCTTTATCTCCACATGTCAACACTGAATATTTTGGATGCGTCTCCCATATGTTCTGATCTCCTTAATTACAGTATACGTATTTGCAGTGTGCTCATAGAGGGACTGTTTGTTGTCGATTAAAGCAATTTTCTCCACATTTCAGGAACAGCAGTGTATTACTTTATAAATGATGTTTACTAAAGCATTTTAGAAATACTACAGGAGGGCATTATTTGATGTAATGATGTCCCTATTTAAGTCAATGTTCTTGATCAGTGAGTATATTGACTCTTTATTTTTGTTTTATTTTAGCCCTCCTAAACAAACACTTATCATTTCTGGAGCAGTGACACAGGTAAGAATGCCCTTAAATTACTTTAATGATGTCATTTTTTTTTCGGTCCCTGCTATGTCTGTTCTGAATGAACAAGATAGCTATCATCATTTTTTTAAATCAAAAGTGACCATGTTATCTTTAAGTATGCTTTTTCTTAGAAGCCATAACGAAACATCCTCAGGCTCAGAGTTTATAGGCCATTACAGCTGCATGTTCACCAAGAACTAAACTGAAGTTTCGAGATAATGCTTTGGGTGGCGCCCATCATCGTTACACCCATGACAACTCTTGAAGTGCTGAGAGTAGCTGAGTGTTATTGTGGTTAGCAGTATGGATTAGTAAAACATTGATGAAAACAGGCCATTCTGTTAAACCAAACTTGTCAATCTCTATTCACCTACTTCTCATTGAGTTGAGGTTTGAAAGTCCCCTAAATACTACTGTCAGTGACATTACTTGGTGACATATTCCATGTATCTGTAATTGTCGTGTGTGAAGAAAAACTTTCTAACATTAGTGTGAAATTTACCCTTAACCAGTTTCCAACTGGGTCCCCATGTTCTTCTTGAAGAACTCTTTTCGAAGTAACATCTGGGGTCCACTGTACTAATTCCCTTCATACTTTTGAAAACATCTCTGTCACTCCTTAATCTCTCTCTTTGCATTTATTAATGATGTTCAGCGTCTTTAGTCTTTCCTTATAGCTCCGTAGTGACTACTTGTTAATGCTTCTGACATGTTTTGTTTGATATTTTACTTAACCAGTAACGCGTGTTAAGCATGCTGGCCTGTAATTTCCTGGATCAGCCTAATCCACATTTTTTTTTCTTTAATATAAAAAATGGGACAATATTTGTTAGCGTTCAGTCCTTCGGGATATTCCTAGGAGATGCTGGATTTTTGAAACCTCCAAATTAAGGATTTATATATGTTCTCACTAATCTCTTTAAACACACATTGTGCTCAGTTTGGATGCCATCAAGAATGTGCTGATCACCCAGAAGCTACCGGTGCATTTTCAATGTTCACATTCAATCCATGATGCATTCTGAAGGCATACTATACAGAATTAACTTTGGTCTTTGAGTGAGTGTGATTAAACCTGTGAAGAATCCAAACCTTGAGGATCTCAATGTTCAAGATCATTTTATTTTATTGTGAGCTGGATGATCTTGACTTTTTTTTCCCCCTTTCTTCAGGGTGATAAAGATTTTCCTCCAGCTGCTGCTCAAGTGGCTCATCAAAAACCACAGCCTTGTGTCGAGAAGCTTCCTCCACCCCATCATATTAACCAGCATATCCATCAGCCACGCAAGTGAGCCAAGACAAGAAAGCACATTCATCCATATGGGTTGAAGGCAGGTTTAATGGGAGGTAAATCTATGGAGAGGAGAGAACCTTTTGCACTACACTGGAGCTGCAGTCTATTGCATTTGAATGAAATTGCCCTCTTTTTTCTGACATACTTTGAGTGCGACTTTCTGTGTTCCTTTAAGAGCTACTCCTTGACCCTGTCTTGAAAGGGCTGTGCTCTTAGATCAGGCATGGTGACCATTACTGAGGATTAATTTGTTGTAATTAAGAGTTTTCCCAGTGATGTCCTATTTTCTGGTATAGTTGATCACTCCTATGAAAAAAGGCAGAAGTAACGTTTATTTTAAGATAGTGCCCTGGACTTTTATGGAAGGAATGAGAGCCATCGAATTCAGGAGTGTCTACTGCTGCTGTGTGATCTGCTGGAAACCATCAACTGTCTGCCCTGTCGGCAGAGTGCTTGTTAAATCAAGGCCTAACAAAAGTCTCTACTATACTGAGGCCAGAGTGTGTTCTGCAGTGATTGCTGAGGTTGTCTTTGACGCCTGATCACTTAGTGTTCTTCACTAAATTACGCCCCCTTAACAGTTTATACCAAGGTGATCTTGGCTGTTTATCAGCTTACTCAACCTTGGTTAAGATGAGGAAAACAGTACAGGGAAAGTGAATTATATTTTATTGTAGAGGTGAGAGAATGCACACACTTGAAGTGCGTCATCTTGGACTTGAAAATAAATTATGAAGATATAGTTTACCAGGTGGGAGTGGGATACTTAGTTCCAAAGTGGCACACATGTTACTCCAACATAGATGGTGCAGTTTTTACAAATTGGGACCAATGACAAAGAATACAAATACTCTTAGCTGCCTATTATAGTTATTTTTCAAAAGTATGTGGATAATAGTACACAATAGGGAAATCTGAATATTTTCATGTTATAATTGGAGAACAGCACAGTTTTGATCATGCAAACAACACTATTTTTATTATTTTAAATGGCATTCAGAGGTGACCAACACTCACAGTATTTGCTGCATTCCTTTGGTTAAACTATCATGGTAGGAAAATCACAAATAGAAATGTAATTGAGCGCTCTAAGCCTGCACCTTAAATGAGGTGGGTGTGGGAGCCTGTATTTCCTTCCCACCAGGGGTCTTCTTGTGGACTGATGCACATCGTTCTGTGAAGAGCCACACTTGTCCCGTCCTGCTGTGCTGCCATATCAGTGTAGAGTGAGATGTGAATGTGTTCCTTAGAGAAACAGTGGGCATTGAAGGGACCTATCAATCTGTACATTTGAACAATATACTGTATTTGCACTAAAATATTGTAGAAATATTTACAGCGAAGTTCATTTGGGTGTTAACACTTTTATTTTGTTTTGTTACCAAGCTGGCTGAGAGAAGACAGCATTGTTTAAGGAAACGGAAGTTCCTTTCTCAAGGAGTAGCTCTTCACGATGCATCTTTGCCTTTTGCCGTGAAATTTTGTTGGGTAACCAAGGTTAAAATTGTTTTTACAATTTAGTGTTTTTATTATAATCAACAAGCTCTGCCTTTCAGTATACAGTTTTTTCTTGTTTTATTGATATTTTGTTTTGTTCGCATATTTGTTTTTAGATCATGGCTTTTGTTTTACTTACCTGCCATCTACAGTATTTTCTATTGATTTGATGTTTTGATTAAAGATACAATAAAAGTATTCCAGAAAAAAATTCCACTTTTCCCGTCATGTTTTTGTGTTCTTTTTTTTTTATTTTACAGGGTTGGGTTGGTTTAGCTGGTAGGCATGGCAGTTTTAAGATACAGGGGTGTTGGGTTAGGCCGTGGGTATCCAACTCCAGGCCTGGAGGGCCGCAGTGGCTGCAGGTTTTTATTCTAACCCTTTTCCTAATCAGCGACCAGTTTTCACTGCTAATTAACTTTTTCCACATTACTTTAATAGCCCTGTTACAGTGGGTACGGAAAGTATTCAGACCCCCTTCAATTTGTCACTCTGTTATATTGCAGCCATTTGCTAAAATCATTTAAATTAATTTTTTCCCTCATTAATGTACATACAGCACCCCATATTGACAGACAAAAAAAAGAATTTTTGAAATTGTTGCAGACCCTTTTCTCAGTATTTAGTAGAAGCACCCTTTTGAGCTAATACAGCCATGAGTCTTCTTGGTAGAGATGCAACAAGTTTTTCACACCTGGATTTGGGGATCCTCTGCCATTCCTCCTTGCAGATCCTCTCCAGTTCTGTCAGGTTGGATGGTAAACGTTGGTGGACAGCCATTTTTAGGTCTCTCCAGAGGTGCTCAATTGGGTTTAAGTCAGGGCTCTGGCTGGGCCATTCAAGAACAGTCACAGAGTTGTTGTGAAGCCACTCCTTCGTTATTTTAGCTGTGTGCTTAGGGTCATTGTCTTGTTGGAAGGTAAACCTTCGGCCTAGTCTGAGGTCCTTAGCACGCTGGAGAAGGTTTTTGTCCAGGATATCCCTGTACTTGGCCGCATTCATCTTTCCCTCGATTGCAACCAGTCGTCCTGTCTGTGCAGCTGAAAAACACCCCCACAGCATGATGCTGCCACCGCCATGCTTCACTGTGGGAACTGTATTGGACAAGTGATGAGCAGTGCCTGTTTGTCTCCACACATACCACTTAGAATTAAGGCCAAAAAGTTCTATCTTGGCCTCATCAGACCAGAGAATCTTATTTCTCACCATCTCAGAGTCCTTCAGGTGTCTGATGAGACCAAGATAGAACTTTCATAGGTCAACTTTTTGGTGTGGTGACCCATGTTTTTCCCCATATATGTTTTTGTTTTGCAGAGCCACCTATAGCCTATCCCAGCAAGCTGCAGGAATAATCCATGGCCAGGGCAACAGGCCATCGCCATTTGAACACACACATATTACAGGCATCATCAGTCCACCTAACCTGCATGCTTTTGGGTGGAAACCTACATAGACACAGGGAGCACTTGGCACTCAGACCCCAAATTCCTTGTTGTCTGTCAGCTGTGCTACCACTATGCCACCCTATATGTACAGTATGTATATGTAACAATCATGCAGTAGTTATTATCATGAGACCATTGAATAACTTTATGACTTTGCAAGAAAAACTGCCCCTTAATTCTTGAATGTAGGGGTGCAAGGGCTTGTGGGCCCAAACAGAGGAGGATACCTGCCATCTTTAATAACACAGCTCGCCTTTATAAGACAGCATGCCTTGTATGTTGTATGTCCTGAGCAGAAGGGCTTGGTGTGCCTGTAATGTTCTGAGCCAGCTTTGCACCTCAGCAGTGCTTTGTGGGCCTGAGCCAGTCAGCTGAGATACCCGGATGTTATACAGCCAGTGATGGTGAACTCCACTGTGCACTTGTAGAAGTTAGTGAGCATAGATGATGGCATCTGGGATTTCCTCAGACATCTAAGGATTAATGGCGTTGGTGGGCCTTGACTGCAACCAAGATACAGACAGCTCTGTAATTATTTGGACAGTGTATGAGCTGTTTACAAAAGATGTATACATTTGTATGTCCCTCTATTTTCAGGGGCTCAGAAGTACTTATAGAAACCTACATAATTGTAAATATAATGATCATTTTCAATATTTGGGGTGGCACGGTGACGCAGTGGGTAGCGCTGCTGCCTCGCAGTTAAGATACCCGGATTCGCTTCCCGTGTCCTCCCTGCATGGAGTTTGCATGTTCTCCCCGTGTCTGCGTGGTCTTCCTTCGGGTGCTCCAGTTTCCTCTAACAGTCCAAAGACATGCAGGTTTGGTGCGTTGGTGATCCTAAAATTGTCCCTAATGTGTGCTTGGTGTGTGTGTGTGTGCGTGCCCTGCGGTGGGCTGGCACCCTGCCTGGGGTTTGTTTCCTGCCTTGAGCTCAGTGTTGGCTGAGATTGGCTCCAGCAGACCCCTGTATATATAGCGGGTTGGATAATGGATGGATGGATGTTTGAAAAATCCTTTACAGTCAATGACTGCCTGAAGTCTCAACCCCTGGACTTCTCCAAGTGTGGGGTTTCCACCCTACTGTTGCTTTGCCAGGCCTTTACTCCAGCCGTGTTCAGGTGCTGTTTGTTCGTTGGACATTCTGCCATCAGTGTTGTCTTCAGCAAGTGAACTGCATGTCCAGTTGAGTTGAGGTCAGTTGATTGACTTGGCCACTGAAGAATATTCCACTTATTTGCTTTGAAAAGCACTTAGTTTGCTGTGTTTTGGCTCATTATCCACCTGTACTGTGAAGCGTCGTCCTATCAGCTTTGCAACATTTGTCTGAATCTGAGCAGACAGTATAGCCCTGTACACTTCAGAATTCATCCTGCTACTACTGCCAGCAGTCATATCATCAATAAACACCAGTGACTGACGTCCATTGGCAGCCATGCATGATCAGGCCATAACACAACCTCCACCATGTTTCACTAATTATGTAGTATGCTACAAATCATGAGTCATTTCTTCTCTTCTCCATACTCTTCTCTTTCCAACATTCTGGTATAAATTGAGTTTAGTTTCCTTTGTTCAAAGAAAATTATTCCAAAACTGGACAGGCTTTTAAAAAATGTTTTCTGGCATTCCTATGCCTGAGGTTTGCCAGTGGTTGCTGAAGTCTATGAGCAGCTCCTTAGTTTAGAGGAAGGCTATCTTAGCACTACTCACATTCTTTTTTATCTTTCAGAATTTATTGGCCACTTTTGCATCTCAAAGGTAGCCACCTGAGAATATATTTTCACTGTGCTTATCTGCTTTTTTTGTCACTTACATAATATAAGAGGTATGGTGCCACACTGGTTTACCGTTGTCAGTATTCAGTTCCTAACCTGCTGGCTGACTAAGTGCCATTTGCGTGTTTTTCCTTTGTTCTCGTTGGTTTCCTCTTGTTACTCTTCACTTCAATAGCACTCCATGTCAAGTGAACGGGCACATGAACATATCCTGCAATGTGGCCTGGCATCCCTGTCTATTTCTCTTTTGTTGTGTTAAAACTTCTGTCTAGGCTCTTACCTTTCAAGATTAGTGGTTTATTGTGACAGGTTCATTGTAAAATTTTGGGCTGTGTGAAAAGTTAACAAACACAACATGGAAAAAGAAATCATATTAAGGTATTTATTAGTTGAAATGAGAGTAGTTAAAAAAAAAATAGCTTTATAATCTCACATTACTTTGCACATTCATAGAAAGGAATATGAAATGGCTCGGCTGGTAATTTTCAGAATTAATGATGAATAATAATGAGCCTAAAATGAGTTTCTATAAACAATTACAAACGATACATCCACGGCATGAGGAAGTCAAATAAGCAGCTTCATACGCTTAACAGGGTGAATTAAACAATCGGCATGTTGTATTTTTATTATCAGTGCAATCAATGCTTCAGCATCATCTATATTTAAGTATACTTTCATTATTCATTTCACTTTCCAGGTGGTTATTTATAACAAACCTTAGTTCAAATCAATATTTGCACATTCATAAACTTTATTTTTCTGAGTATATACAGGAGGCCACAAGGTGGCACTGTTGCTTAACTAAGAGTACTATATCTGTACCCCATGGCCACAATATTTGACAAGCTTTGAGCACTTAGCCTTGATGGACATCATTCTCGTTAGAGTGACCACCAGAAGGGGGATATTACCTATACTGTACTGTCGTTTAAGGCCACGAGCGTACTGCAGTTTGTTTTCCTCTTAATGCAAAACATGCAACACATCACTGTCTCTGCTGAACAGCCCGAACTCCCCATGCCAACCAAGTCTTCACATGGTGTAAATGAGCTCCTCTTGTATCATAAAGGTGGTCTTAGCGAATGCAAAGTCATTCGTATATGACTAACCATCAGAGAGTAAGCAGGATACATAAATATTTATAAAGGTGTGAGTTAAATTTCAAAATCCTCTTTTCTGCAGTTAATGGAAGTCAAATTTGCAGCTGTTCCTTTTTTGGCTGTCAAGTTTGGCACTTTGCAATAGGACAAAATGGGCCATACTCTCAGACAGCAAACGTGGTGGTTGTGTCCGTATCCATGGCTAGCGAGGACCTCTTCTGCTTGCAGGATGTGTAGCGGAACAGCTGCTGCTGGCTGATACAGCCGATTTCCTTTAGGAGCCGAACTAGGTCATTGCGAAACTTCACGCCGATGAACGCGTACAGGATCGGGTTCAGGCAGCAGCGCAAGAAGGCGAGACTTTTGGTGATATCTTCAGCAATGTCCATCTTCTTTTCGTACTCACAGTTTGTGTTGTTCTTGTAGGACATAGAGATGGTTCTCATTAGCATGACTCCATTGTACGGCAGCTGAAAAGCAAGAAATATCAGGACCACGGCAAAGATGACTTTGATGGCCTTGTTTTTCTCAAAGTTGCGGGCCTGAAGCAGTGTCTGAATAATTACAAAGTAGCAGAAGCACATCACCAGTAAGGGGAGCATGAAGCCCACAGTTATCTGGCCTATGTGAAGCCATACCTTAAGGTTGACAAGATTTTCTGATGTATGCATGCAGATATTAACATTGTTTCTTTGCTGAACACCACTGTGCACAAGGTCAGGCATGGCAAACAGGAAAGCCATGATCCACAAGCAAATGCTGGACACTTTGCTGTAATAGATAACCTTAGAGCGGCGCCCGTGGGCTGAGGTTGCATGGGCAATGGCATAATAACGATCCACACTAATGCACATGAGCAACAGCATCCCACTAAAGAAGCTCAGCTTGTAAATACAAAAGACCATTTTGCAGGACCCTGAGCCAAAGACCCAGCCGATGATGTAGCTGGAAGCCCAGAAGGGAAGGGTGAGGACAAAGAGGATGTCAGCAATAGCCAAGTTCAGCAAATAAATGTCCGTCATAGTCTTTAGCCTGTTGAAGTAGATGTAAGTAAGAATCACCATCATGTTTCCTATAAACCCCACGAGGCAGATGATGGTGTAGATAATGGGTAAAAACCAAGCCCTGAAACTGCGGACGTCACCTTTTTGGCACTCAAGCGCATACTGGCTGTAGTCGATAGTGCTGGAGCTGGTGTTCTGCTCGTCTTCATAATCGAAAGTAGTCCATGTGTCTTCTGACCCACAAACCTGCAAGACAAAGATGGGCACACATTTAGTTTTTGGAACAAAATGTTAAATGAGTAAAGTAGGAGGTCACACTAGAGAGAGGCCGCTTGGAACACACAAAGCGGTCAGCTGAACCAGTGCACCTCTAGCTTTGGAGTGGAAATGCAGGACGAGTTAGTAAGTTGACATGAATCTATGAGACTGTTTGCCTACCATTTATTATCCATGTTGCACTTCATCATATACGTGACCAAGTGTAGATCACCTTCTGACATACTGTAGCTATTTTAACTTTTGTGACTTGCTTGGGTGTCCTGAGGCGTCAGAATTTGAAAAGGTAACCTCGTGGTCCATATCTGAATCTGCTATGTCATGTTGGTGGTGTAATCATCTGACAATTAATGTCCAATCAACAGCAATTCATTTCCTGCATCCATCAGCCATGCAATCAATCGTTGCAATGTGAGAACAGGATGATGGCCAGCGGCGTTTAGCTGTTGACAGATTTAAAAACGTTCCCCACGGTCTTGAATTGAGTTGAGCGGCTTTTTTATTTTATGTAAGTTTCCGAATACTAGGAGGTGAACCCTTTTATAAGTGCAGATTAAAACAATGTTAAAAAATAGGATTGCAGATTTGGCCGACACCTTTATCCAAGGCAACTTACCAAACAAGATCTCTGTACGCTTTTTTTTTTTAAATACATGTGACACACCAGTAGGGGAGATGACGGCCAATTATAGGAGTTCCCAAACTAGCACCCTTGTGCTTTCACGTCTAAAACCTTAGCCATTATACTCCACTGCCTGACTAAACACAAGAATATCAGTGGCTGATGAATGTTTGGGAGCCACAGCGAATTTCCAAATCCCAGTACAGAGCCGTCCATCTCTCCTTCTGTTAGTCTTCTCACTTGTTATGCACACTTCTTCCATCCAATGGTACAGCATGCTCTCTCTGTACTGAATCGCTCTTAATGATCACTATGTGCCCACAAAGGATGCCACTGCTTTTCTGCATTTGGTAGCCAGCCAAGTGTTAGGAGATGTTGGGTAAATCCTGATGTAACCGAAGTGTGACCCTTATCAGACACCCCAGAGCCAAGAAAGCAGATCTCACACTGGACTCTGCTTTTAGACTTTGCTCTCAGAAAAAGTTATTTAAAAACTCCTGGTGGGTTTTCTGTGTTTGTCCCCTGTAATTCTCCATTGATCACCAGAAGGGGTGTGATTTTGTTGGGTCTTATTAACTGTTGTTAACATACACGTAGCTGGTAAAAGATAAGATGTTTCTCAGTTTCAACATCTCAAGCTTGTGTGACACCCATATGTTACATTTGACTGTCCGCTTTATTGGTGGAGTTACGGTTAGGGTTAGGGTAGGGGATGCCAGCAATATTGGCGTGCACGGGTTTGCTAGGGTTAGCCCAAAGTTTGTAATGTTTCCAGTTTTGCTTTGGCCTTTTGCACTATTTAAGGGGTCTTATGTACCTCCATTCTGTGTGAGGATGTGGACATTGAAAAGCACTCACCATATAAAAGATACTGAATGATGTACATGTACAGTAACGAAATGGGCTGCCTGTTTATTCATGTTTTTTAAACTGTTTATAGGACTCCAAGGAAACAAGCCTCGGAGAACAAGACGGGTCTAAAAAGGGCCAAAAGAGGAAGAATTCCTTGTTACGCATCACATCTTTTAAGGTAAGAGGAACTAAGAAGACCAGGAGTTCCCTGCTGTGCATCAGGTCAGTTGAATTGTTTGGATTGTGTGTGTCTCTCAGTTCGGGGAGAGTGCAGAAACCTTAATTTTGTCCAGTCCAGGTACACTGAATGGCCACTCTGGTTCAGACACCCTGGAGAGGAGAGATCATTTATCATTCAACTGCCGGACAGTGTTAAGAAGCCATTAAAAAGGCTAACAGAATGTCAGGTTATATAGCGCCTTGATGTGTGGAGTTCAAGTCCAAGGAGTGTCTGCTCAAGCTTTATAACACACTGGTGAGGCCTCATCTGGAGTACTGGGTGCAGTTTGGGTCTCCAGGCTACAAAAAGGACATAGCATCACTGGAAAAGGTCCAGAGAGGAGCGACTAGGCTGAATCCAGGACTACAGGTGGATGAGTTATGAGGAAAGATTACAAGAGCTGAGCCTTTACAGGTTAAGTAGAAGGAGATTAAGAGGAGACCTGACTGAAGTGTTTCAAATTATGAAGGGAATTAGTCCAGTAGATCGAGACTGTGACGTTAAGATGAGTTCATGAAAAATACAGTGACACAGGTGAAAACTTGTTAAGGGTATATTTCAAACAAACATTAGGAAGATTTTCTTCACACAGAGAGCCACAGACACTTGGAAAATGACCAAGTAGTGTGGTAGACCGGAGGACTTTAGGGACTTTCAAAACTCGACTTGATGTTATTTTGGAAGAATTACATGGACAGGACTGGTGTGCTCTGTTGGGCTGAATGGCCTGTTCTTGTCCAGATTGTTCTAATGTTCTGTCTGCCATTGATCTAACACTGATGATCTGTAATCTATCATTCGGTACGTCTCTTATTCTGTACCATTTTTTGAACACCTGCTCCATTTCTCACTTGCACAGTCAAAGTCACTGACAACCCCCCATCTTGTGATTTCTGCTCTAATTTTGTGATTCAAAGAAACACATCAAAAGCTTGAATAACAATGTATGGTTCACATTTACAAGAATCAGATAAAAGGCTTCAGTGAGTGTGGTTTGTCAAGAGCTTTGCACATTAGGAAAGATGCACCTGCCCATTTCCGCCACTACCTGATACTTTCACATGATACCACTGAACAAATCCTTGCAAGCATGACCTTAAGCACGCTGTAAATTCCCTTCTTTAAGGATAAACAATGTTTTTTTTAATCTGAATTGGTCATGTAGGAAGCTTCTGTCTGTGTAGGCTAGTCTACTTGTGACAGTTTTGGAAATTTATCTTTCAGAAGGTAACACACACTGAGCACTGCAGACTAACGGAATGAAGAGCGAGGCTGGTAATCAATTGTGATGGGCATCAATAATCAGTCATGTAATGCAGATGGACACGGTGAGCACCCCCAGCATTTTGGAGCTGTGATATAAATTAGGAAGGATGATATTGTGATGCAGTGACCCATAAATGAAGTCAAAACCCCCCACACCCCGACTCTGTAAGGTGCTACTGTATGGTAAAGAGTTTCAAAATGCAGCAAGTCTGAGTACGTGTCTTGCCATTACAATGTCAGTTGTGTAGAATTTGATCAAGTGAAGTTCACACAAATGAAATTTAAGGACGACAGTCAGCACCATTCTATAGCTGCCCTTCAAAAACATTTTCATCAGATTTGTATAATTGACTCTTAAGTTCATGGGTATCACAACTTGCAGTTAGATATTGTTATGAAATCTGGTAGACCTGCACCTTTCACCAGAGAGTGTGCGGAAGGGGAATGGAGTGTGAGGGGTCAGAGGAGATCTTAGTTTTGCTTTAAATTTCAGTTAATCTGCATATTAAAACAGTTAATCTAGATATTACCAAACATCTATTAAATTTTAGAAGGAAACAAAAAATAGGCCCTCAAAGGCCTTCAAAACCATAAGTAGACACTTTACTGACCACCTGTGAGAAGAGTGGGTTTCATATATCATGACTACAGTTGACAAGAGCTTTCCATAGGAGGGGTCTTAAAGATAGAATGATAAAGGATAGGTCTTGGCCAAAAGAAAAAAAAATCCTCAAAATATCACCTAGAAGATGCACAGATTTGTTTTAAATCGTTCTGTGCTGCAGGTGAGAATATTGTGGCTCACCTTGTTCTGTACGCTTAGAAGGATGTGCGGTGCACACCAAACACTGCACATCCTCTCCAATATTAAGTATGTTGGAGGTGCCCTCGTGTTTCGTGGTGTTTTTCCACAGTTATCTTGTCATGCCTAATGGAACAAATAATGTGGCACAGCACAGAGAAATTAACCTTGAGTTAGAGGTTTGTGTTTTGGCCAGACAAATACGCAGTGCACATTGGCAGGACCATACTTGTGCAGTAAAGGAAATAAAAGGGCACACCAAGACATGGCCTTAGTCCTGGAAAAATCTCTGATGAAATCTCAAAGTCACCACCCATCACCTTTCCCTTAATTTACTTGGCTCAGCTAGAACAGTTTTAAAAAGTGGGCGAAATGAGTAAATACTGCAAAGTTGTTGTTTGAGCAACACAGATGCATCCCAGGGGTTGTATGTTTAAAAAGATGGCACTTCAGTTTCTAAATTTTGGGTATTTTTGGGACTTACCCGGGGAAGAAAAATGTGTGACTCACAAAGAAAAATTCCCAAACGAATGCATTAAAACTACAGGCTAGGAAGCTTGTAAATGTGAAAGAAAAAGTGCCGAGGTCTTAGCAGTCTTCCAAGGCAATGTACAAAGTCACCATTCGTAGAGATGCAGTGTCAGCTACATATTACTAGCTACTTTAGTGGGATGGCTCTCCATCCAGGGCTGTTTTCTACATTGTGTCGCATGCTTCTGGTGTAGGCTCTGGCTCCTCACAGCCGTTAAGTGATAAAGTGGGCATTGGACTATGGCACCATGTTATTAACAGCTGAGTGAGGGAAACAAGGCAAGATGAGAGACATGAGAGACAAGTGTGGAGTTTTATACATTAGAAATGTATAAAACAGTAAAAGAGATAGATAGATAGATAGATAGATAGATAGATAGATAGATAGATAGATAGATAGATAGATAGATATG
>JANRMT010062850.1:18081443-18152427 GCA_026402145.1 Polypterus bichir lapradei | reverse complement strand
AAAGATAGATAGATAGATAGATAGATAGATAGATAGATAGATAGATAGATAGATAGATAGATAGATAGATAGATAGATAGATAGATAGAGTGCCAAGGAGGAAGGGAAGGCATTTTGGTTGGAATGGAAGATGATTTCTTGCCCAGCCAGGAGGCCATAATGGAATGTGGCACTGTGGTTACAATATCAATAGGAAAGGCACTATATAACAGATAGATAGATAGATAGATCTAGATATATTTAGTGCTTTTTTTTGTTCCAAATGAGAACTTTGTGTTTTTACAGGAGCTCAGTAAATGAATGTGGGGTTAAATCAAAACCTGTGCTAAGCTAGACGATGGCGCTCCGTATTCATGTATTGTACTGACTGGTTGCAGAGACCTATAAAGAGCTTTGATGGTGGATTCTGTAATATTAGCTGTGCTACCCACGTAAAACGGGTTGAAATCTAAGTAATCAACGGAGACATCCATGTTAACGTTTGCAGTGCACATAGCACAATGCATATATATATCTCTATTACAGTATATGCCATTTGGTATGGGATTCATATTTAATGTTTGTGAAGCACCAACATTTGGAGTGACAGAGACACAGACAGGCACTGGGACCCTTATCCTTTTCTTAAGGTGGATTGTGGTAATATCAATCTGTATTCAGCATAACAATACATTGTATTCAGTTATATGACAGAGATCTCCCTGTAATGAGAGCTAAGAGAGGCCTGTAATTGGCACAATTAAAATCTGGAATTAAATGTCTGAAATCAGTCGTCTGGCGTTTATAATCATCAGTCACAGCAAATTGTATTCAGCCACCTGACAGACCTAAATATAATCAGTGGTAAGGGGGGGTGGGGGTCTCTAAACAGCTAGTGGATGGTGCCATGTAGTCTGGCATCATTAAGATAATGGGCCATGTGATGGACCTCTGTAATCATTGTCGCTGTCGATCTCTAATGTGCTGTGTGGTAGACACTGTACTATTGTGGCAGCAGAGATGTGCAGTTCAGGTATATACAGTGCCCTCCATAATGTTTGGAACAGAGATATTTCTTTCTGATTTGCTCCTCTGTTCCACAGTTTAAAATTACAAATCAGACAATTCAGATGTGATTAAGGTACACATTGCAGACTTTCAAGTTATTTGCATACAGTTCAGTCACACCGTGTAAAAATGTGTAGTGTCTTACAGCATTCTGCCTTTAACATAACAGAGAAACGCTGCAAGGTAAGCTCTTTATTGCACAAGTGGTTTTCTTAACTTGCTGTGATTCCTGGGGGAGCTTTCTATCAATGTGCATACACACACTTCACGATTTACAGAATAAATACCTAACAAAAAGTAGATCTGTTAACACAATATATAACAACTCCTTGTCTATTGTTATCCATCCATTATCCAACCCGTTATATCCTAACTGCAGGGTCACGGGGGTCTGCTGGAGCCAATCCCAGCCGTAATGCAGGAAACAAACCCCGGGCAGGGCGCCAGCCCACCGCAGGGCACACAAACACACACCCAGGCACCAAGCACACACTAGGGACAATTTAGGATCACCAATGCACCTAACCTGCATGTCTTTGGACTGTGGGAGGAAACCCACGCAGACACTGAGAGAACATGCAAACTCCACGCAGGGAGGACCGGGGACGCGAACCCAGGCCTCTTAACTGCGAGGCACCAGCACTACCCACTGCGCCACCGTGCCGCCCATGTCTATTGTTATGGTTAAAATATTTGTTGACAATATTATTTATTTTTGATATAGCATCAGTGCTGTGTGGTTATATATTGTGTTACAGGAGTTTGTGATTCCTCAGGTGGGTTTCGTTACTTCTTAACATACCTCAGTTGGCTTCTACTCTTTGGAGTCTGCAGTTCAACATGAGGACAAGAACTGTGCCATTGAAAGTCAAAGAAGCCATCATGAGGCTGACAAACAAGAATAAAACTACGAGAGACATCAGTAAGACTTCAGGATGACCCAAATCAACTGTCTGGAATGTCATGAAGAAGAAAGAACGCACAGGTGAGCTCAGTAATCGCAAAGGGACTGATAGGCCCAGGAAGACCACCACTGCTGATGACAGCAGAATCCTCACTATGGTAAAGAAAAAGCCCCAACCACCTGTGTGACAGATCAGAAACAGTCATCAGGCGCAGATGTGGACGTGTCAGGAACGACAATCAGCAGAAAACTTCATGAACAGAAATACAGAGGCCACACTGCAAGATTCAGACCAGTAGTTAGCCAAACAAACAGGATGGCCAGATTATAATTTGTGAAAAAGGACTTAAAAGAGCCTGCAGAATTCTGGAAAAAGGTCTTGTGGACGAACGAGACAAAGATGAACCTCATCAGAGTGATGGCAAGAATGAAGAGTGGAGACCATAAGGAACTGCCCGAGAGCCAAAGCAGACCACCTAATCTGTTAAACATGGTGTTGGGGTTTGTTATAGTTTGGGCATGTATGGCTGCCACAGGTCCTGGCACACTTCTCTTCATCGATGATGAACTGCTGACGGCAGTGGCTCACTGAATTCTGAGGTGTAGAGAAACATCTGATCTGCTTGAGTTCCAGGAAATGTCTCCAAACTCAAGAGGACGGCACTTCATCCTACACCAAGATGATGATCCATACATACTGCTGAGGCAACACTGGAGTTTTGTAAAGGTAAAAATGGACAATTCTTGAATGGCCAAGACAGCCACCCGATTTAAATCCAATTGAGCAGGCCTTCCATATGCTGAAGAGAAAACAAGTGGACAACCAACAAAACAAGCAGGAGCTGAAGATGGCTGCCTTAGAGGCCTGGCAGGGAGCACCTGCTGACGTCTATGAATTGCATGCCAGGGATATGTGACAAAGTCCTAAATATGACGGCTTTAATAGACCTGCCACTGCTGTGTCCCAAACATTATGGGGACCGTGTAGCAAAAGTGTTGTCATTTCTACATGGTGGGACCGAAATGTACGCAAATCCCCAAAACTGAAAGTCTGCAATGTGCGCTTTAATCACAATGTCTGAATTGTTTGGTTTGTAATTTTCAACTGTGGAGCAGAGGATTGAATCAGGGAAGAATATGTTTTTGTCCCAAACATTGTGGAGGGCACATTATATAGTCATATGACAGTGGCAATAGGGATCTTTAATCAGGCATAGTCAAAATCAATAATTTGTAATCAGTTGTTTAGTGGCAGCGATCTATAATCTGAGATAATGGCAGTCTGCATTCAGTCATTTGACAGTGACCACTGATCTATCATAACGGAGATGGTACTTCACTGCTACTAGTGATCTGTAATGAGAGTGATGGATTTTCTATTGGTTTGTCGATTGGGATCTATAATTAGTCGCTCCGTAGAGTGCTGTGACTGTGAAGTCATCACTTCAGCGGAACTTTGTAATCGTGTATGCAAGAAGTTAAAGGGGACGGTGTTGTCATCGGAGCTGTTAAGTGAGTAGAATGTGAACTTACCTTCACTAGGATCAGAAGCTGAAGAACCACAGGGAGAAACATCTGGGCTCCTGCAAAAGGAAGCAGCGAGAGGAGGCTTTGTCAGGTGGGTTGCCATATCACATAGCGGGGCTAAAAACAACTTCAGTGCATCCGGAAATTTTGTTATGTTACAGCCTTTATTCCAAAATGGATTCAATTCATTTTTTTCCTCAGAATTCTACACACAACACCCCATAATGACAACGTGAAAGAAGTTTACTTGAGATTTTTGCAAATTTATTAAAAATATAAAAATTGAGAAAGCACAGGACCATGTGGGTTACTCTGGTTTAGTTGTGCCCACATGACACCGCTGGCAGTTGTGACCCTATCCAGGCGCACCCTCATTTGTTTATTTCTATGGCGTTTTATGTTTTTTCAACATTACAATCATTTGGGATGGATGTCTTTTTTTTATCACGTTAAGCAGTGCTTCCTTAAAAGGACAACATTCGGATCGTGCGTCTGTAACAATAAGGCGTAACTCTGAACATTTGGCATTGTGGTTTTCGATATTCTCCCCTTGAGTATTTTTTTCAAACAAACATGGGTCCCTGATCTCCTGCTGAGGTTTTTGTGGCCCAGTCCTTCTGAAAAAATAACAATTCTTTTTGATTTATTTATTTTTTTTCTTTTACATTTTTTTGTTTTGTTCAGTCACCATGGAAGAGAAACTAGAATGCATCTTACGGAAAAGAGCAACATTCAAAACAGGTTAGGGGGCGGCAGGCGGGCAGGTGGGTGGGGAGAGCTGTAAGGCACCACAAACAAGTGTGAACCTGTGTACCATTCTGTTGTATGGAAAAAAAGAAAGCAATTTAAACAGTGGATGATGGGCACCCGCCCAAAATTAAGGGGGCTGCCAGACATGAGCAAAACATGTGGCTTTTCTGTGTGTGTAAAACGAAGAGTGTGCCATTTAAAACAGGGTTCAGGGTGGCACTCGGCTGGCACAAGCAGTTCAGATCAGCCTTCCACAGCTGACGCACTGAGGGATGGCGCATGAAGACACAAACTGGGCACACTGACGGTGGCATGGAAATGCTTATACCCTGCTGTGTGTTTTGTCTTGTTAGATGTGTGATTGTTTTACTTCACCATGCTCCCATGTAACTTCATTCTCTTTCCAAAGAAAACATACAGAATTTACTAAAAATGATGCTGCTTTACAAATGTCACCTCCACGTGCCTTCATTGCTGTGGAAGAGCAGTTTCACAGATCTGTGCCTTTAGGGTCAGCCTGGTGTAGTGGCCGAGCCCGGCTTTAGATTCCCATTCCTCTTGACCACCACAGGGCCACTAAAACACTTTTCTTTTTAATTTCTTATGATCGTTGGTGACCAGACAGTCATCCTGGAAGCTCCCAGAATGTTCCTTCTGCCCAATTAATGCACTCAATAAATCCAAACTGAGCCAGACTGATCAAACTTAAGACTTCGGGCCATGCACATTTTATATATCTTAACATTCATAGAACCACTCAGTTAAATTTAGGGAATTGGTGGTTTGAGTTGAGTGTATCCCAGCAGCCTCTCACTCCAGATAAGAACCAAATCCTGGGCAGGACACCCCAGTGCATTGCAGGTGACGACAGTTCTCCACAGATCTCCAGTTAGGACCTCACTGATCTCATGTGAGCACCTCCTGCTCTTTGTTAAAAAAAAAAATGAATAAAAAACAGTGTGGGTGACTACACCTGAGGAGGTTGTGTTAAACATTTCTGAACAAACACGCCAGTCTTTGAGAAGGACTATACAAAGGCAAGACCCCGAGTGTGTGTGTGTGGGGTGGGGGGGTTGGGGCGCAACAAGATCTCATCAGAATCAGACCCACTTTTATTGGCTAAGTATGCTGGCATACAAGGAATCTGATTATTGTATATGACTCTCCAGGTGTAGTTACATGATAGACATGCACACGATTGAGATAAATAACAGACATTAGAACATTACAAAGATTTAGACGAGAACAGGCCATTCAGCCCAACTAAGCTCACCAGTCCTATCCACGTCATTCTTCTAAAATAACATCAAGTCAAGTTTTGAAAGTCCCTCAAGTCCTCCTGTCTACCACACTACTTGGTCACTTGTTCCATATGTCTGTGGTTCTCTGTGTGTTTAAAAACTTACTAATGTTTGTGCGAAATTTACCCTTTCCAAGTTTCTAACTATATCCCCGTGTTGTTGATGAACTCATTTTAAAATCACAGTCTCGATCCACTGGCCTAATTCCCTTTATGATTTTAAACACTTCAATCAAAAACAAGACAAAGAATGTCATTTTTTTGCATACAAAGTGTTGCCATAAATAGTGAAATAAGCATTAGCCAGTCATTTTCTGCCCCGTTTAGTCCTGATCAGGGTGGCAGGGGTGGACTGGAGCCTCTCCCAGCTAGCATAGGGTGCAAGGCAGAAACAAACACTGGCCAGAGTGCCAGTCCATCTCAGGGTAAAACACACTCACATCCCAAACACACAGCAAGGCCAATCCACCTAACCTGCATGTCTAGACACGGGGAGAACATGCTGACTCCACATAAGGAGGACCCGGGATGTGAACCCTGGTCTCTCCTTACCGTGAGGCAGCAGCGCTACCACTGTGCCACCCACCATTAGCTATGTATAAGAATATTGGAAGATATGGGGTAGGGTGCAGACTGAGCGAGGACAGCCAAATGAACACTTGTGAGCTTGATGGCCTGTGGAAAGAAACTCTTGTTACAGCTGCTAGTCTCTAACGCCTGGCAGATGAGAGAAGATGATATCTATAAGTGCACAGCACCCTCTGTTATATGCTATGCCCCTCACAGAGTCATCACTTTCTAAACCTCTTAATCCAGACTAGGATCACAATGGGGTGCTGGAGTCTATCCCAGCTAGCACAGGGCACAAGGCAGGGTTCCAGTCCACCACAGGGCAAATACACACAACAGGGCCAGTTTAGAGTCACCAATTCATTGATCCTGCATGTGTTTGGGAAGCAGGAGGAAACCAACACAGACACGGGAAGGACCCGTGACGCAAACCCTGGTGTCCTTACTGCGAGGCAGCAGAGTTACCACTGCACCCCCATGCCTGTCATTATCTATCAGTTGTGTGTATGGGACTTATGCTCATGTAGTTAAGGCTGCAGTCAGGCGCTTTGGGTGTTTCTATGTATTCGGAGCACTTTCTCTTGGATTCAGCCATTCTAAATCTGCAAGCTGATCAACTCCACACGTTATGGCTGGGCATCTGCTACTCAAGCCTGACTAGGACCACGAAAGTACCAGGTTTTCGTGTAAACCTTTGTAGTTGGGTTGACATTACATTTGAGTGAAAATGATTTAGTATTATTTCATGCTTTAGGTTTATTTTGTGTCTTTTAAGAGAAATTTGTAACTTATTTTCCAGCACTTTCTGTTATCCATGTGTAACATGGACAGGCTGAGGGTCAGAATTTAAGTTTAATGCACAAGAGAAAATGGAGACGTGCATACAAACAGGTAGCAGAACAACAACAACAACATTTATTTATATAGCACGTTTTCATACAAAAAAATGTAGCTCAAAGTGCTTTACAAAATGAAGAATAGAAAAATAGAAGACATAATAAAAAATAAACATAAGTCAACATTAATTAACTAACTAATTAATTAATTAATTAACATAGAATAAGTAAGGTCACTCACTTCGAGCAGCTTCCTTAGTATCCTTTTACAACAGGCACTTTTTGAATGAAAAAAAAAACATTTTGATTTGATGTGCCATCACATAATGATAAGTTGGTATTGCATGTTAGCAGTTGGTAATTCTTTATGTGCTTCATCTTTCTGCATCATCAGGAAATATAAATATATGCTCATTGGTGGGGCTGCAACATCGTATCTATTGCACTCCCCCTAAGTTACCGTCAAATGTCCTCTAAAATTAGAAACACACAAATACAAGCAGGCAATGATTTCTGCCCAGGATACCCTAATGTGACAAATCCTGCCCCAGAAGGTGCCCCTTTGCCACTGTAGCCAGTGCCCAGCAAAAGGTGTCTGAATGACTCTGCACCCACATATCAATTGAGAGTTGTATGTTTTTGAGAATCCCGGAGGAAAACCCACACTAACACGGGGAGAACAAGCAGACTCTATACAGGTGCCGAATTTGAACCTGAGACACGGACCGCCACGCTACCACGTGCTCCCCTTAAGTGATTTTTTTTTTTTTTTAGTTGTAAATCAGTAAATGTGAAGCTGCGGTTGAAAGGTTTCAGTTTGTCCCACTTTGCGGTGCACTTTCCTTGGTATAACGGCAGCCATCTCATTTCAGACCCATCATTTAAAGGGTTAAGCTAAACCACGAGAGAGCAGAGAGGCGTACAGCTGAGGCGCAGCTCGGCCATCCACCTCACCCCCCCCAAGCCGATGTGGTTGGCAATGAAATGAAAAGGAAAGCCGAGAAATGAACCGAATGATAAGCCGGGGCTACTGCCGGACATGAAAGTAAAATGATAAGGAAAAAAACAGACAGGGGTCACCAAACAGTCACCCTCCTCCCCACCTTGAAAGCCAAGTGTGCCAGCAGAGCTTAAGAAAAACAGCTACAAAAGGGCAGAGACGGTCAAGGAAAAAAAGGGGCAAATGTTAGGAGAGAAGGTGACAGGCTTAATAGGAACATCAATAAAGGGGACACCGGAGGAACGGCAACACGAGCGCAGAAATCAGGGTTGAGAATGGAGGAGCACCAGGGCAAGGGGTCAAGGGCAGGGGATACAAAGGGACAGTAGGAAAACAGTGGGGGTCCAAAGTCACAGGAACACTAGTCAGCAGAGAGGGTGGCACTGAGGTCCAAGCAGGGCCGGCAGCATCATTAAGGCAAATTAGACACACTCGCCTATGGCACAGACAATGGGGGGGTGGGGCCTGCCACATGGGTTAGCTACCGAACAGTCTGTTGGCGTACTAATAACCTAGCATGGGCACTGGGTCTGTGGGATAGCGACCCCCAGGGTGAAGAGGAATAGGAAACCACGATGAGGACAACAGTGATGTGAGTGATAATGTAGAAGCTGAAGTCAAGGGACATAGTGACACAGAGCTCAAGGACAGGAGGGAGTCACAAAGTCAAGAGCATGGCCACACCGAAGGCAAAGGCAGCAGCAGAAATCATCACGATGGATGCCGGTGCTCTTAATTCATCCATTGTTACCCCCCCACAATTGTAAGATGCTATATGATGAACATATTCGTGTCATTATAGGGACTGAACACTTGCTGAGCTAAGCGTGTGTTGTGGCACAGCCATCACCGCCATAGAGGTCTCAGACCATAGGACGACGGTCAGCCAGTGATGCGTTTGGGGTTGGGTGCCCCCTGTTAAAATCGCACGTTGATCCCACTGAGATTTAAGAAGACCACACACATCATGCAATGGAAAAGAAATCGTGACCACATTGGCAGCCCCTCTGTCAGCAGTGGACTCGGTTTATAGCAGAAAGTGTCCGACAGACAGACCGACCGATGGAGGCAGGCAGTGTGGTCTACTCACCCAGGCTGCTGGCCATCCCTCGTGCTGCTTTGCTGTACAGGAAGCCTCCACCAGACGGGCTGCTCTCAAAGCGGAAAGGAGTCTGTGGTGCCGCTCGCTTCACTCGCTGTGTGTCAGGCGCCGACTGTCGTGACTTTTGTGTGGCGGCACGTGTCTGATTCTGGAGGAGGGACCTCCGTGCTGAACTTGCACCGTGGCCGCCCACCCCTTCTAATTTAGGTTGCCGTCAGTGCACAGGCTGTCCACCCCTCTGATCAACAAACATCTAGTCCACATGTGGACATTTCACTAAAGCCGGTGCTTCCCCTTACTGTCCTACAATGTGGCTGTCATGCGTCCTGTCCATGCTGGTGCTCTTCATATTTCCCTCCCTTCTGAACTCTTCTTACCACATTGTCTTGTCCACATTCTCAAGTGTACTTCTCCAGTGACACCTTCCTATGGTCACCATGCTACTCAGCACCTCCTCACTAAATTGACCTCCCTATTTCATGTGGCTGGTGGGCACCCTGCCCGCTCTCTGCAGTGTCCTTATCCTCTGACTTCTGCACGTGGTCGCCATGCTACTTGTCCTCTCTGTTCAGCTTCCTTCTACCCATGCTATAGACCTAATGTCACCACACCATCTGCCCGACATTATCTTGTCTAACCAGTGGTCACCATCTTCCTCATCCCCTCTCTGAAATGTCCTCGTTCCTTTCTATTCACATTCTGATGACACTCTTGTCTTCCACACTTGTGGTCACCGCCCTGCCTGTTAACTCTCTGAATGTCCTAATTGTACTCCAAGCTTGTCGTCACCTTACTGATTGTCCATTTTTTACCTGTGCTCACCACCTTCCAGGCTGCCCATTCTCTGCTGTGTATTTCTCTTCCTGTTTCTGTCCTACATCTTGTCCACTTTGTTGCAGTTCTCTGTGGCCAGTGCCACCCCATACAGTACTGTCCTCACTTGGCTACTGTCCTATACATTTATTTCTGGACTGTGACCATTACGCTTCGTGTCTACTCTAGTGTTCTTCACATTTCTCCTGACCTGTTATCACCTTTTTATCTGTCCATATCCTATGACTCTCGTCCGTGGTCACCATGCCACTCATCCCCTCATTTATTTATTGAAGCCATTCCTCTCTGACCTGTGGCTCTTCACTTGCAGTGTCGTTGTCCTACGACTTTTGCCCATGGTCACCAGACTGCTTGTCCTCTCTGTACTCGTACTAAAGGGCCTGATGTCCCCACACCATCTTTTTATCTGACCAGTGGTCATCGTCCTCCTCATTCCCTTTCTTAAATGACCTCATTTCAGTCTGCCTGTGCCCATCTTGCTTCCTGTCGCCCTTCAATCTCTCTTCTCCTTGTATGATTGTTGTGGTCGCCCTGTCTTATGGTCTGTCCATGCTCTGAAGGGTCCTGTTTTTTTTCTTCCTTCATTGGTCACTGCTGTACTTGTAATCTGATGACCACACTGCACGTCCATCTGCTCTGACTTGAGGTCACCATGCTGCCCTGTAGTCATCTCCATTCTCTTCTTTCTGCAGCACATTACTGAGGCCTGTCACACAGAGGTGGCACGGGTGGCCTCAGCTCCTGCGATCACTGGGCGAGTCCACTGTCTAGCTCAGCGAGGCTGGCAGGCTACCTGTGCCGTGGCGTTAGAAAACAAAGCAGTTTCTATTCCAGTTTCACATCCCCAAACCCTCCGAGCGCAACACCAGCAACATGTGCCAGGGGTGCCCAGTTCCTTCCCGGTGTCACGCCTGTGTTTGTGTAGCCTCATTCTGAAGTCAGTGCTGCTGCCTGTTTCCTTTGCACACTGGTTGGTGGGCACTCTAGTCCACCCAGACATCATGTGAAGCCATGAGCAAGGTGAGGGGGCCTATCACTGTCCAGTCTCATGGGCACCTTGCTGGACTGCCTCGTGGCCAGGTGGTCACTGTGTTGTGTTCAGTAGTGGCCACGTCCAGCAGGCCCAGCAGCCCACAGGCTCAGCACAGGAAGTGAACTTTCACAAATTTAGAAAATGCACATGAAAATTGTGGGTGACCTGTGGGTACTTGCAGGTTTCACTGGTAGTCGTGCTGGTGCCACCTTGTGGACAGTGACAGTATTGGACCTGTGATATTGGTGCGCTTGATTCTGGATTAGAGAACAATGAATGTACCTCTTCATGTGAGTCATCACGTTCTGTGTAGTGCCTTTCATGTTCACCAGATGTCCACTTTCTGGCATTTCACTGAAGCCTGTGCCCCCCCCCCTTACTGTTCTCACATGCCCACTCAACTAAACTCTGGTCATTATGCTTCCTGCCCACTCTGGCTCTCTCCAAAGTGCTTTAGGGATCAGAGGAGGATGCCAGCAGGACCTGAGGAATGTCAGGAGGCAGCAAACTGACCGAAAACACGCGCTGTGAGACAATAAATGGCCATGGGTTTGACAGCTCATTTTTAAAAGAACAGTGGCACATTGGTACTGGGGACCTGTGCTTTCCCAGTTTTCCTCCTGGTCACTGTCCTTGTGAAATTTGCTGTGCCCACCAGGGCTTCTTCTTCTATTTTCCTTCTGCATTGCCTGGTGTGTGGACTGGCACACTGCCCAGACTGTCTTCCTGCATTGCGGCCCCTGTGACCCTTGACCTGGGAAATGGAAGATTAGAGTCTAGCACGGTGGTTAGAAGTTCTGTCTCATAGCTCCCAAGTTCAGGTCTCCACATGAGCACTGCATGGAGTTTGTAAGTCCGACCCGTGTCATCATCCATATGGGGGAACAACTGGCGCCCCCAGCACAAATCGCACATCGGCCAGAGTCGCTTTCAGGGTGGTGGCGGGCAAACCCCTGGTCAGCAGATCCTTCTTGCTTATGTCATCCTTGGAAAGAACCCAAAACATCAGCGATGTCCTGCAACTGAGACTTCTCAGATAAGGGGTCTGTGGGAATGAGCATTTGAGGGGGATTCCGCAGACGTCGTCTCCCAGCAACTGCCCTCTGTCTTCTTTTTTTTTCTTTCGCTTAGTGACAACATGGAAGTCCCACAGTGCTGACCTCGTTGGCAGGTTTCGTTTGTGAGTCGCGTGACCACAGAGCTGACCGAGGAGGCTTCAGGCCCTTAGAGTGAAAGCTGCTGCTGCAGCTGCTGCTACACTTGACGTCAGGAAATTCAAGAGACCTGACTGGGGTAGAGACAAGCCTGCCCTCTCCTCTCCTGCCAGAGCCCACCCATGGCTGCCTCAGCTTGGGATACTCGGCATTTGCCGGAAAGTGGTAGAAGTGGCATTATGACGTGAACACAGCACGGTGAAATTCTTACTTGTATGTCTGACCAGCATGTCACATGATGACACACTCCAAGGCCATGAGAAGTAAGAGTGGATTACAAGACAGCACTGCATTGTAATTATTATAAAAAACCCACATCGGCCTACCTGATGAGCCCCCTTCTCCTGCTACTGTTCTGCCATGGCCTGAAGCCGAGTGACCTCCTAGTGTGACTGAACTTCATTGAAATGGTGAAAGAGGTGTCACGGTGCTGATCACCAAACATCTCATCCATGTGCGGACATTTCAGTCCTACAATGTGGCTGTCATGTGTCCTGTCCACGCTGTGCTCCTCTTATCTCCTTCCCTTCTGACCTCTTCTTACCACATTGTCTTGTCCACATTCTCAAGTGTACTTCTCCAGTGACTCCTGCCTGTGGTCACCATGCTACTCGGCACCCCCTCACTAAATTGTCCTCCATATTCCTTGTGGCTGTTAGGCACCCTGCCCGCTCTCTGCAGCGTCCTTACCCTCTGACTTCTACCTGTGGTCGCCATGCTACTTGTCCTCTCGGCACAGCCCTGTTCTACCCATACTGTAGCCCTAATGTCACTACACCATCTGTCCTGCATCTTCTTGTCCAGCCAGTGGTCATCATCTTCATCATCTAGTCCCTGAAATGTCCTCATGTCCTGTTTGCTTGCTATTCACATTCTGAATGACAGTCTTGCACTCAGCACTTGTGGTCACCATCCTGCCTACTAACTCTCTGAATGTCCTAATTGAAGCTTCACTGACTCAGTGTGAGACTGGCATGCTTGAGTGGTCCCTTCACTTTTTGAGCTGTGAGACCCCCAGTGATCTCCTCCATTAGTCTTAAACACGGTAGGAGTTTTCTGGATTTAAATTCATGTGAATAAATGTGTTCTGTAGAACAGCTATTCATTTTATAATATCACCTTTGAAATATCTGGGGATAACCATCACAAGTAAATATCAATATACACAAATCTCTCTGTCTAAACTAAAGGGAATGCCAGTCCAGAGGGAATGTGGGGATGAGACCAAAGCACACAAGGCACAAAGGCTCTGTTACAGCTGCCATGACACTCGGGCATCGGGGACCTCATTTAATTCTCATTACGCCGTCGTCTAAAGACTCCACTTATGTACGGTATGTCCATCCAGACTTCTAATCCACCATGGCCAGTTCAGGGTCAAATGGTTCTGGGATTAGTGACTCACACTAGGGAGCTGAGGATGGCAAAAAACAGGACACTCTTGAAATTTCAAAAAGCAGCTTAACACTCCTCTCCATACTGTGACCATACGTGTGACCTGCGCAGGGCCACATAGTGAGCTACTGGTCTTCTTTTTCTTTCGGCTGCTTGATCATCTTCTTCCATATCTTCCTGTCCTCGTCATCTTGCTCTGTCACCCCCATCACCTGCATGTCCTCTCTCACCACATCCATAAACCTTCGCTTAGGCCTTCCTCTTTTCCTCTTCCCTGACAGCTCTATCTTTACCATCCTTCTCCCAATATACCCCTCATCTCTCCTCTGCATATGTCCAAACCAGCGCAATCTCGCCTCTCTGACTTTGTCTCCCAACCGTCCAACTTGAGCTGACCCTCTAATGTCCTCATTTCTAATCCTATCCATCCTCGTCACACCCAATGCAAATCTTAACATCTTTAACTCTGCCACCTCCAGCTCTGTCTCCTGCTTTCTGGTCAGTGCCACCGTCTCCAACCCATATAACACAGCTGGTCTCACTACCATCCTGTCGACCTTCCCTTTCACTCTTGCTGATACCCGTCTGTCACAAATCACTCCTGACACTCTTCTCCACCCATTCCACCCTGCCTGCACTCTCTTCTTCGCCTCTCTTCCACAATCCCCAATACTCTGTACTGTTGATCCCAAGTATTTAAACTCATCCACCTTCACCAACTCTACCCTTTGCATCCTCACCATTTCACCGACCTCCCTCTCATTCACACACATGTATTCTGTCGTGGTGGTCCTACTGACCTTCATTCCTCTCCTCTCTAGAGCATATCTCCACCTCTCCAGGGTCTCAGATGCCCTTACTGATGTAATTCTCCTCATATATCCGGGCTTGGGACTGGCATGAAGAGACTCAGTGGTTTGGGTTTAGTGAGCAGCTGGTCTGTTCATGTCATACAGCGCCAGACGGCATGGTGGACTTGTGCATTCCTACAATGAGGATATCTCAGGGTCACACAGCGAGCCACAACTGAACCAGCAGTCTTGTCATTTCATATAGCGCCTTGTCTTTATTTCATGCTAGCGTAGTTACTTTTGTGTTTGTGTACTTCAAGTGCTGATGGCTTACATAACAAGCTGACGGTCACACAATCTGTGGTGGAGAAAAAACTGGCAATTGTGATGTCTGATATGACACCTACAGTGCTGACATGTTTATTAGTCACACGCCGAGTGAGGAGTGAACTGGTGACTGTGACATTTCATATAGTGCCTTTACATTGCAAACGTGATCTTTAGATGTTTTACAGTTAGTTTTTTCCACATTTCAGTTGCATGCTAAGTGAAGAACAATGATCTCTAATATATAGCGCCTTTCCATTGTGAACGCGATGCCAAGTTGTTTCAGTTGCTATTGTCCATATTTATCTCCAGACAGGTTTATCAGTCACATGGTGAGGACTGGAGACTGCAACACTGATATAGCGCCTTTCCATTGTGAATGCCACCTTCAGATGTTTTAAAGTGAGCTTTCTCCACATTTATGTCCTGACCGGAGTGAGGAGTGAACTGCTGGCTGTTGCTTTGTGTGACAATGCAGGCTGCCTTATGTCACTTTAAAGTGACAGTAATAACGCTTGCATTTTTTACAGTGAGTTACTTCTGCTGATTGAATCGACAAATCTTGAGATCTTATTATATAGCGCCTTTCATTGTGAGCGTTCTGAATGCTCAGTCCAGTCATTTCTGTATTTCTCCAAAATGAGGTTTGGTTGCCCACTGGTGAGTCACTGGTGTTGTAGTTTTATAAGGCGTCTTTCATAGCGAGAGCACTGGCAGACTTCTGGCCATCTCATAATTGTATATAGTGACTTTCACAATGAAGCACTTCAGTACGGTGCTTTCTGGCATGGCCACCGATTTTATCTCATGCACTTCATGTTAAAGTTCCCCTCTGTGTTGTTTCTACAGTGCGGGGGGACGGCTGGTGGCTTTGGGCCTCTGCACAGTGCAAGGAGACCCTGTTTTCTTTCACATTCTTGTATTATTAGCTCCGGTAAGAGGCAGAGAGTCACCTTGTCATTTTATGTAGTGACGTTCACAGCCAAAAACACTTAGAAAGCTGCTTAGCCCAAATCAGGGTCCCGAGGGTCCGTAGTCTATCCTACTGTCATGTCTGCCTCCATATTTCTACAGTCCAAAGGTGTGACCGCTGGGCCACTTTGTACAGTGGAAGCGCCTCTGGTGATCCATATATGAAGTTGAAAAGCGGACGCCATTACCCTGCAAGATGAGTCAAATCATAAAAAGGGAGCCTGGCTTTTCATGTCACACGTTGAAAAATCAGTGTGAGAACAGTTGACCACTTTTGACCTCTAAACCCAACCCTCCCTCAGCAGAAGCCGTTTCTGTTTCTGTTGTGATTTGCACTTTTCTGTTTGTGGCAGAATAAAATAAAACCAAGAGGCAGTTTTTTAAAAACAAACACACACACACACACACACACTGGCAGCACAACGCAGCACGACAGGAGCGTCTCTCGTTTGCCCAGCAGATCTTTTGTCACCATTTCACTCGACGTTTTCTCACCACAATTTGGTGGCTTTGGCTGCTTCCCATGACCATTTTGCGTTCAAGATGGTTTCCCTTTTTTTCCGCCGAGTCCTACTAGCAAACCCCATACTGAAGTGACACAGGGGCTTCCAGTCAGTCTTCACCAGGACTCGAAATTGAACACGGGAAGCAAATGCACCCGAGGGCCGAGTGACAAACGGGGCTTGGAGTCGAGCTGCTCAAGCAGGGCCTTACTGAACAGGTAGGCACCTAAATGCCAGGGTACTCACAAACAGTCTGTGCCAAAAAACTAAATAAATATATAACCGTAAAAAAAAAAAAAAAGCAATTCACAGCACATCAACAGGAAGAGGAGCAGGTGTTGCTAAACCGCTTGGCGTTTTGAAGGTGTCCCACATCCTAGATCTCCACCTGCGTGCTTCGGTGTACTGTCATCTACAAAAATGTTCTCACCGCCTCTTAAATATGCACCTTCGAATAAGTGATAAAAATAAAAAAAAAATTCATAGAGTACTGAACCCGAGTCACCAAGATGACTGACTGCCAGCATGGCCACCGTCACCAGTGAACGCTTCACACCAACTGCCCTCACTGATTTTTGGGTCTTGTCTGCTTTTAGAGGACAAACGTTTCACAGAAAAACAACAAAGTGAGCCCATTAAGCAGATACTAACAGTGACATTGAGGGAGACCTCAGGGTGTGACTTTCAATATCCTGCTGAGGAACGTATCCCAAAGTTCTGGGGCCGCTGCGCTTTATAAAATATAGAAATGATTTGGATAGGAATACAAGTAACAAGCTGCAGATGATACCGAGATAGGCGGGCTGGCAGATAACCCTCAATCTGCTGAACCATTACAGAGGGGCTTGAGCAGATGAAGTGTTATGTCAGTAAACGTAACGTGTTACACAGCGAGAGGAAATGGGAGGTCCGAAAATCGAAAAGTCCACCTTACGAGATGGAGTTAGGATTCGTAGCAGAGTCGACACTATCAACTGGCAAACAGCGTTCATAAAGCATTAAGAACGTCAGGTTATATAGCACCTTGATGTGTGGAGTTCAAGTCATAGGAGGGTCTGCTCAACTTTTATAACACACTGGATGAGCCCTCATCAGGAGTCCTGTGTGCAGTTTGGGTCTCCAGGCTACAAAAAGGACATAGCAGTGCTAGAGAAGGTCCAGAGAAGAGTGGCAAGGCTGAGTCCAGTACTACAGGGGATGAGTTACGAGGAATGATTAAAAGAGCGGAGCCTTTATAGTTTGAGGAAAAGATGATTAAGAGGTGACATGACTGAAGTGTTTAACATTATGAAGGGAGTTAGTACAGTGGATCAAGACTGGGACTTTAAAATGACTTCACAAAGGGGACACAGCTGGAAACTTGTTAAGGGTGAATTGGGCACAAACATTAGGATGTTGTTCTTTACACAGAGAGCCACATCGAATAATGTACAAGAGGGCTTTAGGGACCCTCAAAACAAGAATTAAGTGGATAGGACGGGTGAGCTGTGTTGGGCTCAATGGCCTGTTCTTTTCTAGATCGTTCTAATGTACTCGACCTTCTCTCAGTGGTGAAATGCCACAAAAGTACCCCTCACCTCATGTTCTTTTTGAGGGACACAGTTTAAAACATAAGCTGCCATTTATCCATGAAAGCCTCCATTGTGGTCCTTTGCTAGTGGTGGACCAACCGAGTACAGACCTACACAAACTTGTATCGGACCACTGGCCAGTCTGCCTGCTTAGCTTTAGGGTGTAGGAGGGAATGCCAAGTACAAAGATGGCAATGAGTGCTTTGATTAAACTCAAACTTGCTAACATTTAGAGTGCAGTCATCTGAGAGTACAGATGGGCTTCAGCGGAGGACCTGTGGGCTTGAGGAGGCCCAGGCAACAAAAAACACGTTCTACACGCACACCAAACACACACCCGCCGCCTCCAGTCATCAGGGCCGACACCCAAGATGCTTCACATTGTTTTGAAAATTCCGATTGAGGTTCAACTGCTTGGAATGCAAAGGAATGAAGACAATGTCCCAATAAATAGAGGAAGACCCACACACCCAATCGCCTTTTATTACCCAAGTCGTATAACCGAGGTGGCACACAAAGCAGCAGGTGTTCACATTGGTATTTTTAATTTTATTTCATGTCAAGGGGTACAAAAAAAAAAAAAAAAAAAAAAAAAACCAACCACCTCCATGCTCATAATAACCTGAAGTTAAAAACACTTCTTCATTTTCACCACCACGAGGGCAGTGTGAGGGAATGCCTATAGTGTTGCGAGGCTGTAAACATAACAGATACTCGCGTTCCGATGCCTGACCAGCTCGGACTACTTTAACGTGGAGTTTTTTAAAAATGGACTAAAACTAGAGAGAGTCCCACGAGACACAGACAATACTAACCCAAGGACACGCTACACCAGACAGCTACTATTTTTTCTCCCCCCTGTCTGCCTCATCAGATATGGGGTCAATATGCTGATCTTCAGTCAGGAGGCCATTGCTTTCCGAGCCTGTATTACTGTCACTCGTCCCCTCCTCCATGGCACTGTCCACCCCTTCTGGCATACTCTCCTTATCTTCTGTAGTTGATGCTCCTTCCTCGCTGTTCTGTTGGCTTTCCAGCACCTCTTCTGGTCGTGCTTCTTCTGCAAACACAAAATATGAGCAAGTAGTCATCATCATCATCAAAGAGCAAAAGTGCAGTCACAGAGACCCAAATCGTGACGAATGCATGTCTGTGAATCTAATCAAATTCTTAAAACGTTTACAAGACGTTGTGAAGAGCGAGATTCTCTTACTGCAGAACTCTCAATGGAAGGCGGCTATTTTGTGACAGATAACATCTCAGAAGCACCTCCTACACATGGCGCAGCAGAACACTTATATAGTACACTAGCTGTGTAAGCCCGTGCTGTAAAAAGCCCAGGGTCCTAGAAGCTATTGGAATCGTCAAGGAAAAAAAAAAAAAAAAAAAAAAACCACAACTGAAATGTAGAGACGTCAGGTAATTGAAAGGAACTACTCTGGGCGTCTCTCTCCTAGGAGGACTCATCGTTTGTGCATTAGCAGCTAAGCAACTTTATTCTTTGGAGGTTTTGTTTTGCCAATGTGCTGGCCTCGCTTGTATTTATATAGACGATATGCACATTTAAATAAGGGCAGTGGAAATGAAGGGACATCTTTAACAGTGAAGGGGCTTGCCCATGTGACCACATGGCATCATCACGCCACTCATCCACTAAAGGCAAGAAGGAACACATGGCCAGCTGACAATCTCAATAAGCCCCTTTAATTGTTAACAGTCGGTTCCCTTTAAGAGTCCCACCCACTACTAACTGGTTTAAAAGTGAAGGCATTCCTAGGGTGTTCCCAGTGACCTCTGACTAGACTAATACTTCATAATGGCTGGCAATACGCAGTCCTAAGCCTGCGGACAACGGCTCCACACAACAGCCACAGTCCCTTCAGGGGACACTTTGCACCTAAGTTGTAATTAAGGCCATTTAAAAGGCAGATTCCAAGTGTTTGAAAACCTTTGATTTTTCTCCCCTCAGCTGTGACAGCCTCTGGCCAACATCTGCTATTCAAGGCAATATAAAAAGAGTGCAGTGCTGAGTGGCCACCGGGAAGAACGTACAGCAGATGGAACTGAAGACTGCAAAGCTTGAACCTTCTTGGTTACAGGCCTGGCCTCACTGTTACTGTACACCCACAAAGGAAATCAAACATAATTAAAGCCACTCATACCCGTTTCCATAGGTGTGGATTCAGCTTCTTCGTCTTCATCTTCCTTTTTTTCCTCTTCCTCCTCCGCTACTCGGCTGGCTGCAGCGGCTTGCTGTTCCTCTTCCAGGGCGGCCGCAGCTGCGGCTTTCTCCGCCTGCTCTGCAGCTTCTCTCTCCCGATCCTCCTGGCGCTTCCTGGCAGCCTCCTCGGCAGCTGCAATTTCTGCAGCAATCTTCTCCATGTCAACTTCAACCTTGAGGCCGCACAACTGAATGCAAAGGGGAGAGGAGTTCAGGTGAGCAGGCCGCAGCCAAGGCCCAAGTATAAAGCTCAAAACAATGTAAAAGGTGCGACGCTAAGGGCACCCTCAAGAGCCAAACTGGGCCTGGACACTGAAGATGAGTTTATAGTAAATGGCATCACATTCAGCGTTCTTTGAAACATGTGACTGACGAGTATGTTACTATAAATTGACCCTACAAGCTCATACAAAGCATTGACAGCGGCGATATTTTTTCCAGTAAATATATTTTCAATGAGGCTGGTCACATAAAAATCTCAGCCAACATTGGCATTAACACAAATATAAAGAATTCACAACATTGAAAGGCAACACATAAAGGGAATGACAAAGAGAACAAGTGTTGAACACGCTAATTGAATACTTCATGGAGACGCCTTTCTTTGCAACGTCAGCTTCAAGACGCTTCCTGTATGAAGAAGCCAATTGCCTGCAGTGCTCAGGTGTGACTCTGGCCCATTCTTCTAAAGTGATACGTCTTTAATTCTTGAACATTCCGGGTGATTCCTCTTGTGAACCCCGATTTTTAGGTCCTTCCACAAATGTTCAATTAGACTGAAGTCTGGCGATTGACTGGGCCATTCTTAATTCTTTTCAGAGAAAGAAAATCGAGCTGTTAAGAGTTTCCTCTGCTGTACATTTTGGACTGTTGTCCTGCTGGAAGGTCCGCACACGTCTCATTCTCATCATCCTGGTGGATGGCAGCAGATACTTTTCCAAGAGTCTCTCTGTGCCTGGCCCCACTCATCACTCCTTCCATTCCATGAAGTCTGCCAGTACCATGAGATGACAAACAGCCCCACACCATGATGCTCCCACCTCCAAACTTCACTGCTGGTGTGTATCGGGTTTTTTGGGTGATGTGCAGTGCCATTTCTCCTCCAAACAAGGTGTGTTGTATGACAGCCACAACATTCAACTTTGGCCTCTTCTGACCAGACCACATTCTCCCAATATTTCATAGGCTCGTTCAAATGTTGTGCAGCAAACTTTAAAACAAGCTTCCACTTGCCTTTTCCTCAGTAATGGAGTCTTGTGGGGTTAGCGTCTATAGAGGCCATTCCAGTGGAGTGCTTTACCGGTTGTTTTCTCTGTAACAAATTGTACTTGCGGCCTTCCAAGTCTTTGTGGAACTCTGTCTGAGTGGTCCTTGGCTCTTGGGCTACTCTTCTGACTATCCGTGCGAGGAGCTCCTGTGCGTGGTTAGCTGATGGTGGCGTGATGTTCCTTCCACTTGCAGATAATGGTGCTTACTGGAAGATTCAGAAGTTTTGAAATATGTTTGTAACCAGTTCCACTGATACAGTTTGCAAGAATCAGGTGGTGAAGGTTTTGGGAGAGCTCTTAGCTTTTACCCAGCATGGGGTGTTTCTTGTACACCCCTTTTGATAGCCCACCAATATGTACAAACCCAGCGGATATCAATTTGCACAGACAGGAGGTGGAATTACTTTCCAACTAATCCTTGCCTTGGCTTTTTCTTAGCGTGTTCAATCCTTTTCCCCTTTTATTCCACTTTATTACACACACACCTTTGATGTTGTGAATTCTTTATATTTGTGGATTTCTCGAGGTAATACCAATGTCTGCTGAGAAACATGAAAAGCCTCATTGGAAATATATTTACTGAACAAAGTGACGCTTTCGACGCTGGTCTCCCCCACTGTGTGGTAACCGTGTTGTCAAATCTACGACTAGGAGCTAAGGGGTGGGGGTGCGATTGGGTGTGTGAATTTTTAGAGGAAAGACACAAACATTCTTTAAGCTTCCCAAATTTGAAAGGTGCGGCACAACAGCGTGCAAGAGAACCGCCAAACAAAACACAAAGAAAAAAAGTGATCCATCCAAATTGTGTGTATTAACAAATGTACTAATCAAAATAATGTCGGCAAGAATGTAATTAATGGGTAGGGCAATAAATGCGTTTTAGTAAACACGTCAATTACACCATGTCACAAAACTTGCTTATTTTTCTTGGCACTTGAGTTTGCTTCGTCTTATATGCTGTGCTGAAGTTGCACCTGTACATGTGGGGGTCTCATCCTTGGACCCCGTGCCTTAAGATTAAAAGTGTGCATTTGAAGTGTCTTATGTAGTTAAAGTGTCATTTGAAAGGAAAAGTCAAATACCATGCCAGGGCTACAGGAGTGCGATTGCAAAAATATTTAGGGCCATTAAGTCCTATCTATGCAGACAGGCCAAATCTCACTCAATTGAAAAAAAGCACAGCTATGGAAAGAGCCCGTGTGTACCCTGGGACACAGTGCCAGAACACCTACCCGCTTCAGTTCGCTGTTGAATAAGTCGGTTGTCTCCAAAAATTTTTTCTTCTTTTCCTGATGGCGGTCTTCAATCTGTAGAAGTTCAGCTTCCAATTTTCTCTGTAGCGAGAGTGAACGACAGATGAAAGACACACCAGAGCAGAAAATATTTATCTGGCTTTTACATTTCTAGTACTCTAATCAAAAACAGGCAAACGGCTCACAATTGACGCATACCTGGTGAACCATTAAAGACTGGACTTGGCGTTTCAGGACCTGCATGCGAGCAGTCGTCACCACAGAGCGCACATCAGGCACCACACTCTCGCTTAGAATTTCTCCAATAAGCCGATGGTTCCTCTGAAAACGGGCTGCTGCCGTGTGCTTCAGTGAGAAGCCGTCGTCATAATCTGGAACAGAAACACCAGTGTTATGGCAGGGGTATGCAGGTCCAACAATCTGTAGGGCAGAGTTTTTGGTGGTTTTACCAGGCACTTCCTGTGTGCTCCGATGCTAGAATATTAGTCAATGTACAACAAAGGCCCTATAAAAACACCGTCCACAACTCAATGACCTCCGAAAGGAAACAATTACAGAAAAGCAAACTTGGGAATGCAGGATCTGTTAAGACAAATTAGACGAGGCTGCAGAAATCACTAGAAACGGCACCGAGTCCTACTTGCCATGCTCTCTGCAGCTGGGACCTGCTTAAATTCAACAAAGGACTGACTTCTGGTTACTGAATAACAAGTCAAGCTGCATTTTACGATTTATAACCAAGAGGCTAGTCTGAGCGTATGGCAATAATAATGTACTTAGGAAATCAAAATGTACATTGGACTTGGTGTGATCTGCTAGGTGTAAGTTCCATGGGTGATTTGTTGGCATTTTAGAAATTGGCCATGCCGATGTTAGCCCCCGTCTAAGCACCACCACACTCAAAACCCTGCCTAAGGAGTCGAGGTGGGCCTACTGCAGGTGTTCTAATAGAAATCTCTTGTGTGGGGCACAGGATAAGGGAAGAAGAGCAAAGACAACTTGAAAGGCTGCACTTTGGGAATGCTCGAGGGGCCGATTATATATCTAATCAGCACGTCATTAGATTTCAAAGTGCCCGCTTATAAGTCAAATGGCAGAACCTGAAAGGATTAACTTAGTTTTGAGTGAGCTGTCTTAAGACAGAGGGTGTCACAAGTCAGAATGATTTTTCACGATGGCTAAACAAGCATATGGCTTTGTGCCAGGCTTAACTTTGTAAAAGTATGTCTACGACTGACACGGGGTAAAAAAAACTTGCCGACGGGCAGGGAGGACCATAAAATGAGCAGTCAGTCAAGCGCGTTTTAAAAAATAAGCAGCAGACGTTATCCTGTAATATTTTCTCGTTCAGATAATTGACATGTTCAAAAATGATTAGAGAGTTTGCCTAATATTCAGTCCCTGAACTCTGGTTTCTTCAAAATAGACAAACACAGTTCGGGTCAGCGGAGTGCTTACTGCTGCATCATGGGCCCAGTGTCCCAAGGAAGTGGAGCTTCAATATTCTTCCCATGTCTGTTGGGACTCCCCTCCCTTCAGTCGTCTTCCCATATCCCAAAGACACATGATGTCGAGCTAACTAACAATTCTAAAGTGGCCCACTGTGATATGGTGTGTGTGTGTGTGTCCAGAATCCAACCTGAAACGCAGTGCTTCTGGGATAGTCTTCAAGTCTCCTTTAAACCCTGAACTTCATTAAGCAGATATCAGAATATCGAATCTGAACAAATTTAAATACAAGACCTTTAGGAACCAGAAAGAGAAAATCCGTAATGTGCTTAGGTGAAAAACCATTTTTCCACTTTAATGCCTACTACTAATTCACTTCATGGCCCTGAGCAACCCATCCTTTGTTAGAAATATGGAAACAAATATGTCCTTCACTTCTGACTGCCGATTTAGTGCGTGTAAAAGTACCAGCCATCCAAATTAAATCAGATTACAAGTAAGAGGCTAGAATAATAAAATGATGACACACTGCATGTAAAACCAGTCAATATCTACTTCACTAGTGATTACAGATTACCCCCATACTGAGGATCACACGTGTTCCACTTACCAACTTTGCTATGTAAATAATCCCACCCACCTCCATTTTGTACCCAAAAATAAAAGACGCTTACCCAGAATGTGTTTGAAATACAGTATACATTTCCTTCATGACCTCCCTTCAGAAACGTAAACACTTCTCAGGTTTGTGCACAGTTTCTGTGGTGAGACCCTGGTGGGCTTACGTTGCCCACTCTATAATAAGTCTCTCTGCTTTTAGCTGTGTGAAGTCACCTTTCTAAAACACGTTTATATTAAATTTCCTTTGTCACAAGTCTGGCAAATTATAACAGCTATATTCACCTGCATGCAGCAGCCCCCAAAATAACCAATTTAACTGGATTTGTCACCAACAGTACTTCATCTGTCAGCTTACTGCCTACTTTAAGTGTTTACTCCGACTGAACAGTGGGCCGATACCAACGCAGTCCCACCATTTTCTGCTTTGCTTCGTTCAATTTGAGGGCACCAGGCTCCACTTCATGTCACCAAACTCTTAGCTTTCAGGACATACAGAGATTAAGGCTAACTGCTGTTCACAAGAAATTCAATACACACAGCAGCAGCCTCAATGTCAGGTTCTGCAGGTCATCTCTACAAAAGGGAAGCGGCTGGTTTGCATAGCCATCTTCCAACGGCATCAAAACCCCAAGTCGGCTCACTCAGCCATTATCTTAAAAGGAACGCCAGACGTAGCTTTGAATTTTGTAACCAAATCCTTTTAGTGCTCGGTACAGGAATGAGGGAAAACAGACTTGCCTCGCTTCATCTTAAGAGTTCTGTCAAGGTAGCAAAGGATGCGACACAGAGCGCCGTGTGCAGCCCCCCCAAAAAAAATAAAAAACTGACTAAAGAGGAAGAAAGGCACGCACTTCCTGAGAAACCAGGGCAATGTTTGAAACAGAAGATTCTCAATCAGCACTTGAAAAGACTCCACTACACACACCATGGGGGGGGAACTAAACACTAAAATCCCCCAATTCTTATTCACTGTTATACAGTGCTGTGCCACAATTTGAAAATGAAATGTTTCCTCAAAAATCCAAAAGCGTGCACCAGGTGCCTTAAGACCCCTTTCCCCAATGGTGCTCTGGCTTGTGCTATTTACCGTCAGGGTCCTCTGCAGGCTGAATGCTCATGTAAGGCTCCCCCTTTTCTATGCGGGATTGCCTCTGCCGGCTCTCTTCCTCCAGGGCCGCTTCTGCACGGCTCTTGGCGTTAATATAGGCCAAGTAGGCAGGTGAATTGTGGTAGGCTTTCATGGATTCATTGTACTCAATCTGCAGAGAGGTGATAAGAGGTGAGCATCAGTTTGAAACACACATCTGTGGTGCCCCCCCCCCCACCAACACACATCCAAAATATGTCATCCTAAATTTATGAGGATTCAGGGAAGGCATGCAAAAAAAAAAAAAATCAAGCTCAGTGAGACCCGCTCCCCAGGAAAGGAAGAGAAAAATTAATATTTTGCCACAACACTGCAGAAATCCTCACAGGTTGCATTTTAAGAGTGGTAACTTGCATGGAGTGCTGTCCACAAAGGGCTAAGACAGACCCAAAGTCAACACTGCTCTAAAAGTCTATGGATTAAATAAATAAAACAAAGTGGCTGCCAAAAAGTCAAGTTCTACCCAACTTTAGGTGTTTTTAAAAAAAATAAGTCAAGCCAGAACTTCACTGAGAGTAAGGAAGTGGCAGCCATGAGAAAAAACACAAAGCCAAAGCCTGAATGTAATGTGGAAAAACATAAACTGCAAAATGTGGTTTTGAATGTGCCATTCTTTTGAAATGGTGTAATTAACTGTGGTCACATCTCGTGTACTCACCATGTCGAGCTTGTTGCTTCAGCAGCTCTGACAGACAGGGTGAGCTCTGTGCAGCCGGCAGGATTTGAAATGAGTGCTGCCAGTCTGACTTGACATTGGGGAGGTAATCTGACCTGACCTGGCACCCCCCACTACAAACTGAGGTTCACAAATCTTGAACACCGTTGGAGGGCACCATCACCCAAAATGTTCCTTAGTATTCCTCCCAAACTCGGAAAAGGTGCTGAACAGGAAGCTAATGTAACTAACCCACCTCCATGCCACTCCTGTGATCGACACAACACATTCTTAAATAGGAGATGTGTCTACTGTTAATACTTAATGGCAGATATTGTGAGACGTTGTGTTTTTCTATTTAGTCAACCTTTTTATTGTACTCATAATATATTTGTTACATTAAGCCTAAAATTAAATACTGGATAAACCCTATGAGGATACTTTCAGGTACAACCAATAATTCATCACTTTTTAAGGAAGGGTGCAGATTTTATGTAGGTGAGGTGTGTCCCCAGGGTGACAAACGTCAGTAAATGTCTTCCAACCTGCACACAGAGCACCTCCTTTGCAGATCCAAGGAAAACTTTCAAGATCCCCCCACCCCACCCCTGATCCCCCCCAGCCCTTTTCCAGAATCGAATTTAACTAATTTAAGATAACTTAAAGAATCAGAGAGTGTTTCTGTGGCTGAGATTCAGGGAAAAAAAACAAAACATAAAGGCATATTAGTAAGACATTTAACACCTATTAGAATCACTAGTCTAGACAGAGCAAGAGGGAGGATTCACTAAAAGAACAAAAACTCACAAAGGATCACAGCAAACGTTCACTAAAGTGGCAGCATGCATGTGCTGAGCCCAAACAACCATCTCCTTTCAAACTACAGCACAGCAGTGCGGGCCAGAAATCGGCGCGCAGCTACACACTTCAGAAAGCCCTCTACCTTTTCTGCTTCATATTCATTGAGGTATTCCTGCTTCTCCTCATCAGTGAGGTCTCGCCACATGCCACCGATGATCTTGCCAATCTCCCATAGCTTCAAGTCTGGATTCGAGGCTTTTACTTGGTCCCAAACCTAAAAATGAAAAGGGCTCCAGGAAGTCGAGGTGACTACAATCACTTAATTCAGGCAGACATATTTCAACAGCAACAACAAAGAAAAAAAAAAAAAACAAGAAAACCCACAGCATTTCAGCCCACCGGGCTGCTTCAGGTCCTAGGAGCCCACTGCAATCAGGATCAGACCTGTGCGACACAGCCGCTTCTGCTTCATTTTTCACTTTACTGCCAGACAAAGCCACCTCTAACTGCTTTAAAAAGTATTTTATAAACAATGCAATTGCATTTTGTTTTAAAAGAGTCACAATTGAAAAACAAAAAAAAATAAAAAATAATGGGGGAACTAAACTTTTCATGTCTTTGGACCCTGTGAGGTGGCTGGGTACAACTGCACAAAGAATTGAACAGCAAATTGGACCCGTTAATAGCCACAGCCTAACATATCGCATGTACAAACTTTTGTAAGCTGGCTGAACTTAACATGCATGCATATTAAAATATTAATCAACCTGCAAATTAACAGCATAAAGGAGACATTGTAACTATTACATACAAGTACTTGGGTCAATATATAGAAAACCTGCACAAAACCACTACATCACATTTACCGTGACAGTGGGCAAGAATAAATCAAATAAATAAAGCCGCAAGTTAAACTGACCTCTAACCAGCCAGCCAGCCAGGACTGACAACATGCTATGCTTTCCTCATTTTCTGAAGCTACACAACTTAGCGCCTTTCTTCCCCCAAGGGATTCCAAAGCACTTTACTGTCTACAATTTGGTATTTGCATCAGCAACTATGGTAGAGTCACTGGAGGCAAAACCAATCATGGACGCCACCTGCAGAGGAGGGACGCTGCTGCTGCATCTAAGTGTCAAATTCACATCCCAACCAGCAAGGTGATTTATGTAAGCTGGGAAGATGGAGTGGCAGACACTTAGATGAGACACTAAACTATGGTGGTCTTGTCTGCTCTCTCTGTGGACATAACACACCCCAGAGCACTCTTTTTTTTTTTTTTTAAAAAAAAAAAAAAAAAAGGGCAGAGGCACTAACCACAGTGTCCTGGCCAAATCTTAGTTAAATAAAACCTGTAAATGCAGGCCAATTGGTCGTCTATTAACAGCAACACAGACCAACACGTACGTTGCTTAAAAATGAAAAGGCGCTGTGTAAATACAACTGAAATGTACCACTTTAAGCCCTGAAAACCTATGAGCAGGTTCTATTCCTTACCTTTCTGCTATACCTCATGTATGGCATCAAAGGCTTATCTGGAGGTTTGGGTGGCTTTGGAATTGTTATTCCGGAAGAATTCTAAATAGGGGAAAAAAAGAAAACAGTCAAATCAGATTGGGGGGGGGGTTCTTTCACATTTGGAAAAGAAGAAAAAAAAAAAGTGTTAGTTTCCGATTTAATTCACAGAAATTGGAAATGCACCCCAAATGTGCCACTTAAAGGGCTAGCCAGTGTGAATTCTTAATCCAGCACAGTCGCTGTCACTGCTGCCCACTCAGAAAAGCTGTCATTTCGCCCAAAAGGCATGACACAGGCTTTGTAAGGAGCACATGCCCAGCAAATTGAACCAGCACAGCGGAAATATGTTTTGGTATAGGACTGTCAGTAGTTTGGTTTCCATCGTTGAAAAGTCTCTAACATGCTAGTGTCTGAAAGTCCGGTGCAAATTAGATTTATATTCCATTTAGAAATCTAAGCTTAAAATGTATTGCGGCCCTGCGATATGCTTACTAAAGAGCCAGTCTCTAAATAGGGGATCAATTCAGAAAACCAAAACTGAGAGCAAGTCTGTTTGCCCTACAGAGGAACAGCGGCTGATCAGGAAGGCCGCCTCTGAGCCAATGCAAATTACCTGCTCTTTCAAAGACAGTCTAATAAGAATAATAGATACTGTTACACAAATGAGCAAGATGCCAAATGAACGTCTAGAATGAAAAGACGACAGGGCATGAATTACTTGGGCCTCATCATTCTGAAAAAATAAATCACACGACAGATTAATGTGGGCTAAGATCGGCAGTATTAAAACCTGCAAACCCTCTAGTCTGAGAATTTGGCATCCCTCATCTAGAAATTCCCAATTACGATTATGCACATGCAGCAGCCTGAACAATGACAAAGGCAGCTTCTCCTGCAGTCTGACAGCTCTTAACACATTTCAGCACACATGTGGTATGAAAACAAAACAACCTGCAATGAAAAACGACAAGTCAGCAGAAGCAACATAACAGGCAGGCAGCTAACACAATGGATCTCGTTTTTACAGACCAATAGTGAATTAGTGACACAATGAAACGCCCAGTCCAAAAAAAAAAAAAAAAAACCAAGGCATGGAAAACTGTCCCTTCATAAACCAGACACAGAAAACAAACAACTTGACTTTACAAGAAAAACTAAAAAGAAAGAAAATGGTAGGCACTCTTTGTCCAGGGGCCTGAAAGTTACTCAAGTCTTAACATTAGTGTTTAAATAGGAAGTGCAACCCCCAAATCACTGTTAGCTCATGACATAAATGAGTCAAGCCTGAAAAGGCAGCTAATGCTCGTTAACTGCTGCAGGCTCAGATCACAAGGGTGCTTTCCCTAAAGGTCTGTGTACTCCGGGGCGATGCAAATTGGTTTTCCTACCGTGACCCGGCTGTTGCTACCGGGGTTCCCTCCCAGCCTGTAGTTGTTGTAGGCCAGATGGCTGTATGGGTTGTATCCCACAAACCCGGGGGTGCTGGGCATTTGCTGATGGAAACAAATGAGACAAAAACACGAATGAGAAATGATAAACAAGAAGGCAAAGGGAAAACCAAAAATAAAATGAGAAAGAATAAAAATGGTCTGCGTATAGATGCATGCAAAAAAGCCACTAAACTCTTTCAAAGCAGCAATGTCAATGTTGCATACTTTGCATCACTAACTACTAACACAAAACCACAAATACTCACACAAAAAAAGCAAAATAAATAAATAGTACACAAGCTCAAAAGAAAATGGTGTTTAAGTTAAATATGCATCATTTAACTTATGACTTGGCCTGCAAGTTCAAATGCCCAGTCACGTCTACTGCAGTACATTTGTCCAAAATAAAGGCTCATTCTGAAAACTACTTTCTAAATTTAAATATGTGTATACTATCAATTGTGGAAACAAAAAAAGCGTTTTTAGGAAGAAAAAAACAAATCAATTACTTCCTACTTCACCTCCTAAAGCCGGCCAGTCAGCCACCACCTTCACGAAGTCTCGTTACGTAAGCCCTCGACATTAACACTTGGAAATGCAGGGTGGTCCAGATCTAATTATGCAGATCCAGATCGTCTGGATGACTTTGATTTATGCGGGGACGATTCCAGTTCGGCACAAAGACGATTCTTCATGTCGTCAGTTCGCACACTTCGATGGTCTGGGATTTTTCTGGTGATTTTCTATGTAATAAACTTAATAAGTTATAGCGTAATGAAAATTGCATAATTAGATCTGGACCACCCTATACAGAAGTGGCTTATCCAGCAGGTGTGTTTGGCAGAACACTGGCACTCGCTATTGCTTGTTAAACCTTCCTTTCTATTTATGCAGCATCCCTCAAGAGGCAGCCAATTTGGAGATTTTCAGAAAATTAAAAAGAAACGCCAAGAAAAATGAATGAATCAAAAGTGAATGTTTAAAAAACGTAAAACACGAGGAAAGAGAAAAAGTTCATGACAAAAGCCAAATACTGTGATGCTCACATCTGACTGAGTAAAATGTCTACAGTACATGTGACAGGGCCGTGTCACACGCTCAGGTGTTTAAGTTGTGTAACGGCGGGCCTGATGCCGCTTGGAAGCTACAAAGCACTGTTCTGATGGAGGGATGCTTGCTTTCTGGGGTATCATTTGGCTAGATATTCAAAGGTTTATGGGGATGAAAATGAACTTGTCAGGAAAAGGGGGCTCCAATCCAGCTTTAAACCTTCCGAACACCAAATAATCTGGTCAGCTACTGGGGTCAGGACATTCTGCAAAATTTAAGTTCCTGGCTCTGGTAACGGAGTTAAGAGTTACTTACTGTTGTTGGCGCGGGAGGAGGAGGTGGCGCATAGGATGGTCTTTCTATGAAAAGAAAATGAAAATATAACCATTAGATCTGGTAAAACCTCCCAGAAAGAGACATGCTAGAGTAATGATACTTTGAAACACAGCTGACCATTAAAAACACCACCGATACATTCATTTCTAGTACAATATACCAAATTGGGCAAAATATATACCAAATATTGTCTTCCAACCAACAGTTTCAAAAGAATGACTATCCTTTGCAAGGCTCTCACTTTACTTTGCGTTTAATTCTCTATTGCTGTATTGTCAGATGATCTGATGACGATCAAGACAGACCAGGTAGCAGCATCCTACTTTTTTTATGACGTGATCAATGTATAAACTTGCACATCTCACTAATTCTCAGCAAAACATTAGTTAGATATTACTAGTCAGGCAAGATAATTTAATAAAATTCTGTTACAGCTCCACCATAATTTCTATTCCTTAAATGCTACTGTTACTTCTAAAGCTGCATAATGTGGGATCCAAGCAGGACAGCATAAGGATTTTCAAACTGGTCCTGGTGCACCACAATAACCATTCTGATTCAGCACTGGATTACTAAAGCAATGGAAACAACACCACCACCAGTCTTAATCAACAATTCAACTTTGCTTCTAAAATGAGTAGCCCGTAGAAGCAGCAAGAAGTCACTGTTAACAAAGACATTTATATTTTCATCTGTTTGGCAGTTTTACCTGACGTGGTCAGGGTGTCATATCACAAAGCAACACCAGATAACGGAGACCTTCACTCACTCACCGGTTGACTGACGCAGGGTCATACATGGAGACTGACCTGGCAGACTAGCCCTTACAAACTGGACCACAATGTGAGCATTTCTCTCCCTCTCTATGTTGCCTTTATGTTTGGAGTGCTAAGTCAGAGTACTTCAGTTGAGATTTCTCAAGGTGAATACTGGGACATAATGTAACACACAACCTTGCTTTTGTACAGTCACGACTCCACTGCTCTTAAGCAAAATATATCGTTTTATTACCTCAACAGAAAAAAATAAAACATTTTTGAACACAACAGTATACTGGAAAAATCTAAGTTAAAGCCTCCTTTTATGGTAAACATTTAAAATTATTTTGCACTAAACTTAAAGTAAAACTGCTTACTTGACATCTTGGATGAATAGTGTCAGGTTAGTTCAATCATTGATTCTGTAACAATTTTTTCTGTAGGAGGAAAAACAAAAAAATCATTTAATAATCTCCACAGTGTTTTAATATGGTATACTTAGGAAGAATTTTAAAAACTGCAAAAATATGAAAATACTGGGAGAGTGTGAACATGAAAGGCACTATTAAAACAGAGTTAGTCGCATGGAGACCATGTAGTTTAAGATCATAAGAAAATCTAACCTGTTATGATTAGTTAATGAAAACAGCAAATTCTGTACATTAAAAACCAGCTTGTTCACAAAAAGGCTGCATGACTGTTTAATTATTAAGTTAGGGTGCTAAACTAATGTGATCTGAAGCCCACCTTTAACTAATGTCTACTCGGTTGTAAGCTGGAAAGAAAATGGTGAAAACAAGAATAATAAAAATACAACACAAAATCTGATGCAGCACTTTCTGGCCATTCCCCACCTAATCAGCTCCATTCATTTTTTTTTTTTTTATTTCAGCTAACTTAGCAAACAAACTCTTGTAATACAAACTCACAAATACAAAACCAGGACCGTGATGTCTAAACTTCAAACGATTAAAAAAAAAAAAAAAAAAAAAAAAAAATAAAAAAAGCTTAAATTAAGCAAACTAAATATAATGATGGCAGTAGAACTCTAGCATACTTGCTGCCAGAACTGAACTAGGGGGAAGTCTTGGAAAGCAAATTATATAATTAAATGAATTTTTCATTTTTGTTTTTCCTTTATGATAAGAGTGATTATATCCCATGAAAACAAAACATGCTTTGTTAACCATGCTCAAAAGCAAATCCTATTTAAATGCATTGTAACAATATATATATATCTATGTATCTCAGCTACCAAACAGCATGGCAACAATGCAAAAGTCAGTTACAGTAAAATGTATGCAGATGAGGCCCAGAGTTTGCATAGAGCACAGAGACAGCGGTGCTCAGGACAACAGGAAAGCTTATGTGAGGTTGGCACAGGTGCTCATGGCTGTAGTACAACTGTCATAAAAAAGAAAAAGAAAAAAAAAAAAAAAAAGGACGGTCATCACCGTGTAGAAAAAATAATATAGGATTGCACTGAAATGAATTGCACAAAACCAAACAAAATGCAAAGGTGAATCAAATAATGAGCATTGTGGGCAATGGAAACCATTTAAGGTATTTACAACTCTGCAAAATATTTAGCGAGACTTCACACCCTCTTCTATAGATATACAATACAAAGTGATCTGCAGCACATCTTCAGTTATGTCTGCAAAATATTTTTGTTATGAAACTTGCACTATAGGTGACCTCCGCTCCCTTCTGTGGGCCAGAAGTAATGATATTTCAAGGTGACTTCTACCTAAAGAGATGTTTCAAGAATGCAGGAGGACTTATTTCTCGTGTGATATTTGCTAAAATAAGACAATGAAGTGCACCTTCATACCACATAGACAACTGTGTGCCAACAATAAAAATAAAATAAGAACTGCTCCCAGAAGCACTTTTCCACTTTGCATGAAAACCTGCGCGTGGGTATCAGCGTAGGCTGCTAAACGAATGTTTACTTTGGGCCTGTCCGGTACCGCAGTCTGGGGTGTCAAACTGAAATCCTGATGGACTGCAGTGGCTGCACGTGTTCACTCCAGTAACCAATTACTGCTACTAATGAACAGACTTCATCTCATCACTGTTTAAGGGGTCTGCATCTTAAAGTGAGTGAGTGAATTAAACTTAGGACACAGTATGATGGTCTAATAGTAACAGTAACTGGCTACTAATTAAGAAATTAATAAAGTTCATCTAGTCTCATCTAAGAAAGTGGCTCAACCAAAAACCTGTGGCCCTCCAGCCCTAAACTGTCACTCAGTGATATTCCAGTTCTGATATTAATTGTATTTGTAGGATATATTATATAAAATTAATTTTTATTTCGCTGTAGTTTTCAGTGGAGTCAACCATCTTTATTTAGTTCTGTGTTTAAAATGTTAGTTTTTATTTTATTTAGTTCTGTCCTTTTTACATAATATTAGTAAAATCTTAGTTTTTTTTTCTGTTGCAAGATCATAAACGCCAGCCTACACATATCTCAATGCAAGTTATGTTTCAGTCAACAAAATACACGCACAGTTCATAATGCCGTTAAACACAGCTTGACTATCAATGAGCAAACAGATGAAGTGGCCTATTGAGTGTAGTCGGCAGGATCAAATGTTTCAACCCAAGAAACCAGTCTGTGCAAGCACTAAAGAGCATTTCGAGAAATTTGTTCATGTTGCAATCATGTCCGTTGCACAGATAGTCACACAGTGAAAATATTCGCTCGAAGAACGGCTGTGATGTAGGTACACACGAGGTCCTCAGCCACTGGTGCCAGCAGACGGTATGTTGACGATTTCTGCTGCCAGTGGAGAGATGGACTTGCACCAAGTACAGTACTGATCCAGCTGGTCCTGCACTGAAACTCTTGAGACCGTTTTTCTTCTTCTTGCCTGCTACATTTGCTTTTGTAATCATCTGCGCTGTAAGTAAACTATCTGCACACGTTACTTTCTCACTTTCTACACAAACATCTGTGCAAAACTCGCCATCGCCAACCACACATGCTTACTGCTTCAACCCGATGAACCAAATGTGCTCAACAAACAAACAGCAGTCCTTTACGAAAGTTGCACCACACAACTATAGTAAACCCAAGGTACAAGATCGCTGCATAGTGAACAGCTCAACATAACTGAACGCTCAGAGCAACCCACAAAGAACCCCTCTGCACGACTGAACGAAAATGCTTTTGCTGGTTTTTTCGGTCTTGTTTTAGTTCATTCACACATCACTAATTTTTATTTAATTTTACTTTCTGTTTGCCATAATTTCAGTTCTTGTGCTTGTAAAACGAAAAACAATATACAGTACTTAGTCCTACTTCTTGTTTTCGTTATTAAAATATCAGTGCTGTCAATAAATGATAACACCGCCAACTCGACAGAAAAGGAGTATTAATGGACAGTGTAGATCAAGGTCAATTCAGAAGACTTGTACTGCCTCTACAAAAGTGAATAGCGCATCTGTGCTACCCTAAAACTGAACATACCAGACAGGCCACCAGGGAACAAATCACAACACTGAACTAGAAGGCCTGCTTTATACTTACCGCGTGAAGCCAGTGCACCAAAAAGTGAGCGACTAAGACACATGTACGCTGGTTCTGGCCCCTACGATCGGCGCATTGATATTCTCCTAGGCAGTAAGTGTTTGGCTAGGGTCACATAGCTAGTAATGTCACAACAGAGGATAATGATGGAAGAACAGCTGTGATTGTTATTACTGACTTTAGGAGGAAGAAAAGGCGGAGTGTCAGACATATTTAACAAGAGCAGAACAGGAAGGACGGGTGTAACATTCTCATGAGTGGGGGACCTGTGTGAAGAACAGATGCATTTCAAACATTTTTTGAACGTCCTCCTTACATGTTGACGGCCTGTTGCATCAAACTCAACCCTTCGTTCAACATTCTGGCACCCAGTTAAGCGGCCTCTCCCTAAAATTCACCATTTTGGGTGCACGGCCACTGTTGTCAGCCACACGGGGTGGGTGTCTCCAGACCTGACGTAATTTTTGCCAAGCGGATACATCAAGTATAAACTAGGCTTAAAACGAACAAATGGCAGCAGACAGTTGACATTAACAGCAGGGATGTTTTTGGAGCTGCTAAAGTGGGTGCGAGAGGCCTATGGAAACCACAGGCAATGGCACCACAAGAGCAGCTCTCTGTTCACTGCCTCCAATTAGACATTTTACTTGCACTTTCACAAATTACATGCAGACTGGACTGTAATGAACTCGTAGGCACAACATTAAGACCTACTGTACATCTGTTTTTGATGGTTAAAAAGGTTTTTTTTTTTTCTTTCTTTTTTAACAATGTAGTACTGCATATTGGTTTCTGCATGGCACTTCAGCGATACAAAATTCAGAGCATTTTAAGAATGTGAATAATCAACATCATGTTACTTGACTAAAATAAAAAACCTGATGCTTGCCTACAGAGGAAACACTCGTGAGGTCCTGTGCCTGCTCTGTCTGACACTCTGGTCTGCTGATGCCACAATCTCAATGCCGGCTCTTTTCACTTGTAGCTCCTTAGCGCAGGGGTTCTCAACGTCGGTCCGGGGGACCCCCTGTTGCTGCAGGTTTTTGTTCCAACCTGCTTCTGTTTTTAATTGAACTCCTGGGCTAATTAAGTGAACTGATATTTCCCATGTTGTGTGTTTAAGGAACAATATATTAATTAGAAAACTAAGTTTGCTAAAAAAAATAAAAAAAATATTAAAATATACCAAGCAATTATATAGGAATAATGTATTTTTTTCTTTTTAACACTATTTTCATTCTACTTTTCTAGGTGTTATTTACTAATTAGTGGGTCTGACTCTAAAGTTGCTGCAGCCTTTGATTATTCCGTGTTGTTTGCCTGCGTGTCTGCTCTGTTCGTTTTAAGTTGTCATTATTAAGATACAATGAAGGGGGAAAAACTGCACAGAGAAAGGGCAAAATAAAATGAAATCAACAAAAGACAGTTAAGCATTTAAATCTAGAGCAAAAGCAGAAATATTTATAAATGTAAATAAAAATCGGGCTGCTGTGCTTTTCTGAATGTTGAATAAAAGAAAAAAAAAAAACAGCTAATTAAATGAGATCAGTGCTGTCAGGTGTTGTCACTAATCAGGAATCCGGTTGGAACAAAAACTTGCAGCCACAGGGGGTCCCCAGGACCGAAGTTGAGAACCCCTGTCTTAGCGGGTGAAATGAGCTGCCCACCTCCATTTGAAATTCAGACGCCCTCAAAGTGTTTAAGAAGCGTTTGAAGACTCTCTTGCCTTGTCTAACTGAGCTGTTAGGCTTTGTGACCAAGGAGGTGTAATGTGCTTGTGCTTTCTTCTGAACTCTTCACATGTGAAGATCAATTTTTATAATCTTTTCCTGTAACATGTATTCCCAAAAATCCCCCCCCCCCCCCCCGAATAATGGGTACTCAATTAAGTTGATCTTTTTTGTAAGTCTCTTTGGATGAAGGTATTGCTGAGTTAATAAATGTAAAATTGAAATACTCGTAAAGTTCCTCAGATGTCACACCGAAAAGCACGTTTCTTCATTTGGGAAGGGAAGTAGATGGTGAGCAACGTTTCCCTAATAGTTGAGAGGAGTGGAGGGAGGCGATCAACAACATGGCATGGCTGCAGAGACTCCACGGTCCATCCAGGTTTACCTCGAGCTTTTGGGTCCTGTATGGCTTTCATAACAGATGGCTGGATATGAAACAAGTACTAAGGCAAGCTTATAAACACAAAGACTCGTCTTACAAAACATTAGCCAAAGTTATGAGTGGATGATGTACCAATGAGCGGTTTGGAGTTTGTACTCCATTAATGGTGGAATAGAAAAAATAGATATGGAAATAAAAAGAAACCCATTCTGATAAATATATGAAAGAATCAACGCAAAACATAAAACCGTAGTATCAGTGTGTCCCAAGCATCACTAAACTATCGTACGGCAGGGGTCCCAAGTTTGGTCCTCGTGTACCTTTCTGGCTAAAGGCTTCCATTTCAGATCCGAGGGTCACTCCAATGTCTCATCGATCCAGCTGTTTAGCTGGCCCTTTTTCTTACTCTGCATTTAGGAAAGTTCTCTAATATCTGCATTTATAAGAAATTCAAATAAGTGTTTTCTTTGCCATGGCTTGCTTTCTTTTGCCATTTTTATTTCAGCAGAGTTTGCTGCTTAAATTGCATCCAAATTCTGACAATTGGTGATGAGCAGTGCAGACACGAGGGCAAATGACACAAGAGTGTTAAAACATGGCTACTACTTTAATGTTACATTCATTTGTGCGCTAATTTGTAATAAAAAGCTTAACTAAGTGGCCCTCAAGTTCAGCCCTGCAGACCACCTTAACTGCAGGTGCTCATCCCACCCACCAGCTGGATCCCTGCCTTTACTAAACAAGCTGTTATTTCCCAGTTTCTGCCTTTTTTGTGTCAATCCAGAAATTACAAAATGGGTTTGCTAAATGTTTCGGGGAATATATCATACATTAGTGTGTGAGACATTAATTATTATTCTCTGTCTTGGCATTGCAAGAGTCTGCTGTTTTGTATGTTCTGGTTACCTTAACCTTTTATTAATTAGCTCACACAAGTGAATGATACCCTGAAATAGCAGCTTCCCTTTAGTCAGTGTCATTTGCACCCGTGTCTGTGCTGCTTATCATTAATCATCAGGAACCGGATACGATTAAGGCAGTAAAGAGAAAAGGTAAATTAAAAAGAATGTGGTAAAAGCAGCAACAATCATACAAATGATGTAGAGAGGACTACTTTAAAAGAGATCACGGATATAGTTACAAGCAAAGAAAAACAAATTCAAATTAGATAATAATAATAATGAATGAATGAATAATACTGCTTTTTGACCACCACCAATAGCAGATGAGCCCCCATTAGGTGAAAACAAACTATGTTGTATTCTTACAGATACTTCCTGTGTTTGAAGGCGACTCTCCTGTCATCACATCACCAAAGCGAACTAACCAATGACTACACAACCAGTCAGGAGTGTTTTATTATATAACAATGTTTTTGAATTGCCCTCTTATTAAACTAATTTATGTACAACCAAATTAAATTTTTTCATTTATTTAGGGAGATTTCACTTTTGGATAATCTTAAGATTGACTCTGTTGTATAGGGAGCAAATAAAAAGATGCTTTTCTGATGTATGGTGTAGTGATAAGTCAAGCAAAATTACACCTTTTATTGGCTAACTAAAAAGATAACAATATGCAAGCTTTTGAGGCAACTCACTACATTCATAATGGCTAACACGGTACAACACCCTAGTACTACTGATGTATGGTGGAGAAACAAAAAATAATTCAGTGCATCAAAAAATATATATAACAAATGAAATCCCACAGCAGTCAGAAAAAATGAATTTAGTAAAAGTATTGAACTTTCTTTCAAAGATGTGAAGATGCCCATAACCACAGTCCAAAAAGGGGGCGGAGCTTTATGCAAATTCAAATTTACATACATAAAACTTGAAAGTAGTTAATTCACCCTAATTAAACAACTGTGTACAGTCAAATGGGCATAGCAGGTTACAAATATTAAACAGTGTTAATTTATAGTGTTAAGATTAACTTAAAATGGTTTGGGTGAAGACTGCAATTCCCAAGGCTCATTACTACTACTCTTCTGCTAAAATAATTTACTGGCTTTATTTCAAGATGATTTTATTGTGCTAATGTGTCATCCAAGAGAAATATGTCAATAACTAGAAAAACGTTCGTAATGAACACTACTGTATTAAGTTATATTTACTTAAATTCAATAAATAAAGTCAGCAGGCCTGTAGATTGTGTGACTGACCGATGTTGAAGGACTGATTGACTGGGGGACCTATGCGCTCCATCAGTTAGCCACCCGTAGGTGCCATGTCGTTACACCGCAAATGAGGGCAAAATATGGCCAAGCGTTCGTCCCTGCGTGTGCCGGCCACTGCTGTCGAGGGCCCCTGGACTTCTGCAAAGCCCTGGTACAGGGTTGGAATGGATGGACTGCAGGAAATGAAGTCGGTCATTTAAAAACTATGCTAGATACAAAGAGCAGAGAGTGGACCCCGCCGACTTGCTCAGCGCCTACCACATACCCAAACAACTTCAATGGATGAACAAACCACCGATACGCGACGGCTGTAGCCAACCGGCGGCGTGCTTTACAATGCAAAGATGCAGACCGCTGAATATGGAAGGGGCCCGGGCATGCAAGGACAACAAATAAAGCCCCGCAGCCGCTCCCACAAGAGAGCAGGTCATAACAACGCGAGCAACTGGTGCAGAGGTGTCCGTGAAATGCCCCATGATGACATATGAACGAGCTGCACGTTGCGACCTACCGCCAGCTCTCCTCGTCTTAATTTACCGTTTAGAGTTTTGTTAGGAGGCGAGGCTTCGGGGCTGTTTGTAGGCCGGATCCGTGAGGGCCATATCGTTAGCCGTTTCCCCTTCACCTCGCGTTCCCGAAAATATTCCCACAATTAAGTATTGGAACCAGCAACTTCATCATTCCATTTAAAATCACATTCACCACCCCAAACATGTTCAAGCCAAACTCACCTCGACCCTTCTTTGTCTGGCCAACAGACGGGTGAGTGTTAGGACGGCCAGCAGGCGGGCTTCCGCTTCCTTTAACACATTCGGCAAATGAGCCGTCAGAAAAATGACCGTTTAAATTTCAAAACCACGAAGAAAGTTTTTATAGTTAGATTAAATATGTTATAAAATACTTTTTAATTTTATCTACTCGCAGTAATAAATAAAAAGAAAATAGATCTAACGACGGTTTGACGAATCTGCAGATTGCGTTGTAGTGCTTCAGCGGAGTTGCGCGAGCACGACGGCATCGCGGTGTAGTTGGTGCGCATGCACGCGCAGGAGGTTTCTTTTGTTATCTCATTTAAAGGGCAGAGCGTGAATGGAGTAGAACGAGAACCTTTAAGCGGTGGTAAAGGGGCACATTCCGGTCACTATGTGGAGTTTACTCGTCTGTTCCGAAATGTTCCAGGAATTGTTTTTTCGTGGTGTTTATCTTTATTGTCACATACACAAGGCTTGGATAGAGAAATTCTTGTGCCATTGCTGCAGGTGGGCAAGGAAGTATATAGGCATAGGAAATTGCAGGTGTTTGGTATGGACAAACTATGACGAGCACAGAAGTTCAATTACAAGTCCAGGTTTCACCATCGGTGCCCACGTGATCGTTAAAATCCCCCAGCAGAATAGTACTGACCCCAGGGTCTCCAAGAATACCAAATACTCTGACCAAGAGTCCAAGCCCTTCTCCACACTCGAAGTTGCAGAGAGGCAACCCTCCTGTCCACTATGTTAAACTCCCAAAACACACACTCTAAGGTGGGGGCACTATAAGTAATCTCACACCCACCCAATGAATCGCACCCTGGGCAAATCCATGGTAGAATCAAGCTGAGCCACTCTCCAGGAGTTTGGTTCCAGGGCTGTGCCGTGCCATGCATCGAGGTGAGCCCAACTATATCTACTGTAGGTGGTACCTCTCTACTTTGTGCACCAGTTCAGGTTCCTTCCCCTCCAGAGAGGTCACATTCCATATCCCTAGAGTCTGCTTCAGTAGCAGATGATCAGTCCACCAAGTCACTTTGCTTTGACTGCCACCTATGGCAGGACCCTAATGGTTTCTCCTGCTGGTGGTGGGCCCATTGAAGGAGGATTCATTTTGCTTCTTCAGGGTGTGCACCAATGGATCCTATGGGTAAAGTCCTGACCACAAGGTGCCCCTAAAACCCCCCACCCCAACCAGGCCTGGCTCCAGTATGGTGGCCCGGTCACCAAGGCCTTGTTCATCTTTCCCTTAATGGACACGTGAACCACACTTCGTCTGGTCCTCCACCTAGGAACAATTTACCTTGGTTGAACAATACTAACATACAGACAAGATACCTTCTCAGATCATTGAGACACACAAACCCCTTCACCATGATAAGGTGCCGGTTCACGGGAAGGAGTGTCATGTTTGAGCATCAGGGTGTTCATGAGTGCAGTAGTTGTGCCATCAGATTTGTGACCACATGTCTTCGACACCCATGGGAAGAGAGGGCTGAGCTGTCAGCTGATCACTACCTTGTTCTGAGTTGGATCAGATGGCAGGGGATGATGCTGGGCAGACCAGGCAGACCCAAATGTATATTAAGGAAGTGCTGGGAACATTTTGTCCAGGGGATCTTCAACTCACATAATTTCTCTTGCATCCTGATGGATTTTGGGGACACTGAACCTAAAGAGGCCATGTTTAATGACTCCATCGCTGAGGTGGCTGTGCAGATCTACAGATGAAAGGTTGTTGGCGCCTGTCATGGCACTGATCCCTGAATCCGGTGGTGTGTGCCAGCGGTAAAGGGACCTGGCAGACTGAAGAAGAAGGCCTTTAATTCTTGGTTAGCTTGTGGGGCTCCGGGGTAGTTGACAGGTACCAGCAGGCCGAGCAGAGCACAGCACCAGCAGAGGTGGAAGCAAAAAGCTCGGTTGTGGGGCGAGTTCTGTGAGGCCATGGAAAATGACTTTCAGTCGGCCTTGAAGCAATTCTGGCAAACTGTCAAGGAAATCGGGAGGGAGAAGCAGTGCTTCACCCATGTAGTTTAGGGAGGTTCCGTCATAATGTATTGGCACAATGGGCACTGACCGGGGATCCAGGAGCATAGGGGTCCACAATGTTTCTGACGCCTATGTGTGTTTCTGTTTTGTGATAAGTGGGGCCTATGATGATGTTAAGATGGCCCCGGTTTATAGCTGGGGTGGAGCACTGCTGACCTCACCTGGGAATACAGTTGAGCGGTGGAAGGAGCACGTTGAGGACCTCGTAAATCCCACCCACACGCTTTACTGTGAGAAAGCAGGGTCAGCGGACTCACTGGTGCTGTGGTCACTGAGGTAGTTAAAATATTCCTCACTGGTGGGACACCGGAATGGCGGAGTTCCTGAAGGCCGTAAATGTTATTGGGCAGCCTTGGTTGGCATGTCTCTTCAACATTACGTGGAGTTTGGGGGGCACTGCTTGGGCATTGGCCAAGTGGAGTGGAGTAGACCAGAGGGTGTGTTGCAGCTTAAGGCCTCCCTGGGAAGGCCGATGCCAGTGTTCTGAAAAGGTGGGTCCAGCTGTTGGTCTAGCATTAGATTGAGGAGGACCCATGGAGATTTCAACCCAGTCGTGGAACACTGGATCAGCTCATTACCCTCACGAGAATTCTGGAGGCTTCATGGGAATGTGACCAGCTGCTCTAACATGTGGTCTGTGGACTCAGATAAGGTATACGCCCTCTGGGGGTGCTTCTGGAGGGTGGGTACCAGACATGCTGTGGTGGGCTATTAGGTGCCTGTACAACCGGAGTGTGAGTTTGGTTTGCATTGCCAACAGTAAGTCAGACTCGATCCCAGTGGTTGTGGGCCGACCTTTGTCATCAATTCAGTTCATAATTTTTTTTTTGGGACAAAATTTCTAGGCACAGCCAAAGCGTGGAGGGCATCCAGTTCAGTGACCTCAGGATTGCATGTCTGCTTTTTGGGGGCGAGGCGGTCCTGCTGGCTTTATTCATTCATAATGGGGTAGTGTGGAGGTGAAGATGAAGGGGCCGGGATGAGGATCAGCACCTCCAAGTCCAGGATTATGGCTGTCAGCTAAAAAAGAGTGGAGTGCCCTGTCCAGGTTGGGGATGAGAAGCTCCATTGAGTGGAGGAGTTTAAGTATCCTGGGATCTTTGAATGAGGGAAGAAGATAACGAGAGGAAGACGGGCAGTTGTGCAGACGTCGTACCAGTCAGTCACGGTGAAGAGGGAGCCGAGCTGAAAGGTGAAGCTCTCAGTTTACAGGTCAGTCTGTGTTGGTGATGAACTCTGAAAGAACTCGATCGTGGGTACACAATACAGGGTGAGGAGTGTGGACATTCGGGAGGAGCTCCTTCACATTGAAGAAGCCGGTTGAGGCGGTTCGGCCGTCTCATTAGGATGCCCCTCTGAGGACGTGTTACAGGCACGTCCAACCAGGAGGAGACCTCAGGGCAGACCCAGGAAATACTGGAGAGATGCCCCCTCTTAGCTGGCCTGGGAGCCCCTCAGTATGTCCCAGGAGGAGGCGGCGGGGAAAACAGGGCGTCTGGACCTCTTTGGTTAGACTGCTGCCCATGTGACCCGACTCAGGATAAGAAGCAGGAAGTGGGTGGATGGATGGAAGGAAATTGTAGGGTGACAGCAACTGACCAAGAAGGCACAACTGTACTTTTAACAAGAATCGTTTAAAATATGCAAATGAGGTACAAATACACATGTAACACAAGAATTACCAATCAGTACGTGAACAAAGTGTAAGGATTTACAAAGCGTAAAGTGGGTAGCACGGCACATCCTTACCAGTTCCTATTTCCCACTACAGGGTGCCCATCATTGGCACAGTATGTTGGCGTCATTGTCTGTTAAGATGTCTGCTAGAGCAGCTCAGCCCCATTCAGCACACAGGGAACAAGACCACCTCAGCTGTGGGGTAACTCATTGCAGATTCACACATGGCACTCCTTGGAGCATCGCAGTTGTCTCAGTCTGCTACTGAAGGTGGTCCTCACACAGGGGGGTGATGCCCATTGTCCAGGGCAGTAAGCAGCCCCCTCCCACCAAGTGACTGGGTAGTCTTCCACTTTCTCCAGCTGAACCAGCCTTTTTAATCAGTTTGTCTGGTCCGTTGGCATCACCTGCACTAATGCCACTTCACCAGCCCACAACCGCCTAGAGATCTGCCCTGACCACCACGGACTGCTGGAAGATGCAGAAGAGTGGGCCGCAAACACCAAACTACCTGAACCTCCTTGTGAAATGAAGGTGACGGCCCCTGGGTTGGTCGACCACTCCAGCCTGTCGTTCCGAAGCCCCTTATATGAGTGCGCCACCTGTGCCACCTTCATGACTGAATGTCGTGATCTGTCAAGATGACCCTGAAGAGACGTAATTTCACTTTTTATGTCCCTGCTGCTCGATATGCATCACTGAAGCGGCAGAGGAGTCGGGCACGGACACGGAGAAGCCATCGTGTGGGCTGTGCACACTTATGAGTGGGCTTCAGCACGGGTTTTAAGTCCTTTTTAAGAAATATAAATTACAATTGGTGATTAGTAAACAGGGCGGCATGGTGGCACAGTGGTAGCACTGCTGCCTCACAGTAAGGAGATCTGGGTTCGCTTCCCGGGTCCTCCCTGCGTGGAGTTTTCATGTTCTCCCCGTGTCTGCGTGGGTTTCCTCCCACAGTCCAAAAACATGCAGGTTTGGTGAATTGGTGATCCTAAATCGGCCCTAGTGTCTGCTTGGCGTGTGTGTGCGTCCTGCGGTGGGTTGGTGCCCAGCTCAGGATTGGTTCCTGCCCTGTGTTGGCTGGGATTAGCTCCAGCAGACCCCCGTGACCCTGTGTTCGGATTCAGCGGGTTGGAAAATGGATTGATAAGTAACCAGCACCTTACAACAGGACGTCAACTGATGTCATTCTGACCTCACCTTGCAGGCAGAGTTGAACCTTGTGGGTTCAAATCCCACTTCTGACACCAGCATGTGGCCACAAATAGGTCACTTCACCTGCCTGCGCTCCAAGTGAGAAAAACAAAATGAAATTCAAGCAGCTGTATCTCAACATTGTGAGTCGCCATCTTTGGAAATGACTGGCACTCTCTGAGAGAGACTTTGGTGTCGTGACTTTGATATGCCACACTGACTCTTACTTCTATGTATAATTAATCGTCACAAAGTGTTTAATACACACACACACACGATAGCTCGCTCTTTGACTCTATAATGAAGATATAAAGACCCCAGTTAGTGGTAGCTCCTCCGTCGTTACACCCTGTGGACATTTTCTTCTCTCTGCTGTTGTCTGACACTTCCTCTTCAGTATGTCTGCTGGCTCTAAGCATGCGTCCATTTTTAAAGCAGCACATGCTCACTGGACATCTGGCCTGGTAGCCTTATGGCATGTACTCGAGCAGGGCACTCACAAGGTGGGGGGGGCAATGCAAACTCCATGCTGCCATTGCATGGGATTTGAACCCAAGACACTGGGACTGTGTGGCGGCAGCGCTAACCACTGAGCCGCTCTTCACAACTCAAGCAAACGGTAGAGGAACCATTTGGCACAGCGTGGCCCTCTAGTGGCCAAGGTGTTAAAAATCATAAGGCTACGGGCACAGCCCCCACCACTGATCCCCTGGCTGCCTCTCCGTGAGTCACGCCGCCTGCCAGAAAACCACATTAGAGAGATATGAAAGAAATGGGGTGAATCAATTCAGTATATGATGGGTGGCATGAAGCTGGCATCCAGGGTTCAAATCCCCGGCCCAGACGCTGTCCATGTGAGGCTCCATGTTCTCCTCCTTCCCTAAAGACATGCTGGTTTCCCTTGATTGTGGGTTCCAAATGGCCCTTTTCTTGTTCCTTGTGATGTGTGCGGTGCTGCTGGGGCGAGTCCCTGAAGTGGATTATGGAGATCTCAGCGTTGCACGTTCTGAACGTTAATAACAGGTGGCACAGCTGTTAGTGCTGCAGCCTCAGGGGTTTGAGTCCAGTGCCCAGATGTGATCTGTGTGGAGTCTGCGTGTTCTCCCTGTGCGCTCATGCCTTGTACTCCCGGCTACTCCCTCATTCACACACACAGCTACATTGTGACTGCATATTGGCCCAGGATGGTCCCTAGAATGGACCCTGTCCAGGGCTGCTTCCTGCTTTGCGCTCAAGGTGGCCAGGAAGGGCTTAGCCCCCTGTAAGTGTAAAATTGGATCAAGCAGATGAGAGAATGTTAAATTTAAATGTATGGCAAACATTTTGTTTACAGCACTTTTCTGTACGGGGGATTCTGCAAAATACTTTAAAAACTTGCAGCACAGGCAGGTTAACAGCCGGCTCAGAAGCAGATTGAGTAGGCATCTTTTTGGCCTGAGGCCCAACGCCTTTGACAGTCAAATTAAATAAGGAGCCCGCCTCCATGTTTGTGTGTCAACTAAAGCACAGACACGTGAGCCCGCCACCACCCGGCCCTGCCCGCACCCCGGGCTAGCGTAGCATAAGGTGTGGTCGGTGCCCTCTCATGGTATGGCATGGGCTTGTGTTGTTCTCCTGGGCCGATTCCAGGCACCTGCTGGAGAGCAGCATAGTCAGTGAAAGGGGTAGGAGCTGAGAGCGGCCATCACTGTGACTAACTGGAGAGGGGGGCTCACTGCCACAGATAGACAGAGAGATAGGAAAGTCACTATATAAGAAATAGATAGATGAAAGGTGCTATAAAATACACAGATAATGCACTGCATGTAATGGATAGATGCATATGAAGAGTGCTATGTAAGACATACAGTAAATAGCTAGATGGATGTGCAAGGCACTGCGTAAGAGATAAATGATACATGACATGATACAATGATAGCTAGGTATGAAAGGCAATATATTATAGCTAGAAAGAGATGAAAGGCCTGTACATCAGGTAGGTAGACAGATGTAAAATACACCTTATAGAGGACATAGATAGATGTGAAAGGAACAATATGATAGCTAAATATAAAAGGGCCTATATAATAGATAGGTACATAAGGAAGGCAAGGCACTATATTACACATAGTTATGAAAGGTGTTCTATACAGGACATTGATAGATAGATTGGAAAGGTTCTATATAATAGACATTAATGAAATATACTGTATAATAGATAGATGGATGTGAAAGTCACTATTTAAAAGCTAGATATGAAAGGCAGTATATTATACAGAGATACAGTATGAAAGGTGACATATACAGGACACAGATAAATAGGTTTGAAAGGCACTGTATGAGAGACAGATATAAAAGGCACTATATAGTAGATAGATAGCCGGATATGAAAGGCAGTATACAATAGGTAGAAATGAAAGGTGCTGTATGACACATGGACATGAAAGGTTCTATATAATAAAAATATAGATATGAAAGGCACTGTCTAATACATTGACAGAATGATGGACAGATTTGAAAGGGACTTTATAAAGGACATAAATATTTAAGGCACAAGATAGATAGATAGATAGATAGATATGAAAGGTGCTATATAATAGATAGATAGATATGAAAGGCGCTATATAATAGATAGATAGATATGAAAGGCGCTATATAATAGATAGATATAATAGATATGAAAGGCGCTATATAATAGATAGATAGATATGAAGGGTGTTATATAATAGATAGATAGATATGAAAGGCGCTATATAATAGATAGATAGATATGAAAGGTGCTATATAATAGATAGATAGATAGATATGAAGGGTGTTATATAATAGATAGATATGAAAGGCGCTATATAATAGATAGATAGATGGATATGAAAGGCGCTATATAATAGATAGATAGATATGAAAGGCGCTATATAATAAATAGATATGAAACTTTATTAATTCCCAAAGGTAGTTGCGGGTTGGCAGCAGCACAGACCAAGGCACAGATTCACAAGCCAGGAGAGCGTTGCGTTTTCCGGGTATGGAAGTGCAGGTTCTCGCTAAGTGTAATGATTTTAGAAACAGAAGGAGAAGGCTGATGGAAGGAGCTTCAGAAATGTCACACCAGTCAGCAGCAAGCAGTTCACACATTTCTTACAAATATCGAGATGATCAAAAAGAAAATGTAAAAAGATTGCCTCGAGTTTGTGCCGCTTGTTGCATGCAGGTGTAGCAGACACAGCGTGGCTCCACCACCATGGCATACTGTCAGATGTTGCCCGTCCCCATGGACTGTGGGTAATCCAGTTGAGTCTGTATGGCTATGGGGGTCAGTGATCGAGCCGCGCAGTGTGATGTTTGTAGGCTCTGCCGGACCCTTGAGTCTAGGCGTAAGGGGATGGCTCCCCCAGAGGTATGGGGAATGTAGCTGTGTTTGGTATAGCAGAGCCCACAGCCCCTTTGCTTCGTTGGGCTCAGGTGTTTTTTGTAACAGTTTGAAGGGTGGGACGGTGGCGAGAAGAACTGCTGCAGACTCGCAACAAGGAGTTTAGGGTTCACGCCATGGCGGGTGGCATGTTCTTCCCAGGTACACATGGGTTTCCTCCTGCAGTCCCTTTTAGGGGGGTTGGCATTGCCAACTTGGCCCATGTATGTGTGTGTTCACCCTGCGATGGACTGGCAGCCTGTCCAGGGACTGCTTACTGGGCTTCAGCTTCTCCACATCTCTGTGGGTTTAGAAGACGGCTGTTCAGTTCAGTTTTATTTTTTAGGAATGAAAGACAGACGACTGTGTGTGCATTCATTCCTTTAAAAGTTAGGTAATAAATTAGAATACACATAAAAATAAAATGTGCCCACCTCACATCTGTCTTAGGAATGCTCAGGTGATAAAACCAGGAATGACCTGAAGACCCCCCTCCCAAACCAGCCCAACCAATTCCCAGCCTTGTAATTTGCAGCTGTCAAACCTGAAGCGGTAATCCCGGCCCAAATGAATTATTTAGCGTTTAAAAGCTGCCCCACCCCACCCCCTCTCTCTCTGTCTCGCTCGCTCATATCCTGCTCAATCCGGTTCAGTGAACCCTGCTGATCTCCACTCCTGCTGCAGCTGCCACGCTGTGACTTTCCTGGGACCGCGTGAAGCCCCACCCTGCTAAGGGTGGAGGAGCCCCCCAATTATCTCCTGTAATTTAGAGGCCTGTGTGTCTGTGAAAGGCTCTTCACGCCGCGGGGGCTTTGGCTCTTGTAGCCGCGTTCTTCTTTTATTTTCTGTCAGGTCGGTGACACTGAGGCGGCTCCCTGTGGCGCGGCTGCTAAAAAGGCCAATGAGAGATGGTAGGTTAACTCCGTGTCCTTGAGCACAGCAGGTCATAAAAGCTGTCCTGGGGACCTCAGAGCACAGGTGTTAAGGCGCTATATTACTTTTGCCGTTGTGCAGCACAACCTTTTTTTATTCCCCTTTTCAAACACTAAGACAGAAAGGAGCTGCCTTTGACACTTTGTAAGTCCTGGTGAGCAAGCAGTGGCCAGTACTCTTAGGACAGTGTTGGGATTCAGTGCCCTGCAGATACCCTGGCACCCTAAGGGTGAGGACGTGCCAGATGTTTTAGCACATGGGCTGGACTGGCAGCCCTGCCATCTGAGTGGGCAACCAGGCTTGACTAGCAGACAGATTGTGCCCTGCATGTGCCACATTGGAGGTTGGGGTCACCTGCTGTAACCACCAGGGGCTGCCACGTAGCCCCAAACCCAAGACACAGTAATACCCAGTACACTTTCCAGTTAAAATACAGAATAGTTATTCTAACAGCACATCATTTCACACTCACCTCTCCAGAAATGTGCCAAAATACACAATCTTTACACAATTCTTCCTCCTTTCTCCTCCAGTTGAGTGTTGCCCACCATCTTCCAACTCTGACTCAACCACGGTAGGCAGCGGGCTCATTTTTATGCCGGACCCAGGAGTGCTTTCAGTGCCACACAACGTCTTCTGGACGGCACTTCCAGGCCATAAGGAAAGTAGCGAGGTCCCCCCTACAGCACCCTCTGTTGTTACGTAGGGACCCCGACAGGGCTCCATATCCCAAACACCCCTGCAGGTGTCCCAACTGAGTCCTCGTGTGAGGACCACTGCCACCTAGCGTACGAGGGATGGAGTTGTTCCCGGCTATCGCTGGTCCTTCCATTATTTGTTATTTGTTTGTCTGTCGTTCCTCTCTAGTGCGCCATCCAAATATGAAATCCCCCCCTCTCTTGGCCGGGACGCCTGTCCTCTTTCTACACTGCCTAAAGTTCTAGTGCAAGTCTGAATGTGGGGTCTTCAGGTTCCCACCTGAGTGAGCTTCACTGACCCCAGACTGAATGTTATCAGGCACAGTTTAACATACGGAGCCTACCTCTGACAGGATGAGTAACTGGCTGGTGGCACTGCAGTCATGGGTACCGACTGTGGGGGAGGGGGGCAAAACAAATCATAGGTTATAATAGAAATAATCCAACATTAACAATGATGATGAATGAAACAAATCTATACATATACAACGCTGAGGATTATGTCTGTCACACGATTACTCGCAAAACACAGGGGCCAGAACCTCAATCCTGGTCTTAATCGAAAGCTAATGATGCGATGCTCGCTGGTGAAGCAGAAATTGTGGCAGATGGCAACCGCTGTGAAGTTACAGAGGTTTGTGTCTTTCTTACAGAAAACTGCAAAGGCAGACTGATTGAGAAGGTGACATGGCAAGAGAGGAAAAAGGAGTGCAGCAACATCTGCTGAGCACGAAGCAAACTGCAGAAGGTGATTATGGGAGAGGAAGGAAAAGAATGACAGCTCTGGCACTCGCTCCGCGTCAGGCACATGCGGCGGGGCAACCAGCTGGCACTCGCAAGCTACTGGGGCAGGAACTTTAGATCTTAGGAGGACCAGAGGTCCACACGTTTCCTAGCAATAATAATATGACAGAAAATGGAAGAATCAGCATGGCCACAGGTCTGCCACAGTAAACTCTGAAAGGCTAATTTAGTTCCAGGTATAACGGGTGAACGTTAAAACTGGCATCAGCACTTCACAAATATCGCCCTACGGTGCTCGCCACCACCCGACACGCTAGACGCTTTTCCAGAGTTGGCCTCCCACTCTGACATCATGCACTGATTGGATGATCATATTGCATTGTTTGCACTGACTGGGTGGTGAAGTTACATTATTTGCATATGCGGGCGAGGACACAGTAAACGGGAGTCATGGGTAAATGTTTACAGATAATAATTATAGTGCACTTTTGTTGAATGTTGTAATTATTTCAGGATGGTTAGCGTCTTTCAGAGGTATAAATTCATGTTATGTGGCTCTGGATTTTATGGCAATGCCTTGTTAGGGTTATGATTGTGCTGTCACCGTCACTATAAGTGACCTGTTATGCTGGAGCATTAGATAAAGAGCTGCTGAGCCATCTTTGAGTTGAAACTGAAATTCACTCTTACTACTCCGTCCAGTGGCAGATCCAGACGTGACCACCCGCCAATCCATTGGCTCAAGGTACCCTGTGATCATTGCCCACCAGTGCCGCCCCAGTGCTGCGTGTTTCTGAAGTGTAGCCTCTGACGCGGGTATTTTTTCCCAAAGGAGTCTTGCTGGCGAGACGTTGCCATAAGTAATCCAACACCCCTCCGACGTTAACTGAGATCCCACTGACTTGCATCAGTTACCTGCACATCTCATGCCCACCAGTCCTGACTACTCTCTCCTGTCCACAGTTTTCGACTTGGCAATTCCACGGATAGCGGGCATTCTTTGATTACTTTCTCTTTTTCTTGCCATCGTGAGCTGATGAATTTTGCAGAAATTCTGCCCTGTAAATAATTTGTCCAAGTTCCCCTGGAACAATCCAGCTGATTCTCCATCGTCTGCCAATCCAGCTATCTTGGTGTCATCGTCAAACTTAACTGGCTTGATGTTTACATTCTCTTCCAGATGGTTGATGTGTATTAAACAGATCGCACTGACCCCTGCTTGACACCACTTGTATTCTGATCATCTACCCCTCACCATAACCTTTTTCTTCCTGTGTTTCAGTCAATTCTGCACCCATCAACATGCCGCGCCCTGAACTCCCATTTCTTGCAGTTTGATCTCATGTTGGATCTTCTCTAAAGCTCTGCTTTTGTTGCTTCCTCATAGAATTCCAGCGTGTTAGTGAAACACGATCTTCCTCGTCTGAACCCATGCTGACTGCTCCCTCACACTCCTGACCTAGCCATGTGCTGCTTAATAACTCCTGATGGACGTTAAGCTCACCTAACCCTTAGGTTCTTGAATCCCCTAATGTCTCTTCCACCCTAATAAAAGGACAAGCGTCTGTGTGTCTATTTACCTGTGTGTCTGTCTGGTTGCTATGTCTCTGATATTCCAACAGATGGCACATCACAAACATTAACACTGCTTTTACAAAGCCAATACAACATGGTATATAACAGAGACATACGTATGCATTGCAGCTGTCATTCTAACAGATGGAGTATCACAAATATTAACACTGCTTTTATGAATACTGCAATAAATGGCATATAACAGAGACATATGCACTACATTTGCACCCAGGTCCCAATTCAGGTGGTATGTTGTGTGATGGGTGTGGCAACACGCTATCAGCGCATGCCCCCATGCTTGTCTTTCCAACAGACGGTGTACCATAAACATTAGCACTGCTTTTACAAATCCCATACCAAATGGCATATAACAGAGACTTAATCATTGCATGGTGAGCGCTGGGGTCTGCGTTGATTACGTACATTACGTACGTAGGCAGAGGGGTGGCTCTGAGGCTAGGGATCCGCACTGGCAATCGGAAGGCTGCCGGTTTGAATCCCGTAAATGCCAAAAGGGACTCTGCTCTGTTGGGCCCTTAAGCAATGCCCTTAACCTGCAGTTGCTGAGCGCTTTGAGTAGTGAGAAAAGCGCTATATAAATACAAAAAATTATTATTTCATCCTGTCTTTTGGGTCACAGCTGGTTTTGTTTTGCCCAATAACATTTCCTATTTTCCCAGTCCTTAGGAGTTTCTCCAGTGTGCAGTGACTTTGTTAAAACACGTGTCATGGGTGTATATCTGCACTCGCTGACCTCCTCAAGCACTTGAGGACAATTGGGCATCACACGCAGGGCACGTATGGCACTCCTGGTGAAGGTCATTTTACTTGGTGGACTGGTGGCCGGCTTGTGCTCCTCACTGGCCACTCTTCACGGGCAGTTATGCCAGACACACTTGGCAGAAGGACCGTGACCCAGCTGTGGTGAACACCGGGAGTTCCAGCTAAGCACTCAGGGCAGGATGGGGTGGGGGGCTCTTCTGACTGAAGGGTTATGCAAGACGCAGTCCTGAGAGAGAATGAAGCACATAACAATAATTGGGGTGTCAGGGTCCCCCCCGGTCACTGATGACACTTTCAGCAAAGAATAAAAATAAAAAGGTTCAGCCATCACAGTGTGCCTTCTATTTCCGGTCAAAGTCTGACACTGTTGTTCTTTCTGGGCAGACATTTTATGGTGTGGGGGTCTGAGGTAAGGCCACTGCCCCTGTGCCAGGGCTGAGGGCAGAAGGGGAAAACTTGCAAGCTGCCAGGTCAGATCTAAATTGTGCTCTTTAAAAGGCGCACCGTCCCCACCTGTAGCTGTGGGATGAGCATGAGGAATTCAGATAAGATGTGCAGTGGTCCAATGGCTCCCTAGTTTGGGTGCCCCACAACTGGAGAATACACACAGCGTTGGTGGCAGAGCTGAGGTGTGGGAGTGAGCACAAGGACTTCAGGCGTGGGCATCTGGGGAGAGGTGAAGGCCAACATTAATGGAGTCAGGAGTGAAAAGTGACAGACGTTAGAAGATGAGACACTTCCTTTGGGCCTGCTGAGCGAGATGAGTCTGGGCAGGCAGGCATTTTATGGTATGGGGGTTCTGGGGAAAGACCACTGACCCTGTATGGCAAACGCAAGGAATTTAGGCCTTGGGCCTGTAGCAGACGTGGAGTCAGTGACTGAGCCTGCGTCTCTGATGGACACTTGCCATTGGGTGTTGAGAGTGAGAAGTTTGTGGGGCTCAGAGACGACGTGTTATTGACTTTGGGGCTGAGCCAGTGGAGCTGCCAGGCGTCTCTCACCGAGTCTGCCAGTTTGGGCTTCCACAAAATGTGAAGTGTCGCTCCTCACAGCTGGCAGCTTCATGCCACTAACAAATGACTTGGTGGTAAACATTTTCATAATCAGAGGTGGGGCCCAGAAGCTCTCAGGAATTTCCATTATGTTGTTTAAATGAAGAGAAAGGCCTGCGGCAGACGGCACGCCTCCGGCATTTTAAAATATTTAATAAAAAAAAAAGAAAACAATCACTTTTTTTTTTTTTTGCCATCAAAAGCGGGCGTTTACGGCAGGCCACACCTTGCTCTTCTTTTTTTATTTTGTTCTTGACGCCAGGTTTGTGTGCATTGGCAGCCGTCCCTGAGTCCACTGCCTCGGGGGTCTTCTGAAGCAATTTGCCTCTAAAGATTATTAGTTTAAAAAGCAACAAAAAAAAAAACATGGAATGACAATGAAGAGGAGACAATGAGCCCCAATGAGAGTCCCCCCCTTCTCAGCACCGCCGTGACACCCCCTTCTTCTCGGCCTCACCATGATGCCCATTTCTCAGCACTGACATGAGGTCCCCACGTCTTTACTTCAGCATTAACCCCTTTAATTCTCGCCCAAACATGAGGCCCTCTTCTCAGCCCCAATGCGAGACCTCCGTGAAGTCCCCCCCTTCTCTGCTCCAGCTTAAGACCTTCTCAGCCCCAATGTCAGGCTCCCTGTTCTTGTCCCCTCTTCTCAGCCTCCCCACCAGCTCCTCTACTGGCACCCCTTGTGCCTGAACTTACACTCGGGTCATCACCAGTCTCCTTGCAGTCTTGGAGGGGATGATCTCACCGATGCCTTGTTACCCACTCACTCACAGCAGCTCCAGATGACACACGTGTGACTCCCAATCCCAACCGATACCCCTGACGATGACTGCCACCTTTCACATCTACAATCCCACTGGCTGCTGACCCCTTTCTGTTAATCTGCTGGCTTTAATGGAGTCCAGCCGGGCATAGCGAGCTGAGTGCCAACTTGCACAACTCACCAGGCATTCACGGCCACTGACCACCCACTTGTATGTCACATAAAAAATGACTCAGTGAGATGCTGGGGGCATCTCCGCCACAACTGAGACCCCCCCCCCAACCCATTCCTTCCCAGAATTCCTTAGTCGTGACCCCTCAGCCCTAAAATGATGACTTATTAATCCGATGAGCTATCTTTATGGTATATAGTGCCTTTCATACTCTCCTGACGCTCTACTCTTTTTATTCTTGTGCGTTGAGCTCAGGGGTGAAGTCCTAAAGTTCAACCAGTGGGTTTGAATCAGCAGCCATCTCGGTCACTTATAAAGCATTTGGATGAGACCCTGGAATGAGCTGGTGGGCTTGATGGCCTCCTCCTGCTCATCAAACTTCTTATGCCCCCTAAGCCTGGGCCACTGTGTCCAATCTGTCCCTTTAAGGTGACTTTCTAGCGTCTTCACATTCCTGTGTGGTGAGTGTGGCTATGTCCATAAGTGTGACACTGTGGCACAGCCCACATCTCCACACTACCCTGCATTTGAATTAAGGGGGCACTAATGGCTGGGCTGTGCCCACCGCTTACCATAAATTGTCCTCTGTCGTCAATCATTGCAAGCTAACTGCCTCACCAGCAAATCCTGATGGGCATGGCCCAGTTCTTCTAGGGACTTTGTGTCACCCATTGTTGTGTCCTTGAACCCCAGGCCGTGCTGTTCTTGTTTGTTCTCTGGAGTGGCCAGCTACGGGTGGCTGAGTAGTATGGAGGGTTCACAGAGGGGCTTGTCTCCTTGGAAATGCAGTATTGCTTGAGGGATTGAGGTGGGCATCACCTGCCAGCTTCATTCTCCCCCCCAGTCACATGGGCTGCTCCAGTCCTCCTTCACTAATTGCCCACATTCTTTTTCTCAGCCCATGTCTATTTGTTGCCCATCTCTGATGCCATAGGACTGCAGACTCAGTTGATCTGGCTCTGCCAGTGCCATCACACTTCCAGACCAGGCCTTTAACGTCTCCGAGGTCCCACCATGATGAGTGAAGTGGACTGTCAGCAAGCCTGAGCATTGCCCTGATGTGCTTAACAGCTAATTACACTCAATTAGTGAGGCAATGGCGAGGCAGTGCATGAGAACGAGATTGAGACCTGTCCTGCGTCATACCACTGAGATCTGTGCGGCGCCCCTGGCGTTGTGGGTTGACCTAATTCTGTCTGCGTTCCTCTATGCCGACGCTTTCACACCTATTGAGATTTTGTAAAGCCTTCCTCATTGCTGAAAGAAGGCTCTTTCATGCACCTTGACAATGCATAGTGGGCCTGTCAAGTCACTGGTCTGCCTCATGAGACACTGCCATTGCATGTGCCCCTCACTCACACACATACCACAAGTGCTGAACTTAAACAATTACAAGAGGGCTGCCACGCAGTCGAGTGTGTGTGCCCTGGGGCTCTGCTGCTCCCTCGCATTTCTTCCCAGGCCTGACTTCTACTTCAGCCCCAAATGATTCTAAAGGACAGGGTGGAGGCCTCACAGACGGCGCCATCTGCTTGTCTTCCTGCCAAGAGGCATCCCAGGCACGTAAGGCGATGAGCAAATCAATCAATCAATCAATCAATCAATCAATCAACCTCTGAGGCCTCATCAGGGCTGAAGCTGCTGAGCTACTCCTGCTTGAACAAGAATGAGACGGCGAGAGGGAACGCCTTAGTGTGGCAGCAATAAACAGCGGACAGGCGGCGAAGATACATTCCAGTCAGTGGAGTGACCGCTCCACTGGAGGAGGGGGGGCGACAGAGCAGCCCATCATTGGCACTGACGGCGAGACCAAGGGGAAAGACTCAAAGCGGGTAAGAAATGGGTGAAGCTAGATAGATGGATAGATAGATAGATAGATAGATAGATAGATAGATAGATAGATAGATAGATAGATAGACAGACAGTGCTCTATATAATTAATATGTAATGCGCTATACTGTATAAAGGACATAGATAGACAGGCACATCCATCCATAACCTTGGCCTCCATGCCAAGCACAAGTCTGCAGTGTCCTGCCATCACACTCTTACCAACCTAAGCCTGCCCTTCTAGAACTGCTTGTCCAGACCGAGCCGCCTTCGCCAGATGTAGCCCCCAACCCCAACGAGATCTGATTTGCCCATTGGCAGCATTGCCCCAGCAACAGGCGGCTTGTGTAAAACCAGGTGCTGCTGCCGTGATGTTTTAAAGTCAACAGCAGAGCTGGAATTTGCGAGAAGATCATAAACACACGCAGCCTAAAGCAGGTGTGCGGGCCTCACAGCACTGCTGCTCCATTTGTATTCATGGGACAGAAAACAGGAAATAAAAAAATAATACAAACAAGAGCTGCAATCAAAGGTGGAGTGGCTCCAGCAGGCTGGGCGGTGCAGGCACGTCGGGGGCTTGTTGGGTATGTTATAATGAAACAGCCTTTGCTACCAATGGCGTCAAATCTGGTGGAAGGAGACACTTTGGGCCTTCTGATGAGCCTTAAAGCTTAAAGAATGAAGCTTTCATTCAAATTGTTGATCAGGAAGTCGCTTGTCATAGGGTCAGCGTTTGCCTCTTGCAGGCCTGGGTGGCATCACTCATCCCCTACTCATAGAATGTTCGACAGGGTTGCATGTCACCAAGGCCCGATTTTCAATGCCCAAACACACCTACTGTGGGAACCGCCATCTTCTGCAGCCTAATGAGAGGACATGTCAATTTTAACTTTTCCCAGAGGTCCCAGAGTTTCCTTGGAATTTAGAAATTAGTTGATTATAGTTTCAGGGTTTTGAAGGGCAAGGAATCCATTGGTAACACACTCAATTCTCATTATCCAAGGTCGCTGGGAAGGGGCATTTGTGAAAAAAAAAAAACATGGATACTAAAGAATTGATCCTAAGAGGAAAATGAAGAGGCTCAGGGGGAGCACCAGTGGGGGGAGATGGGGGCGATTAGATGTGCCAGCCCTCTGGGTCTCACCCTTTGAGGCTCAGTAATGATCCTTCCAAAAGTTCACCTATGGAAATCTTGTCACGATTTTTTCTCGTCTTGTAGACACCCTGCCAGAGGCCACGAGTGACCGCATCAGGCCAATCTAAGGACCTCACAGAACTCCACAATCAGTAGTGGGGGTGTACAGCAGACAGGGACTTAATCAATGCAAACCTATGACCAACAGATACCGGGAATTCCTCGTTCGTGGGGAACAATTGCAAGATCCGGTTCTCACACCTCTCGGTGCCGGGAGGACACACATTGATCTGTTCACAGTGTGGCTCACTTGCAGCCCAAGACATCCAAGGACATCACAGACCATGCTCAGTCTCAGGTTTCACTGATGCACGATACGCCTCTCTGAATTTCGTTTCTGCTGCACTTGGCTGCAAATAGGCGTGACTGGACCATGGGAATCGCCAAATGGGATAATATTACAGTGGAGATAGCAAGGATTTACTGTGTTTATTTTGTGCTCTCGTGTTTTTGACACTGCTAATAATGATTCACGTTCTACTGTGGCGCTGTCTTGTTTTGCTTATGGGTGCCACCATTTTTGGGATAGCTTGGTTGACAGTTGGCGCCCCGTTGCTAGGCTAGATGGCCTGGGGCCTCAAGCATAATGGCGTGCATAGAATTCACACTATAACATGGCGTACGGACAAAAGCGGAAATGTGCTTACACACAAAAAAATCCAGATGCATAAATCTGTGCGAACGCCAATTTCCATGTTCTTCCACTACATAAATCCCGGTCAGCGTGAAAAATAACGCATGTGCACGCGCCTGCTGTCCCGCCCCATCTACTCCCAGAATTACGCCTCTTTGAATATGCAAATCAATATAAATAGCCCTTAAGCTCAGCGTTCTGTGAAAAGGCAATGGCAAAAGCACGGGGGGGAAATAGAAGAATTTCAGCAAATACCAAGTGGAGGCAAAGAAAAGCGTACTATTTGTTGGATTAAACAGTGGTATAAACAAGAAAAGGAAGTTGATCGAGTAAAAAAGTGTCGGAGAAACTCGAAAGCTCAAGTCGCACAGTGCTCGAAATAAAAAAGAAGTTGTCAGATATCAAAGTCACCATGAAAAGGCAAGTCGTAGCCCACCGTCTGAGTGTCATATGAAAGCTTATTAGGGTACAGCGGAAAAAAAAAGGCACACAGTGGGGAAAAAGGCATTAAATGTCAACTTTAATTTCGAAATTTCCACTTTAGTTATGTAGTTTATTTTGTCATTAAAGTAGAACATCATAAACATCATCTTAAAATCATTTAATTTACTAGTTTCTTAAATCCCATCGTAACTAAAGTAGCACATTAAATGGTTTGTTTTGTATTTGATCTTCTATGTGCTCTATGTGTGTGAATCACTACGTGCTTCTTAAACCAGCTTTCTCTTTCTCTGACAGGACACAGAATCCATTACATTAGTAATATTACTGTTCTCTGAATAATTAAAATACTGAGATGTATACTTGATATCATTTTCATGATGATAGGAGTTAAAAGCATGTATTAAACATGGGAACACGGTGGAGCAGTGATTGTTCCTGCCTCACGCAAGATGCTTACTTTGCCATACGCGACCTTCGATGAAATAATTTATTGCAGCAGTACTGTCTCTTTCAAACGTACTAACCCCCAATTCCTATCCTTCCTTTTCTTTCTCGCCACACAATCAGCTCTGTAATAGACCTTAAGCCATCTGTAAGCTTAGAATGCTAATTCTTCAAAACTTTTAAGGAACATTGAAATATCTTCGTTGTACATGTTTAGAAGAATACATAAACGGAGCGCCAGCTCCTCGTTAGCGCTGCGGCACCGTGTCCTCACATGTTTAATTATTAACAATATAGATTATTTAAATGAAGTTAAAGTTTTATCTGTATAATGTAATAAACATATTTTGCTGCATTTCATCTTAAAAACGATATTGTCATCATATTTAAATACGTGCTTTATAAAGTGGTTCAGGTTGTGCAATATTATAACTGTATCACAAGTTTACAGTGAGGTGATTGTACTTATAAGTACAAACAGTTTTACAAGGAGCTCTTGATGGACTGATTGAGAGTGTTTATAGTTCTTGGGATGAAATTGTTTGTGAATCGCGAGGTCCGTACAGGAAAGGCTCTGAAGCGTTTGCCATATGAGAGCAGTTCAATAGACAGCATAGCTAAGGCAGCGTGTGCTTGATGCTGTATACCGATAATTCTCTTTCCAGTCAGCTGCTGTAGAGCCGTGATTCCCCACTCAGATACAGTGATATAAATACTCAGAGTGGTACAGTGAGAGTAATATGGAAAAAGATGATCCGCCATGGCAAACCCCTAACGGGAGCTGCTGAAAGAAGAAGAAGAAGGTGCAGTGAGAGTAACAATGCTAAAGCAGCTATGGTATTTGGAATAGTTTGGCTATTCCCTGGACCATTATATTGTTACAGGTTAATTACAATCAGATCCCTTTAACTAATAAACAATATGCAGTTAGTTTTAGTATATATGGTAAAGTATATAAGGGATCTAAAAAAGAAAGGGTAACCACACAGGAGCAGTAGCACTGTTTTGACGCTGGGTGCTGCCAGTTTGTAAAACTGAGCGGAGAACTTGCGTACGCCAGGGCTGGAGCTACCGTGAAAATGTGCGTGGCTTTACGCCAAGTTTAGGTTTTATACATCGCGATTTGAGCGTGGAATAGTTCATACGCAACATTTTTGTGTGTACGCACCATTTATACATGAGGCCCCTGGAGCGTGTGACACATGATGCCATGACTGCAATCTTTTGAATGGTTACCATTGGCCATTTCCTGGTCACTCGTTACTCTTACTTTTGAACTTACTGGTTTGCTGATTGGCCTTTTTTGGTCTCGACTTGTGCCTCAGTTTTTGACTAAGTTTTCTGATTCTTGTTTTGGTTTTTATGTGTTTGTCTTCTCAGTTTTGACTCCTATTTCTGTCTTCCACTTAATTCTTTTCTCAGTTGTTACATATGCATAATATTACTAACTATTTTACATTACAGCAAGTAATTAACCAAAGTAAAAAATAGTAAAATGTAATAAATTAAAAGAAAATTATGTTTCAAGTTGCGTTAGAGGTATTCGCTGTGTTATATGTTTTCGTTCTGTTTGGCTTTGAAATTAACACACAAATACTTTTTAAACTTACACTTTTACTGTAAAACTTCAGTAAAACAATTTTTGAATGAACTTTTCATCAATATCGCATTGAATTTTGATGCCGTATTTGGACTTTCATCGTGACAACGCAACGTATAACTGCCCATGAGTGAATATCATTTCCTTCTCTCTAGTAAATAAACCGACTTTTTTGAATGTTTGTCACTGTGATTTGTTAAATGCCATAGCAAAAGTGTTTTAATACGAATGGCATATCAAGATCTCCTTTGGTGTCTAATGTTATCCCCTGAAGTTGTACTACATTACCTTTCTTGTAGCCAGTTAATGTTTTACATGTCAGAATTGTTTGACCAATTTTGAATACAACTAATCTTGTCCTATTGCATAGCCCATCACTCAATTACGTAGTAACATTATGATACATCCTTCTTTCAACAGTAATTCGGCTGGTGGAAGATTTGACGGTGTTAACGGTTGTACAGTGTAGATATTCTTCAGGACATTGTAAGTTGATGTTTTCATCTTCCGCACCATCTCCACCAACTCCTTCAGCAGAGTCTATTGGTATGCATTTAATCAATTTGCTGTGTAACCGATCGACAATTTTTGCGTTAATTCTTTTGACTTCATCATTTCTCGGTGCTAGGATTACCCGTGTAATCATTTCTTCTGTTGATAACCCTTTGAGATGAAATTCTTCAATAAGATTTGGACATAATAAGTCTTCTTTTATTGGGAACTTAAAGTGAGGAAAATGTAAAAATGTATAAGAGCTGAGAGAGCAGGAACCGTATCTGACAAAAGCATTCACTCGAATAAGAGGTGAGAGGACCGCGGGTGTGGGCTGTTAACCAGAAATGGTTGAGAGGAGGGCGGGACTTGAAAAAATCTCTTGGGAATATGCTCATCTCGTCTCAAAATTTTCTTTTATAATAGAGAGATACGATTGACTAAGTTGAATGGTCAGTGAGATGTGACAACTCGGAGAATTTGGATGGCTTTGCTTTCTTCAAATTGTTCGTCTCGTAGTTCCAGTAGGGCACACCCCGTCTTTATCGCCTGACCAGTAACACATGAACACAGTTTAGGGGTCCGAGCAGGCCGCTCAGTCTTATCAGTATGTTGACCCTACTGTCCGCGACTTCAGTCTGGACAGCCCCCGATTGGAGCCGCACTTCCTTTTTGGGGGCTTATTCTCAAACATATGTCAGAGTGCTGCTTTTCATTCCAAATGTTTTCTTAATGACAGGCTAACTCTTGCTGTTAATGAAGCCTGTCACTGCTTCAACCTGCCTTTGTTGTCCCTTGAAAGAAATTCCAATTGGCATGTTTTACTTCCTTGAGAAATTCTAAGAAGTGTTTAATATTTTTTCAGTTGTTTTTTTAGTAAAAGGTTAATTATAAATAATTCTTCCTGACAAACTGACAGGTGTGAATTCTACTATGTTAGCTGTTGGTTAAGGAAAAAAAACAAAAAAAAAAAACAATTAAGGATTTAAAATCTTAACGAGTGAATGAGCTAAACTGAAGCAAAGCAGAAGTGACAGTTTCAGTGTACTAAAAGGTGTAAAAACAACAAGCTTCTTTCATAATCAAATCTTACATTTATGTCAATACGGGCTGAGAGCAGAGGCGGGTCACCTAATTCAGCGAGGAGGGCAGCAAACAGAGAGGATTACCGGCGAGAGGGAGAAAACTGTAGCCATTGTGGTATCTAGTCAGGCGGGCCACCTTGTGATTGTCTGTGTGTCGTGAGCAGTGTGTTTATACATTTGGACAACACTCCATAATTTTTAATGTATTGTAATGAGTATTAATTATATAATAATAATGATATCTAATAAATATTAAAGGATTATGAATGTGGTGAGGGAGGACATGAAGGCAGTCGATGTGGCAGAAAATTATGTAAAAGACAGGGACAGGTGGCAACCCCTAAATGGGAGCAGCCTAAAGAAGAAGAAGAAGAACAAGAATGATCCTCATAAAATATAAATAGAAAGCTGCTCAAAGTGGGCTGATCACGCCACTTTAGGTGGGATGGCGCATCAGCCTGTGTGAGCAGAATAGAGAGACTGTGGCAAGACTGGACACTGTGAGGGAGCAGTGTTGTGCCACCATGCCATCCCAGAGTAAACATTTGCTTTTCTTATATATAAACGTCTACATGTGGAAGTGTATGCGTCTGTCTGTCTGGCCCGGAAGTGAGAGGTGGAGTCGGGGTAAGGGCTCCACCTCCAAAGAAAGAGAAACTCGCTTAGCCGCTAATAGACAAGCGAGGCCAGCACGTTGGCAAAACAAAACCTCAGAAGAAAGAGACACTCGCTTAGCCACTAATGCACAAGTGATGCGAGCACATCAGCAAAACAAATCGTCCTAGGAGAGAGACACCCAGAGTAGTTCCTTTCAATTACTAACACTACTACATTTAAATTGTTTTAATGACGATTTCAATAGTTTCTTGGACCCAAGGCTTTTTATAGCACAGGCTTACACAGCTATTGTTATTATAAATAGGGATACTCTAAAGGAGGAATAAGAGTTGGGAAGGACATATCTGGATAACAGCAAAGAGAACTGACAAGATGACCACTTATTACTGGGTTGTTTGTCACAACCAGAATCTGATCAGGAAAAGTTGTTTGGGGTCAGAAAAAGAGAGTGTGATAGATGTAATAGATGGACTGGCATCCCAACTGGGATGAAGAGAGCTCCCTTACGTGGCCGGGAGACCATTGTGGAAGGAGGGCTTGGATGGATGTGCATCCTCACTGGGATGGTTCCTTTTCCCTTTCTGAATCATGAAGAAGATATAATGGATGGGTTGAGGGTGACTGCCTGCAGAGATCAGCTCATGCCAAGAGAGGACTCCCGTTTAATGGAGGTTTGGCCTACGACGTCGTGGCACCGGAGGTTCTCCCAGGTCCAACATAAAAGGAGCCACCTCACCTCACTTTGGGTGATGGAGTCAGGAGAGGAGGTGAACAAAACTTGCCAGGGAGGAGTGGAGGGCAAAATAAGAGAAAGATTTGTGTATATTGTGGAAGAGAACCTGTAAAGGTATTGTTGTGAATAATATTGTTGTGTCTGAGGTTTGGGACCCTGAGATGCCCCCTATAAGTCACAAGAGTCATCAGAAAACAGGCAATGTCAACATCAGAGAAACATACAAAAAAACAAAATCCAAAGCCAAAAAGTGTCATCACAGAATTCCTCTTCGTAACAAGAAATGTGAGCAAGCTAGTTAGTTTTGGACTAGTTTGGTAAATCAAATCTTGGACAGCTTTGACAATGTCAACAATCACATGACAAGCACCTGCACCATTTTAAAGAATATAGCTAAAGCCTTAAAAATAATAATCTAATATTTAATAAAACACCAAGGTCTGTCAGGTCAGAGTAATCAGAGTGATTGGTCAGTTTGGCTTTGAGGATGTGCAAGTGTGAGACGCACGAGGAAGAGTAAAAGCACACACTGCGAGAGTCCCCTTCAAAGACAGAAAGTATAAAACTGGACCGGAAGTGAGAAAGTCGCCTCGAAAATGACGACAGAGTCTGTGAAGCAGACTTTATGAGAACGCGCTTGAGAAAGTAAACGCGAGAGAAGAGACGTTCACACGCGCAAATATCGAGGAAAGGCGCTGAAGGAACACGTAGGGTAAGGGCTAGCAAATATTTTCAAATTATAATATTTTTTGTCTTAGCTAGTAATTAATACATTGTTAGTTTATTAGAGCACACATTGGGAGTTAAAAGTGAAATTGTAACTATGACTTCTTATTTAGCCAAATTCAGTGCATGTATATTTAACCAGAATTATTTCAGTCTGGCACCACAATAATGTAACATGATTCAGGGCCCAATGTTACCTCACCGACTGGGCAGGGGATTGCTTTGTGAATCATAACTTTAGCAGCTTAGATTCCACTAGAATTGTGTTCATTTGTAATACAAAAATGCCCCAGGCATTAAAAGGACAAATTAGTAAACATCTAAAGAGATGCGGCTACAGCATTAACTAACATCCAGGTTTCTCCCTGGGTTGTCATTGTTCTTACTTTGAGACAATGGCAGGAGTCAGAAGAGGACAGGACTGCAACTGTCAGGTTTTTGGAAATGAAACTTTTCAAACTCCTTTACTCAAACTCCTCTTTATGTGCTTCAGTTGCTTTAGATATGTCACACATATACATTAGATATGTAGGACACATATCTAATAATAATAATAATAATAATAATAATAATAATAATAATAATAATAATAATATATGTATTACATATTAGATATGTAGGACACACTTTAAGGGAGTGATGCTCCAGTCTGCTGCGCCTGTGCCTCACACTCACAGCTCTCTTTAACATGCACAGTATTTAGTTCAAAGACATCAAGTCTTTACAGATCTTAACATCAACAATCCTCAATTTAAGACCACCAGCAGCACAATATGTTGTCAGAAAGAACTTCCTCAGCTTCATAACCTTCAATATATTTTCATGCATACATTTGATCTAGTAATGATGAAGATATTGATAGTTTTCCAAACAATTCCATGGTGTGCACCTCTGAACGATCCCAGTATCTCAGGTTAGCAATCAAGTTTAGTTGCTCATAACACACACACACACACTTCAATGCACACAAAGCTTGGTGTGATTCAGCTGGAAACTGCATTTTACACACATCTCTTCTAAAATTGCAAATAACTAAAATCTGGCAAGGACAGAATCCCAACTGCAAGCAATGTCTTCATGCACTTACCTTGTTCAGTTATTATGTTTTGCAAAGTTTCCATGCTAAAACTGTTTAGAGGGGAATGATTTGCTTATTTGTCAGGTAATAATGGGCACACAGTTATCCCCTGACAAAATTATCTGGAGTAATAAGTTTTTTTGTCCTCCCTAGCCATCGGACCTTACTTTATTCTTTGTTAATTAGTATTGCCTAATTTTATTTTTGTAGCTTTTTTCTTTCTTCATCTTGTAAAGCACTTTGAGCTACATCAATTGTATGAAAACGTGCTATAGAAATAAATGTTGTTGTTGTTGATGTGATCTCCTATGTTACACTCCTTGTACACGGCTCAACTGAAGGAGGCCTAACTCACCATGGGAGATCAATATTTTATATTATTTAAAACTTCAACAAATAAAATGTTCCTTGAAAGGTTCCTCTGAATTTACCGGGAATTCATTAACGCTGTCCCAAATAGCCTGCCAGGCTTGCCCTCACTTTGTTTTCTTTTGATGTGTTTTTATATTTCAAGAGCTGCAGCAGTATAGCATGATGGACTTTTGGCCTACAGTGTAAGGCTCTGTCAGTTGAGTAGGAGTGGGGTGTTGATTTTGTTTTAAAATAGCTGAGCTGAACTTTGTACGTTTCATTAAATTGTGTTTTGCTTGCTGTGGTGCCATTTTAAGATTAATAAAATGTAATTAAAATTAGTTTTAACAACCACTAATATACAGTATATGGCAAATCATGCTTCAACATTATCAGAACTCAACAGAGTAGAAAAGATGATACTTTCTGGTACTAAGACTCTCATCACAGTAAGATGAAAACATTACTTTTATTCTGATGCCCACCACAAATCATAACATGGAGAGTACAGTGGAATGAAGTGAAGTGAACGGGAGATCCCCTGCCAGGTCAGAAGGCCATGACAGTGAGGGTAGTGCAAAATGAGAGGGTCATACAAACTAGAAATGTAGCCTGATTAGCTAAAGGAATGTTTGTGTAGCTCAGGTAGTCATGTCTCTTCTCTGCCAAGCGATGACGTCACTGCACCAAAATGACTCCCTAGCTCTATGACGTTGTCCCTCTGCTAAATCTATGACTGTGATAAAAAGCAATTATAGTCATGAAACACCCATAACACCCCCACCTGCAAGCAATCCTAACATCTTATGATGATTGGCCCAGAATTTGATCTGAAAATCAAACAAGCTAAGGAAATGTTTCCATAGTCCATAAACTCTGTCTTTGGTATTATAAAGTAGAAACAGAAACATTATGGCACTGCTCCATGCAAACGTTCACTGCTTAACTGAACTCATAACTCTGATGATTGGGTTCATCCCAATGATGCTAAATTGCAGTTCCTTTGATTGTGTACCCAAGATAAGGAGTTGGGGGCTCTGCTGACCACAGAATAACACATTCAGTTTGTCTTCATGCAATGGCTTCGATCCATCACAAGGTGAAGATACAAAGTTTGTCCAAAAGTAATAGTGAGTGGGTAGGATTCACCTTAGACAAGTGCTTTGCATTTAAGATGAAAAGGCCGGGATATTCAAGGGAAGGCCAGGATATTTCATGGAAAGATGTTTACAAATGTCCAGCCCTTTGCTTGTAGATAATGTCAGGACAGACATAGCAGTGTGGTGCAGGACAAGCCTTTGGCAGACTGATAGTGTAGTCCCCGGTGTCTCTTGTGAGTACTCCTATGATATTTGGTCAAAAAGGGTCAGCGATAAGTACACTGCAGAAATATGTAGGACAGTCCATGTGTATGATCAAATACTCCATACCGTTAATTTGGAAGCATCAGAATGTTTTGCATAAAGATAGTTATTTGGATTGACTAAATTCATATACAGTATATATGGAGATATGTATGTATACAAAGTACAGAATACATGTTTTTGTTAATTTAGAATTATTTCAAAACGCTCTTTTGTTACACTGAGGATAGAGAATGATGAGTACAATCCTTATTTTCAAAGCAGGGTAGCTAGGAGAAGGTGGTGAAACTGCATATATCCCAGATGGATGGTGGAACAGCCACAACGCTCTTGTGTTTAAAATCCCAGTTGTGACTGAGGAGTGATGTTTGAGATGCTCCGAGACCTCTTCATCACCAATCGCACTTCCACATCTGGCAAACTGTCCTGTTTCATTTCAGCACAGCCTTCATCGGCCACTGCCAAATGAAGATCAAAGCGCAGTGACACGGACTTCTTCTTCAGGTGGGGGTTTCCCTTGAAGAAAGAGCATTCCCACTCCCTGATAGCCTCATCAATCTTCTCTGTTCTGAAAGGCGAGGAAAGTTACACTGTAGTTAATCCTTTGCACAGCAAATAATTAGGTGACATGGGCACTTTATCAGCATGCTTGCCATTTTCAGTTTACAGTCTGGTTTAATTTAGTTTTTACAGTAGCAAGGAAAAAACAAGATCTTCGACTGTGCTACTCAATTGACTTAAGACCTTTACTCTTGTCTGCTTCTAACTCATTTTTTTTTTGATATTCTTAAAATGTCAGTAGAAATGATTGCATACTGTTAGCGTATGTAATTCATATTGATTTAGTCAATGTCCATTAAACCTGAACTGCAGTATCACACACACTGATGTCACAACTGGAACTGGACTGATCTGTAAACGTGATAAAAGATGCATTGGATAGACAGCAGTACAGCATCAGAGAAACGCATTTTAAGGATCACACCATGAACAGCTAAAGCAGCTGACTGATACTGAAACAATTACACAGCACACTTGTACGTTATAAATTATGCATTGCTGCATGATGTATTATTTCCCAGCATTCTGTGTTGCTTGATACTTTATGTACTATGAGTGGAATTTACTATGTTAGTGAGAGAGTAAGCATAAGCAACAATTTCAACATATTAACCACATACAGAAAATAAATTGTGAAGCTTTAAAAGATTTAAAGAGTTTTCTAAAGAGCTTTAAAGAGGCTTCTCTTCTGGTGTCCCCTGATTAAATAAATTGATATTGGATTCTTCTTTCTTTTTTGTATTGGAAGACGTTCAGTGGATCTAATGACTACGGTTTTTGCCTCGACAGTTGAAAGTTTGGAAGATATTAACGAAGTAGTATTTTTTGAGGGAAGGAGTCAGTTACTTTGCTTTGAAGATTATATTCTTTTTTGTTGGGGTGTTTGTTTGTAATAACTGAAATCTGTTGTAATCTACCCCACCCTTTATTACCGCCCTGTGGCTCTGGGTTCTCGCCAGACAGAGGAAATCATTTGCCAAGGCTAGGCGAAGCAACTATACTATTGCCCCAGGCAGTTCTCAGGAAAAAAATCATTAAAATTTAGCTAACTCTGCAACATTTAAAAGAAGCAAGGTGGACTGAGTTTTCAAAAACAGGCTAATCAACTAAGTATTTACGTAAGGAAAAATCTAAATCTGTGTAAGAACAGGAGACAATTGGAAAATACAATAAACTTCTACCGTTTAAGGATTTACCAGTTCACAGACATTATTTGAAGTGGAACAATTTAAGAGGCTGTTCTCTCAAAAGCATGTTTGTTTGCTTCTCGTAAATCAATACTTACTGGCAGGGCTTGGTTCCACCCTTGAAAGAGTAAGTGCAGTATGGGCCAGTCTTTACAAAATACCACAACACTTTCAAACCCCTTTAATCCAATTTAGGGCCACGGAGGGCACTGTCTATCCAGGCAGCAGCACTAACCACTGCACTGCCATTTTGTACAACTTCAGCTGAATAAAATTTAGTGATATTGAAACCAGTGATTGTATTTCAAAAATGACACTGGACTACATTTGGCAGGTTTCATTCAAGCTTATATTTAGGATGGCAAGGTCTGATGGTCTTACATTCTGTTATGGCATGTATAGTTGACTGAAAAGGTATATAGGAAATTGATAACAGTGTGCATTCCTAACTGTGAGATTGAGGACAATTGCTGGCTATGTTAAAACAACCTTCTGCTGGTGGTAAGCTAACAGTGACAATAGTGGTTGACATTCTGGTCAAAAAAGGTAAAGTGAGACCTGCGACTCTGGGCATTATGCTTGAGGGGTATTTACATCATGAGGCTATGCCAGCTTTGGCATGGATGGCTGAAAATATTATCAGTGAGTAAACTGCCTTGACTCAAAGATGAGATATGCAATATGTGGCATATTGATGTTTACTATAATTTAGTAAAATCTCTCTCTCTCTCTCTCTCTCTCTATATATATATATATATATATATATATATATATACACATATATACATATATATGTGTATATATATATATATATGTGTGTGTATATATATATATATGTATATAT
>JANRMT010062850.1:18048369-18071443 GCA_026402145.1 Polypterus bichir lapradei | reverse complement strand
GATGAGTCAGTCAGTCAGTCAGTCAGTCAATCAGTCAGTCAGTCAGTCAGTCAGTGAGTGAGTGAGGGCTTTGCCTTTTATTATTATAGATCAGTCTATACAGTAAAGAATTTTAACAACAAAGTGTGCTGTATAAACTTGGCCCTGATTAAGCAATAGCCCTTCTATAATTACCTGACAGTGGTTAATTACAAAGTGAACATTTCAATGCTTGGCTCTGGTTTTTCATTCAGAATCACCATCTTTGAAAATGTTATACCAGCTGATTATACATCTCTCCTTTGTGAATTTGACCAAGAATAATTTCTCAGTAGACCTTGTATATTTCTATATCAAGACTAATTATTCAGTAGTCCAATGATTACCAAATTCTATGCAATCATGTGGTGAACTGTATGTAAACTGTATGAAACCATTGGGAAGTTCTGTAAATAGTGTCACCAAGAGATATGAATGCTGTAAATCACATGCAGCCATGAACTGAGGAAGCAGAAGTTGGAACTGGGCCTTGATGGACACTCTAAACATGCTCAGTTACAGAGGATGGCACTGAAACCTAAGACTGAATAAGAAATTATGTTTGTGTGTTTCAAAAATGCACAGGCAGCAAGTGTTTATGCAGGGCTTCAGTAGGATGAGTAAGAATCATCTGATTTAGAATAAATGAACCATTTACAGAAGACAGGAGCACTCCACTGGTTTCTAGTTGACATTGTTATATAACTGTGGTCGTTCTTACTTAGCATCTGTGTGTGCTTTTAATCCATTTTGGTGAGGTTTCATGTATCAAGAGAAAGCATGTCAGGCTCTACCTAACTGCTTTTAATTACTTCTTGATGTAAACTTATCCAAAAGATCACGGCTCAGATATCTACTGCCAATTACTCAACAGCCTCCTGTTTAGTACACAGTACACATTTAACAAAGAAATATAACACTGTCCAGTTCGTCAAGCATGTTGGATAAGCTAATAGCTTCATAAAATATAGTTTCATAAATCCCCTCCTGACCTTTATTTAAAGTCATTAGTGGCATCATTTCAGCTATGTGACTTGTTAGTTTGCTCCAAATTCCTATAACGTTTTATGTTAAGAAGTGCTTCATGTTTATGGTGTTGCATGCACTGCACTTTAACTTCCAACTGTCTATTTCAGAGTTTAGCTGTATCAGTTTAATGAATGCTCCCAAGCCAAAATACAGGTCACAGTGAAAAGTTCTGCAGATGACAATTAATCTCTTAATTCATTTTCAGCAGTTACATTTTTCATTACATGGTTGCAAGGAACTGGAGCGTGTCCAAAAACCCACTATTACCAGTCAGTTCAAACTTCCCTTACACAAAATGTGGAGCCACAAAAACTATACAGAGAAATGTACAGTAAATATGCCACATTATTGCAGACAGTATACACCAATCGCTGTTGTTTCACTGAAAATGAAGGCAATATTCTTAAACAATAGAACTAAATCCCAGTTAACAGATAATGACCTTCTTCATTCGGCTGCTCCAGTTAGAGGTTGCCACAGCGGATCATCTTTTTCTTTAAGTTAATAGATAATGACCAATGGCATGAAAAGAAAATGAAGAGCAGGTATAGTACAGAAAATCCAGTAAAACTGACCATTATTTGGTGTTACGCTTCTTCCATGACATAACTAGCGTTATTGTTCATACTTAACTTTACACGTCATCTTTCTTTCATCGTAAAACTGCTGCAAATCATAAGTAACATCAATAAACAGGTACAAGTAACTTCAATTGTTCTTTTGATGCTCAAACCTTGACATTGTGCCTCTAGCATTGGCAGAAATTTAGCACTGCAGGAAAGCTTATTCATATCATTTGTTATTTTACATCATTATAGAATCATTTTAGCATTACATCATACATTCTACTTTTATGTTTAATAATGTCTTATAATATAATGTTTTATAATATAATTATCAACCTGCCTGAAGAAGAGGCCTCAGTTGCTTGGAAAGCTTGCACATTGTATTTGGTTCACTTAACCGATAAAACGTGTAATTTTGCTTGATGTCTCATTGCATCCCTAATGACTAACACGGTACTACACCCTACTACTATTACTACTACTACTACTACTGTCTTATAATGTGAAAAATTCCCCTTTTCACATATATGTGAAGAGTCATCAGTCTATCCATCCACTTTAATGACTGTTTTTGTAATTAAGTAGCAGGGGGATCCATAGTCGAATCCATCAAGAATGAGTGCAAGGGTGGACATTTACTTAAAATATGCCAATGCAGAGTTTCTAACCAGCAGAGCACCATGTCTTTGGCTTGTTGATGGCATCAAAGATCAGCAGTGGGCATATAAATACGGGTAAAACATGAAATCACCTCAAGGCAGAACTGAATCGGGATACAAAAGTGGCAACACTATCCAATTGTTAATTTTTATTATAAATCCATGTTATACATAGTACTTAGAGTTTGCCTATAAGTCACACTGTGCTAAACTGGACAAGAAAATCAGCAGGGACTATGGACAACAAAATTCAGAGTCACAATTGCTTTGAAAATATATAGTTCCACCCAAGAAGTAAAAGTTACCTACCTCAAAGGAAAATGTTGTCTATTGCCTAAAAAAGCAGGTAAAGCAAATGTGTATTAGAGCCTAAATATTCTTCGGAACAATAGTTAGTGTCAAATAAATCCACCTCTGCCGGAAGTGTGTGCATAACACAATAGTAAGTTTACATCAAGTCTGGGTGGAAATTATTTGATTAACTTGTACAAAAATACCAACCCTTAACTCCTTCTAAAAAATTAAGTGACTTTGTATATTTTATGTAACCACGTCAGGAAGATGCTAGGTCCCTGTGTTTTACTTTCACTGTCTCAAATTTTCTGTTGATATACCAACGGCCTTTGTTTATGAAACCTGTGCATATTATATGACAATAATGATAAAACTTACTGTACGTATAGTGTAGCTATGAATATGTGGTAAACGTCTGAAAGCTACACACCCACATATCAGGCTCTAAAACACCCATAAGGCAGGAGGCCAGGATTAGTATGCCATGCCTTAATGATATTTTACTCATGACATTGACAGCCCAGCCCACTCCACACACATATGCAAACAAATATAGGCCAGTACAGCACATCTAATATTACATTTGCAACCCCAGCCAGGCAGCAAAACCAAAAATCAGACTGTCTGGTGCAGTTATTGAATTCTACCCTGGTACAGTCTAAACCAAAACACTCAGGCCCATTGTGGCCTGCAGCCAAGGTTAATGCAGTGACTGAAAGAGAGAGAACCCTGTTGGGCAAGAGAGTACAGAGTCTGCCCAACTCAGAGAATAAAAATAAAATGAATAGTTTTGGGTGTGCCAGGTATGGTAAGTATGGTGTAGACGTTACCTGGGTAATGTCTGAGCTTTGAGATGCTGCTCCATGACAACTGCTGCTGGTAGTAATAAGGCTCTCGTAGTGCATCCTGATCTCGTCAAGGAGCTGAGAAAGTTCCATTCCGCTGCCATCATCCTTCTGCAGCACTACGACATCAGGCAGAGGGGGAGCTGAGTGCTGCAGAGCCTGGACTGTCTGCAGCAAGTCGAGAGAGAGAGGGAGGCGGTGGGGGGGTGAGAGAGAGAGAGTTAAGTGTGGACACACTGCATACAATTAAGCAGACTGACTGAGGAGACAGACTGAAGAGAGAGAATCTAGGATAAAACGATTGGGTCGGGGGAAAACATGAAAGAGCTGTGAATACATAAATCTAATTTGCATGTGCCTATTTATTTTCTATTTCAGTGTCCTTCTCATTTTGAAATATATATTTATGTCCTATTTTTTTCTTCCAAGGTATGACTGATTACACTTACATACAGTGTGTTGATTTTATTGTACCTGTAAGTATGAACACCACACATCTTGCATCATCAATTAACTCTACAGAAGCATTCCACACAAAGTGACTCAGATTATGGCTACTGGACTGAGCTCTGATATCTTCCACTAAGCTGCAGAGTTTGCAATAGGTTGCTGAAATTCTAGCCCCATTTGCAGTAGAGTTAACCCGAGTTCCTTTAGCAAAAAGCACTTGAGTGCAGCTTTCTCAATAAAGGCCAATAAAGTTATATTCATACAAACATCAGAGCAGAGACTACATCCTAGGAAACTGGCTGAAATAAGTGGGCAGACCAGTGGGCAAGGCAGTCAGTGACCATGCACAGACTTGGTAAGCATAGCTTCAATACTGAGACTGTAGAAGGAGAGACAAAGATATGCTTTATCTTAACATATGCCATATACACATAGTTTAGAGGTAAACTCTTTTCCAGGTTCATCAGTAAAATTCCTAAATTCTTCTAAGTCAAACCCAGAGCACTGCTATGATAGAACTGTAACTTGAAATCTCACAGTCTGAAAATGCTAGGGTCATACAAAGTCAATATTTTATAGTACCAGAAACTACTACTTTTACTTCATATTTATTTCTATTCAATTATTAATCCATTGGCAGCAGGGGTACATACCTAGAACTCTCACTCAGAACCTGTTAGTGGTTTTCAGTTTTGATTTGCACATTTTAAGTATTGACAGAGTTTATCCCATTTTTTCACTCTGCCTGCTTTTGACCACAGTCCTGCCTAGTGTTATATACCTTCAGATATCACTAAATATTCACATCAGATATTCTGAGTGGCTTTTAATTTTATAGCCAGATCAGTTTGTTACACTTATTATTACAATACAGACATGCAACTCAATTAAATAACAACATGAACTAATTTCTTTTCAATCAACAAAATTATTTAGCTGCAGATTGGCTGCATTGGTTATTCTTCAGATATAATCTCGTCTTACACAGTACAAACAAATATTCTTTAGTATTCCAGATGTGAACTCAAGCATACCAGCTTTTCACTTGCACTCCATGCATCATGGGCACTATATAACCCAACAACCTATTACTCTTTTCAGTCAGTACTGTACACTGTCTGTTTGAGGACTGAGTTTCCAGTAAAATTTCCGAAACTCTTTTATAAGTTATAACGTCTGGCTCTTTTCCCCCATTGTATAATTACATAAATAGTTACCTTAGGTAAATGTAAAGTTTTACATTGATATACATTAAGTTAGAATTTCACTGTGCTGTCTACATTTGCCAATAATGACCCTATAAACGTACTCTGCAAACTCTACATTCTTTGCAGGTTAGATTTTGCTGCTTAAACATATTCCTTTTCACACATCCTTTTTTGTTAAAGTTTTCTCTAGAACTCAGTACCACTGATTACCTTTGTTTTATGTTGAAACAAATATTTGTGACTAAATATTTTGCAAAATCATCCTGACACCATATCTGCTGTATTCTGTACTCCAGTACTTTCAAAGCTTTGACAATAATGCAATTTGAAATAACATTGAATTCAAATGATATAGAAAGAGATGTGAAGATTAAATTCATGATATACCGTTTAGACAAAGTGGAGATGACAAATCACTATTTCAGAAAAGAAGCTCCAGCTATAAATGATGCAGCATGCTGACTTGAACTCATATTGTAAAACACATACAACTGCTTCACATGTTTTGTGAACTTTTTCTTGACTATAGTCTAAAAAACAGGTCCTGGGCTATTATTCTCAAAGTGGTAATTGTGTTGCTTTGACCCTCTTGGTATCACAGTTAGTGCTATGGCCTACTACTCTTCTCTTTTGTTCCTCTAGTACCTCTTTGTGAATCTGCTTCACATCTTGTATTTCTGTTCTTTTTGTAGCCACTTCCCTTTCCAGTACTTTGTTCTGTTGTTCCAGATGCTTCTTCATCTTACGGAGAGCAGAGATACGGTCCTGTAACTGTTGATTCCGGGACATCTCAACGGCATACCTGTAGTTAGAGATTGGCAGTATGACAAATGGGGAACACAAAATGTACTTCTGTATATACATACTCATGAGGGTAGATTATGCTATGAGTGCAGGAACATAGTTGCCCCAACAAATGTCAATAAGAATTTTATAAGAGTAATATCAGTTTTACATTACAAAGTTAAAAATTTTGCACTGTAAAGAACGTAATAAAATGCAATAAACTCTAACAAGGTAAGAACGTTTTTCAGACACTATAAATTACTACTGAAAAGTAGAAAGTGTGAGAATATCTTCATATTGTAAATGATTCTATTTAAATATGATTTAGATACAGTAAGGAATAAGAAATGCCAAAAACATCAAAATGTATCTGTTGTGGGGCTCTGTTTGCAACATATTTAATGATTAGAAACAAAGTTAAAGTGAGATTCACTTCCCACAAGGGAATAGCAGCACAATCAAGTGTGGGTGCGGACGCTGATGTGTTCATGTGTAGCTAAGTGTAAATAAATGAATACATGTAATTATGTGTTTGAATATATACAGGTAAACACACATTGATTTAAATTCACTTATTTTCCCCATATTTTCACCCTTTCCATCATATTTGTATAGTTATATAAAATTTTATAACTTTCATGAATTTATAATTTTCCTGTGTACAGTTTGTGAGCTTTAATTTCACTACCTCTTAGTCTTCAGTCATGCTTGATGAGCATGTAGTACTTTTGCCTTTTAGGATATCATTTCTACTTTAACCTCAGCTGAAAAGGGGAACAAATTGCAATATATCACAAAAATGAATAGCAATACTTGCCATATTGCCAAACATTTATAGAACCACAGGATTACCATATTGTGACTCAAGTACTCAATAGTATCATATAATTCAGGCCCAAGCAATGCACACCCCCATATAAAGTATAATCTTCTTTTCTTTAAATCAACTATTTTCTTTTCATAGAACATTTCTACATCCGAGATTTATTAGATATACATACGTAAATGAGTCATTGACCCTAAGCAGGGCTGCTTCCAGCTTTGTAGTGAAGTTTTAATTGCTTTGGTACTTTGCAAAAAGGATAAGACTATTGAATCAATACTTCTTAGATCAGCACCTCCTACCTCATATTTCCCTATATACTGTAGATATACAGTACAGAACCATATTTGTAGGACTAAATTAGCATTTGTCCTGTTTTGCACTATTGTCAATGACTTGCTGAATAACTTTTGCTCCCCACTCCATCAGTGCCATCAGTTCTCAGCACATTTTATATTTGTACTTCTGATTTAAATTTTATCAAAAAGCATAAAAAGAAATTCTAATACAGGCCTAGTATGAGATTTCTCTCCTGATTCTCCTACCCATTAAATGAAATTTTATCTAATTTAATCTCTTATCAATGACATTTAAATCTTTCTTTTTAGTTGTCAATCATGTCAAATAATTTATTTTATGCCCATGCATTTTCATTTGATCACTGCACCTACTGTGAGTTTATGTAAGTTTAGAAGTCTGTTATGCCCTCAGTTAATTATCCCTTACCAATAATATCCCATACACTGGTATCATTGCTACAAGACGACTATGATATTTTCCTTTTTTTTTTGTTCGTAATAATCTTTTTCATTAAATAATAATTTGAGTAGTTAAGACATTTAAGTTGTTTTTAATCCTTTGTGGGAAATAATAACTATGTACTATTTCACATGGGAGGTGAACAGAAAGTATTCTTAAATCAGTGCAACTCCAAAACTGACAAGTATACGTACAGTGGTGTGAAAAACTATTTGCCCCCTTCCTGATTTCTTATTCTTTTGCATATTTGTCACACAAAATGTTTCTGATCATCAAACACATTTAACCATTAGTCAAATATAACACAAGTAAACACAAAATGCAGTTTTTAAATGATGGTTTTTATTATTTAGGGAGAAAAAAAAATCCAAACCTACATGGCCCTGTGTGAAAAAGTAATTGCCCCCTGAACCTAATAACTGGTTGGGCCACCCTTAGCAGCAATAACTGCAATCAAGCGTTTGCGATAACTTGCAATGAGTCTTTTACAGAGGAATTTTGGCCCACTCACCTTTGCAGAATTGTTGTAATTCAGCTTTATTTGAGGGTTTTCTAGCATGAACCGCCTTTTTAAGGTCATGCCATAGCATCTCAATTGGATTCAGGTCAGGACTTTGACTAGGCCACTCCAAAGTCTTCATTTTGTTTTTCTTCAGCCATTCAGAGGTGGATTTGCTGGTGTGTTTTGGGTCATTGTCCTGTTGCAGCACCCAAGATCGCTTCAGCTTGAGTTGACGAACAGATGGCCGGACATTCTCCTTCAGGATTTTTTGGTAGACAGTAGAATTCATGGTTCCATCTATCACAGCAAGCCTTCCAGTTCCTGAAGCAGCAAAACAACCCCAGACCATCACACTACCACCACCATATTTTACTGTTGGTATGATGTTCTTTTTCTGAAATGCTGTGTTCCTTTTACGCCAGATGTAACGGGGCATTTGCCTTCCAAAAAGTTCAACTTTTGTCTCATCAGTCCACAAGGTATTTTCCCAAAAGTCTTGGCAATCATTGAGATGTTTCTTAGCAAAATTGAGACGAGCCCTAATGTTCTTTTTGCTTAACAGTGGTTTGCGTCTTGGAAATCTGCCATGAAGGCCGTTTTTGCCCAGTCTCTTTCTTATGGTGGAGTCGTGAACACTGACCTTAATTGAGGCAAGTGAGGCGTGCAGTTCTTTAGACGTTGTCCTGGGGTCTTTTGTGACCTCTCTGATGAGTCGTCTCTGCGCTCTTGGGGTAATTTTGGTCGGCCGGCCACTCCTGGGAAGATTCACCACTGTTCCATGTTTTTGCCATTTGTGGATAATGGCTCTCACTGTGGTTCGCTGGAGTCCCAAAGCTTTAGAAATGGCTTTATAACCTTTACCAGACTGATAGATCTCAATTACTTCTGTTCTCATTTGTTCCTGAATTTCTTTGGATCTTGGCATGATGTCTAGCTTTTGAGGTGCTTTTGGTCTACTTCTCTGTGTCAGGCAGCTCCTATTTAAGTGATTTCTTGATTGAAACAGGTGTGGCAGTAATCAGGCCTGGGGGTGGCTACGGAAATTGAACTCAGGTGTGATACAGGTTATTTTTTTACAAGGGGGCAATTACTTTTTCACACAGGGCCATGTAGGTTTGGATTTTTTTTCTCCCTAAATAATAAAAACCATCATTTAAAAACTGCATTTTGTTTTTACTTGTGTTATATTTGACTAATGGTTACATGTGTTTGATGATCAGAAACATTTTGTGTGACAAACATGCAAAAGAATAAGAAATCAGGAAGGGGAAAATAGTTTTTCACACCACTGTATATGGGGCTGACAGCAGATTTTGGAGAGTGAAACCCATACTGACTCAATAAAAAGGCTACTTAGCAGAAGCACTAATGGCTATTGCATTTGGACAATTGTAATTATCTTTAAATATCTAAGCAGGGGTGTATGTTTCTATCAATATGGCTTTGTTTCAAAATAGGTAAATTAAGTATTGATTAAGAGTGAGGTTATGAGTCCTTCACTTTACTGCTGAATGTAACACATCTGTCATCTGTGTTTACCTTATTTGGCTAATTATGCTCCATATTCCTTTCCTGCTTTTTTCATGACGTTCGGCCTACTGAAGAATGGGAACTGTTCCTATCATACACCATCACTATCATTCCTATCTGCGGTATTTTAGCTTACCTTTTGGTCTCCATCTCCAGTATGTTGTACCTTTTTAACCCTCTAGCATTCCATCCTAACACTTACATCTGGATATGCTTCTCCAGTCTAAATGAATTATCACCTACACCCATCTTTTTCAACAATATATTTATCTTTTTCTCCCTGCAGTGAAACTTTGCACATTCACCTGATCATTTTTCTTCTTTCAAAAGTTTCTTTCTGATCCTACTTGATTTGCCAAGTCGCACATACTTATGCCACAAAACCACCACACACACCTTACACATATTTTTTTGTAGTCCTCGCTTGTTACACATCAGAGACAGGAAATCATTTTATAAATATTTCATCCTTGAAACCACAGTCAGTTATCCACCAGTCCGAAATCATCAACATACAAGAGCTCTTAGGACAGTTCATCATGTACCTTTCTGATCACCACCTCCTTCATAATAAAGACATCCTTAGTGAAGCTTCACTTCATCTTAGAACATTCATTATCCCCACTTGCCATCACCACCATCATTCTTTCTTTTGTATATATTAATATCATGGAAAACACGTTTCTGATGATCTCACATATGACTGCAACATTAAATATATGGCAAAGAAAGCACATTAAAGATGACTTAAAAATTTATATTAGCATTGCAACCATGATTAAGATAATTGAGAACAGAATTACCGCTAACATAACATTTTAGTAGGATGATATCTCAGGTTATAATCTCACAGCCAGTAAACACATCACCTTAGCATAAAATCAATTGAATGGAATTGTTCATTTTCTGAGAGTACTGACATCACACTTTTTTATAACAAAAAGGTCAGCATTATTAAGGAATTCAGACATCACTTGCTCTGGAAGAAGATGCTGTTGCATCAGGTCATATACTGTTTTCCTTTTTTGAGAATTTTTAAAAAGTAGTCCAATTATAATTATGGAGCATGTCAAAAAAGTGAAACTTGAACAAAGAATCTGTGCCTCTGTTAGATGTGTCTCCTAAATTTGACTCATAATGAAGACCCCATTTATTTTTTGCTTCTAAGACATAAACAGAAATGTAGTCCACAAACAAAATAACTTGTTTTTGCTTTTTTTAGTTCTTTTAAAGAACACTTTAGTTTAAAAGGATTTACTTGCTTTTACTGGAAAAGGAAAATTTACTGTGAGTTCCTTAGTATATAGGAAACACTAAAGAAATAATAAATAAATACAGTAACTAAACAACCAAGCCATCACTTCATATTTTATTTTTCTCTTCGGTCATATTGTACTGTAAAAGCATTTCAGGGAGACGAACCTCTTAAAAGTCTCAATTATTAAATAAATAGGGACAGGAAGTGATGTGTGTAATGAATCCCACTTTTTAACTAAAATACCAAATTATAGCTACAAAAACCTATTACGTCTGTAAAATCTCAAATGCATTAGTCTGTTTTCATCATTCAAATTTCTACAGTGCAACTGTAAAAATTATGCATATCCAGTCAAATGTGTCCTTATTAATGGACAAATAACCACAGCAAATAACATTATGATGTAATCAAGGATCAATCTAAGAACAAGTGTTGGGAAATAACGTTTAGTTCTCTTCATATTTGCACAAGTGTTTGTGTCAATATGGCCCCACGACATAATTCTCTACCACATTAAATATATTATACACTATACCTCTGCTTCCCCCACTTCTACCTGTAACCTCCACATAAGTCTTCATCCCATGATGATTCAAGTACTTGTAAAGAAAGCATTCTTGTGTCTTTTTAATGTAACACACCTGGCCTTGAAATGCATCGCCTCCATTTGCGCCTCATCACACTTCAAACACAGGACTGTGTACTCTCGCCTTGCTCTGCGAACCTTTAAGTGAGAAGACAATCAAAAATTAGAAATTTCAAAGGCTATTTGCTCCAGATAAGGGCTTGCCTCAATGTTTCAGGAGGATGAGAACAAATGTTGAGATGTTTGAGAGTACTAATAGGATGAGTTATTCAGGCCGGTCTGTCAGATTAATAACACTCGGCCTCTGGTTCTGAGTAATGCACTGTTAAGTCATGTTGACAAAATGAGTAATTTCCTTACTTTTCTTTTCTTTTAGTTTTGTGGTTTTGGTGTTTATGCTTCAAACGATTTTGTGAGTACCAAGCATAAAAAAAACGAAATAAAGTTCAGAAATACACATTCTTACAATTACATTTTGGTTTGGTGCTCACCCAGTAAGATGACAATAAAATGTGATCATTGCACTGTCATGTGTACAGGGTCAATTTAGAGATGACACAGGGTAGGGTATTCAGGTGACACTGCAAATTTGCCGTTTATCACCTCCTTTGGGCCTGCTTCTGACTTCAAGTAACATCATCCCATCTTATCTCCTGGGTGTTTGGCTCCAAACTAACAACAATATGGAATCTAAATGGAATAGCAAGTGATGAAGGCACGGTAAGGTGACCGAAGCCCTTGCGCGTCAATTTCTTGTTTTAGTCCTATCACAATTTACTTACTGCATTTAAAAAGGAAGTTCAGGGTGGACTCCCCATACTTTTTATGCCTATTACACCACATTGCAGATTTCAGATTCTCTCTTTAACTTCAAGTAGTGCACTAACATTTTTTGAGATCATTTCATTGAGTCTAAGACAGCTTTGGACATACACTAGGTGTGAAGAAGAAATTACACTATCAGGGATATGTTTCTGTGGAAACGCCCAAGAGAGATGATACCTGTTGGGAGGTCTTTTCCTTTCAGATCTGCTGACACTTCAAATGGATTCTTGTACTAATGCCAATAAATCCATAATAATGTGTAACATCAGGGGTTCATTATCAGAAGTACAACCTCCTCTGAACTTACTTCAGTCCTCATTTCATCCAATTGTCCTTCTGCCATGGACCACTCCTGGTGCTTCTGGTATGTGGCCTTCTCCAACCATTCAAAAATCTGCCTCTCCAGCCTCTCATTGTTCTCTTGTAGGTCATGGATTTTCTGAAGGAAATCTGCCAACCTCAGGTTTAGATTCCTCATGGTTTCCTGAGTATCGGATGGCTGGGGCTCATTTGTGGTGCTGACTGCTTTTCTCATTCTGGCACTGCTAGGGAAGAAAAAATATCAATAAAGTTTAGGTAGCTGACCCACTCTATACTCTACTTTGCACCAACTGATTCCTCAGATCCCAATTTTAAACTCCAAGGGCAAGTTAAGAATTTGGAGGTGCTGTTTTTGGCTCCTAGGTAGCCAGCACTGTCCAAACATTCTTTTGATAATATACCCTCTGCTATTTTGGAAGAGACACCACTAAAAAACTGATATCCTCTGGTTTCTATATTCACGGAGGGTACAATGAACCTCTTACATACAACTTCACTCCTCTAGCTGTTCAAAACATTGGCAGTCACTTGAGATGAAAGGATGCTTTTCTTCCAAAGAATGAACCCTTGGCTTTGCTTTTTTGAGTAATAAGTACTGTATGTGTCCCTTGGAACAGTCTGGCAACATATCCATCTTGTTGCCATGCCTGATCGATCTGACATCTATAGCGTTTTTTTTTTCAGTCTACATTTGTTGCTACAGGTTCAGCTTTTGAACTGTAATTTAATAATTTTATATGTCAAGTCTTAATTGAGGGAGGATTTATTAATGCATTTCTGGTAGTCAGAATATGAGTACATATTATCAAATCTTGCCAAGACCAAAATTAAATTTGAAAATTAAAAATTACCTAAAGAAAAAAACAAGAGTGATTTAAAGAAAAAACATGTCAAAGGTCAAAACATACAGCAGGCCAAATTAAAGCAAAACAGAAATGAACATACAGTACATCATTGCTAAAAATGTTAAATACAAGTATGATTAAGTAGAAGAGGTCTCAGAATGCATCTTTCACTTAAATGCAAATTGGAGATGACAGTTTTAGAGAACTTTTGTCAGAAAATTATGAGAGGACAACCCATTTTTTGAAGCTTGTCCACAGACACGGCAAAGAGCAGGGTCAGACATATAGAGAAGAGGAGAGCTTGACAAAAGCTGTGTGACAGAATGTAGCCTGATGCAGTCCATACTCAGCAGATGAAGTGTATCAACCTTTTCAGAGAATCAATGAACTCTTACAGTAAATGTTACAATTTGTAAATCAATCTTGACCCTCTGTTAAACAAAACAAAACAAGAAGAAGAAAAGGCCACTCACATGCCAGTATTACCTGCTGCAAGTAAAAACTACAAAACCACAGACAGGCCCTTGAGAAAAAAATAAAAAAAAGAATGCAAAATCTTGGTTTGCTTCTTGTTGCCCCATGAAGCACATCTGCAGGCAATGCTCACTCTTTTTCCTTGTGCCACATCACTATTATTTGCCAACCCCAGCTATTGCCTACGTGGCAGTTTTCTTTTTAAAACACTTACTATGAGAAGAAATTTGTGCCAGTTAACAATTCCACCACTTACTACTTGCTTGATTTTGATATTCTCTCTGTAGTCTAGCATGCATTTACACACACTGTTCTTATCACAATATTATTAACAGGGGTGGAGGAATGTGATGGGTGGAGGGGGGCATAGAAAAAGACAGCCAATCCCAGTGACTGCAAGTCTCCCTCTCTCAACTTCAGCATAAATTACAAAACAGAATCAAGATAGCCAACTGCCCAGCCCAACACTCACAGCATATACAAGAAGAATGGGTGTGTATCTGTAAACTACTGTACATATTGCACTTTAGATACATAAAGACTTCACTGATATTCTTTGTTAAGTTCCTGCACTATACAGTATACTGTAATGACCCGAGGGGTGTGAGCGTCAGAGGAATTGAATTAGCCACTTTACACCAAATACTTGTGAATGGCCCAAAAAAAGGGACCTTAGGCTTCTTCAGTGGCAATCACAGCCATACCATTTAGGTGTAGTGTTGCTGGTCATACATGCTGCGCCAGCTCCACCTTACTCCACGTGGTCCGAAGCAACCTGTATGTCACACCATCCCCTGGCTCTGTGAGCCAACCTAAGGTCAGGGTTCACATCTGAAGCTTGCTGACAGGCTCACATCAGAACTGGTAGACTCTAGCAGCCAAAAGATGTGCCCAAAGTGCTCTCTAAGTGCTGTACCACTCACGTTCCAGAGCGGTTTATGATTAATGACCCTCAGACCTTAGCTTGTCCTGTTATATACCATACAAATATTTTTCGGGGTAAGTAAATTGACACCAAAGTTGACCCACAATTTCCTATACTGTCCCACAGCAACATGATAATGGATTAATTAAGCTACTAAGAAAATACAGATGCGGCAATCAAAAAAGAAGATTGAGGAGTGACTGCTAATGAACCAGATCCATACAAAGCATTGCTAAAATCACTTCACCAGTTCTGTTTAGCTATGTAGCGGTTGATCAATGTCACTACTAGCTGTACCATTGCTCATATGGTGACACTGCGTTCAATCTTCTGTCCAGTCTTCTTATCTGTCAAGGTCCCTGCCAAAAGTTAACACAAGTAACACTAATTTTACAGGTCACTATGAGTGACTTTCAAGAAACAACAAAAGACATTTTGTTTTTCAGATACTTACAGTGTAAAGGCTGCAAACAGCAGGGCTTGCCTTTTAGTTTCACTAAATCTTTACAGAAAAGGTCCCAAGTCTTACACCTGGTTTCCACTAGCGTGGGCTGAGAGCAGTGGTTCTCGGGAATGCTGCCTATCAGGTTTAATAAACCGATCGCATGTCCAATCCACCTGCAGGCCATTATGCTTGACTTACTGCTCTTAGTAAACAGGACAGGGATAACGGCAGCTGTAATGCACCTGAGTAGTGGCACATGGATCTTACAACTCACTAATTCGACTCAAGGCCCAAACAGTGACAGGGCTGTCCAGGCTACATTGGCACATCAGTGCGCAGACAGCACTAATTTTAGCAAGCGACTAATGAGAGAAATGCAGAAAATAAGGTTCCTGTTCTCACCTCGAGCAGATTGTCAAATGGGAGAAGTGGCAGTCCATCATTTACAGCCTATATGTCACCAGTAAGCAGTAGCTGCCAGGCTGCAGTTCTGTGGAACTCTAGGAAGCAGAAAGTTCCCATCAGGCATAGCATACATTGCATCATTCTTTCCATGCTGTCTGTCACTTGAGGATTGTTCCCCTGCAAAGCCATCCCTGAGTGAGTATTTCCTCTCCCAGCTTTTTTGCCACCACAATTCAAGATACTGTCTCATCTCTCAGAGACACAGGAGAGCAATCTCTTGTTATTGTGAATTACACCAATCAGCCACAAAGGATCTGAGTGACTTTGACAAGGCCAAATTGTGATGGCTAGAAAACGGGTTGAGAGCATCTCCACTGCCAGGTCTTGTGGGGTGTTCCGATATGCAATGGTTAGAACCTAGCAAAAGTGGTCCAAGGAAGGACAATCCGATGAAACAGCATCATGGTCACGGACATCCAGGTCTCATTTATATGTGTGGGAAGTGAAGGCTAACCTGTCTGGTTCAATCCTACAGAGCAGCTACTGTAGCAGAAAATACTGAAGAACTTCATACTGCCATGAAAGAAAGGTGTCAGAACATACAGTGCATAGCGGCTTGCTGTGTATAGGGCTGCATAGCTGCAGACTGGTCAGAGTGCCCATTTATTGCCAAGAGCACCTACAATGGGCATGTGAGCATCAGAGCTGAACCATGGAACAATGCAAGAAGGTGGCCTGGTCTGATGAATCATGTTTTTGTTTAGATCATGTGGATGGCTGGGTGTGTGTACATTGTTTACCTGGGGAAGAGATGGCAGCAGGGCACACTATGGAAGAAGGCAAGCTGGCAGAGGCAGTGTGTTGCTCTGGGCAGTGTTCTGCTGGGAAACCTTGGTTGCTGGCATTCATGTGGCTGTTACATTATAATAATACTTATAATTTACTATATACTGTAATTGTTGCAGACTACGTACATCCCTGATGGCAGTGGCCTCTTTAAGCAGAATAGTGTACCCGGCTACACCACAAAATTGTTACAGGAATGGTGGAAATGAGGAACATAACAAAAGCTTCAAGGTGTTGACTTGGCCTCCAAATTCTCAGATCTCAGTCGGTATGAGCATCTGTGGGATGTGCTGACAATACTGGTCAAGTCCATGTAGGCCCCACCATGCATGGAGTCCATGCCTTGACAGATCAGAGCTGTTTTGGTGGCACAAGGGGGACTCACACAATATTAGGCTGGAGGTTTTAATGTTGTTGCTGGTCAGTATATATAGCAAGCCCTGAATACTTTCTTTGGTTAAAAATCCTGAGGTCATAACTCATGGGTTTTTGGGACTAAACAAAAGTGTAATAAATTCCATACTGCTCCAGTAAATGCAATGCAACAAAACGGCCAGAAAAACAGTCCATTTTATTAAAATTCTCATCCATTTCATAACAACCACAATCCTTCTTCATGACACAGCCAACTAGCCTAAATACTTCAAGGCCATTTCTTTTTAAGTAAAGGTAAATTGAAACTTTATTTTACCAATTCAATCTAATTCAGAGTTGCAGAATGATACCCTATCCCACCAGAATCATAAAGAAAGGATACTGAGCCAGGAAAGGCCTGGAGAAGAATGGCATATAAAGAGTAGGCCAAAAAATAGTGTCCTGCATCAATAGTATCAGAATGAACAAAACAGAAAGTCACTCAAAACAATATCAGAGTTAGAAATGGTGTTTCAAAAAAAAATTACAACTAGAAAGCATGAGCCCTAATGAAAATAAATCACAAGAGAAATCATGTGATTTGAGGTTTTATGCAAATACTGATCATAATCCCCTACCATATATATTACCAATCAAAACTTTAGACAGACCCAGATATGTTTATGTTTTTGATAGAAATGCATACATTGTTTTATCAAGATGCCACTAAATTGATTTAATAATACAGTCAAGACATTACTAGTGTTGATAATGGCTATTACTGCTTCAAATGACTGATTTTTAATTTAAGATATTAATTTCTATCAAAAACACAAACATTTCTGGGTGTGTCCAATCTTTTGACAGGTGACCTCTGTGTCATGACTGGCAACATTCATAACGGCCGTAAACAATCCGGCTGCAGTCATGCAAACAATGACACAAAATGGCATCCCCATTAAATTAATAATAACCAGAAAAATACATCAAGTCTGCAAAAAATAATCCAAAATATATTTCTGAAAAAAAGAAAACCAAATTCATGACAACAGATATAAAATATTTCTCAAAAAGATTAAACAAGACTTTCGGAGGTTCAGAGGTTCAAACTCTCTTGAGGACACTGCAATTCCAGAATACCGTTTTAGAATATAGTCCACCTTTTAACACACTTGTACCATGAATGCCAGTCACCGAGTTCATAGACTTATAATTTATTTCCATACTCTATAACTATATTTTGGTTTTTATAACTGACAGTCCTCAGCAGGCACAATCACATCATCCGCACTGCCCCTCAATGTAAGCACTCCACAGGGTACTGTGCTGAGCCCCCTGCTGTACTCCTTGTCTATCTGTGTCTGAGTGTAAAAACATGGCTCCATCTTCATTATTGAATTTGCTGAAGACACCACCAACAATTTTGAGACGGTTAACTGAGCAGAGACACAAGGTGACACAGGTGCCAGGATGGCAGTTTCACCAAATTCAAAGTGATCAGGACATAATTTTAAAAATCCTAATTAATCGGCAGCCTAGATGAACAGATATTTGTAGGAAGTAACATCTTCAAAAATGTATTTAAGTTGATGGGATTAATGCCTTTTTCCTTCTGTTTGCTCTCTTTACACTTTTTCTCATTTGGGCTCTTTGAATTGCTTAACACTCGGCTCAACTGCTGCTCACAACATTTTACTGCAGTTCATTAACCTAGTATTGCTCAACTGAAATAAAAAATGCCCTGCAATGTTCATAAGAGATGTAGCAAGAAAAAGAAATATTTCACACAAGGGAAGAGTTTCTCTTTAGCTTATCACAACCAGCCTGGAACAGAAAGACCACTGTGTCATGGAACAACAACACTGAGGTGCCACACAGACAACGTGGAATGATGGATGGAGGCCATCTTATAATGATCCAGAATATTTTCATACTATGTTGCCTCAGGAAGGTAGGAAGGAAAATAAGAGACCACAGAATACAAACCCATTTCTTTTTAGCCTGCCTAGTGTCAACAGAGACAAAAATACAAAAAGCTTACATTTCTAGACTTAAAGAATTTTGTTACTCATGCCATAAAACTTTTAAAAGCTAATTTTAATACTGTTTCACAGACTTTTTTATGGGCTCAATGTACATATACTCTTTTATTACTATTGGTCTGTCAAATGGAATTACTGCTATTAGAACAGCTTCGCACTGTTTTACCTTTATGCTATGTGAGATAGCATGCAAGTGCACATATCAATGAGATTTTGTGGAACTGACAATGAACATAAACTACCTGAGTGCCTAAAGCACAGTGCCATTTTTTTAATGTCGTTCCCTTAACTTGTTTACCTTCAGAATTGAAATAAAAAAGGATCCTTCCAGAGTGCATTGTTAAGTTACCCTCAGGAAAGATACTATATACAGTCTCAACAATTCAGCAACAAAAGACTAGAAGACTATCACAATTTCAGCCCTTCAGCATTGTTAATAAAAGTGTGCACTACCATCTCTGTCAGTTATTTAAGCAGACACTCACATAAACTATATTGCCAAAAATATGTGGGCACCCCTGAGTTCAAGTGTTTCAGCAATTTTATGCACCCATGGTTCACAGGTATCACCTTAAGGTTCACATTAAGGTATCACCATTAAGGTTCACCTTAATGCCCATGTTTAGGAACAGAATGTCCAACAAGTTCATACAGGTGTGATGGACAGGTGTCCACAGACTTTTGGCCGTGTAGTGTATGTAGGTATAATATTTCATTGACTGTTGATAATTCTCTAATCTCTTCTTCCTCCCAGGTTAAGAGCTTAGGTGTTATTCTCGATAGTACCTTAAAATTTGAGGCACATATTAATAATGTCACTCAGTCTGCATATTTCTATCTACGTAATATCAGCCATTTACGTCCATCTCTTTCAGCTATCAGCACTGCTATTCTTGTTCATGCTCTGGTCACATCTTGTATTGATTATTGTAATTCTATCCTCTCTCTTCCTATCTTTAAATCTCATCTTAAAACACATCTTTTTAAGCTGGCTTATTCTGTCTGAAAATTTTAGCTGATAAATTAAAATTTTATTTTATCATTGTATTTATTCTGGTTTTATTGAACTGTAATATTTTATTAATTTTATGTTGTGACTGTTGTTAATAATGTGCTCTGTAAGGTGTCCTTGTGTGCCATGAAAGGCCCCTATAAATAAAATAAATTATTATTAATTATTATTAAAGCAGCATATCTTGATTTTTCACAGATCAGCACTGACCAAGTTACTTGCAAGTTATTTACAAGTTACAAGTAAGCACCACTCTGTTTCTTAACTCTTGTGAAATGGTGTGAGATGGTGTGAAATTGCAAAAAAACAGTTTTAAGTATCTTTGTACATTTTAAATTTGACATCTATGAAACTAACAAAGTTTAATAACTAACTAACAAAGTTTAATATTTAGTTCAATGCAGTCCAGTACTTATTCATCACTATTAAGTATTCTTCACTACTTTGTACACAATACACCATTTATACACAAAATACCATTATCCTACAACATTTACTTTTAATATCTAGTTAAATAGACCATAATACAGATATCAATAAAGTTTGGTTAAAATGGAGTTTAATTCCTCCTAGCAATAATGCAGCTATGAAAGAAGAGGAAATCAAACATTTCAGTTAACAACATTTCCATGGACATTTGAAACAAGTAAATTCAGAGTTTACCTGCATTTGTCCAACTAACCATTCTTCCCATGAAGGTACTTTACTACTTCATATGCTGCATGATGGTATGGTACTGTGTCTTTTACAGCTAAGGTTCTCAGTGCCTCTGACATCTCATTCTATGGCCAGTAATGGCAGTTTGGTCAAAGCAGCAGAGTCAGCAAGTGTCATAGTAGTGTACAGAAAGAAAGGGAAAAGGTAACAGCTGTCAGTGAATGATATACTTATAAAAGCAATATCAACATCCTAATTATAAGATCTTGTAACGTTATATTAGAGTAAAATAGTGAGTCTTCAGCCTGGATCGAAATGCTGAAGCTAAACGAGCAACTTTTATACTTTGGGACTTTGTGGTTAAAGCGTTTTTTGACTGCAAAATAAAACAAGAAATGCAGGTGAAACTGTGTAACAAGAAGGAGAGATGGTGAATAGGGAACCCAAAACAATGTCCAGTATGCCTGACAACTATCTACCCAAAATTGAGTTTTTGATTTTTTTTTTGTTTCTTATCTTTTTAACTATTTGTATTGTTTTTAAAGGAAAAAAATGAATAACTAGATAAGAAAAGTTTAACATTACAAAGAGAATGAAGTCCTCACCCCTTCGGTACTCAAAACATTCAGATATGGCTGAAAACAAAAAAAAGATGTGCAAGCACCATGTCCGACACAAAATAAGTGATTGTTAATAAGTGCAGCTACTTCTTTAAAGATGACATAGTGGATGGAGAAGACAAATTATAATGAGCAAGGTCTAAAAGAAATAAGTTCCTCCAGGAATTTATTAAATATTGGACTTTCTTTTTTCAGCAAAATGCCAGGAGGAACTTAACAGCTAAAGAACTCACTACAATAAATTCTTATTAGAGGATACACAGGAGTAGGATGAAAAATCAAGAAGCAGAAATAGCGGTGGAAAACAAGAAATAAAGGCATCCAAAACAAGTGAAAGAGAGATACAAATAGAGGTGTACAAAGATGTGACAGGAGGCCAGGACCTAGACCGAAACATATCCAGCACAAGCAGCAAACCAAACTGAAAACAGACTGTTCAATGCAGTTCTAATGCAGGATGGACATCTCTAGGTCTTACCTAAAGACCCACAGTTAATAAAGCAAGTCGAAGTGATAGATAACTCCATGCATGCCTCATTGTGCCAGAACACAACACAAATGCCCAATGTGTGAACACACCTGCTAATAATGAATGCATCACCATCTGGAATGTGGCTCCCTATCCAGGTTTGTATGCTGCCTTGCCGTCACTGAGCCATGATTGTCTCCAGACAAATTAATAGGATTGAGTGGGTTTCAGAATGTTAAGTTATGTTATGCAATTGCTGAAATTTGAATTACAGAGCATTAGAGGGGACAGTAAGGCCATTTCTGAATTACAAAGCCCATCTGTGACATTTTCAAGGCTACCTCAGAATATAAGAGAAAATATTGAAGAAACACACTACTATATTTTTGTTGCTCCATTCCATGAGTTGTGACACTGGGGACATTGGGAGCTTTGTGAGATTTTCTATCCTTTTCACACTGTCCATCATGCGTTTAGGATGCCCAGAAGCGGATGGGTGGCCAGTTGGCCTAAGTCATTGTAATTGTGACTTTGTCTGATTTTGACTCATTCTACTATTTTAAGTGAAGATTTTGTTTTCTTGTCCTCCATTGTCAGCTGGCATTATTTCAGTTATAATGGACTTTGATGATTTGTTTATGTTAATCAAAATGAATATTTCTGTGTTGTACTGTGTTTATGTAGTTTGAGTATTCAAGTATGTAATATTGTATGCTTCAGCATTTCACTGCCATTGCTTTATAGTGTAAATTTGTGCAAGCACTCTAAACCTGTAGTCAGTAAAGATCGCCTTCCAAAAATAAGATGAACTGAAAGGATTACCCTTAACAATGAGGCACATATACTGTGTTCGATCTAAACAGGGCTCTCTTGAAAGTAAAACAAATTTGGCTGCCAAGCCTATTTTTCAAACCTTATTAGCATATATATATATATATATATATATAATATATATATATATACATATGCATATACATATATATACATATACATAAAGTATCATCACTGCATTGTAAAACTCAACATGTTTAAAATGTGACTTAATGTTTGCCTCCTGTTAATATGTGTATCCTGGCAGATCGACAGTGAGCCATGTGCTCTTGTACGGTGCATAACACTTTGGTTATCAGGTGTGGCTGCTGAAATGCAGAATACAAACAGAATGTCTAACTTCAAAGACATGCAAGACTCCGCAATAGGAAAACCACCTGCTGCCTGCAGTTTGTGCTTTAAAAAGCACCTTTTTACTTTTAAAATGGTAAATTGTATTATACAGATTGGAAGTTTTGTTTTTATCCTTAGCTACAGTACTATTTCTGATGGATGTCTGGACAGGAATGGCAAATTTGTTTGCTCTCAGAGATGTCATTCACTTTGTAATACAGTTTGACTTTCTGAGCTGTAATTCAACTTAAGTATCTGAAACCTTATACAGAAGACCCCCTGACAGAGATTTACAAGTAAAGAAATTTACTAGATAGATAGATAGATAGATAGATAGATAGATAGATAGATAGATAG
>JANRMT010062850.1:17979138-18048359 GCA_026402145.1 Polypterus bichir lapradei | reverse complement strand
TAGATAGATAGATAGATAGATAGATAGATAGATAGATAGATAGATAGATAGATACTTTATTAATCCCAAGGGGAAATTCACATACTCCAGCAGCAGCATACTGATAAATAAACAATATTAAATTAAAGAGTGATAAAAATGCAGGTATAACAGACAGTAACTTTCTATAATGTTAATGTTTACTCCCCCCCTGGGTGGAATTGAAGAGTTGCATAGTGTGGGGGAGGAACGATCTCCTCAGACTGTCAGTGGAGCAGGACGGTGACAGCAGTCTGTCACTGAAGCTGCTCCTCTGTCTGGAGATGATCCTGTTCAGTGGATGCAGTGGATTCTCCATGATTGACAGGAGCCTGCTCAGCGCCCATCGCTCTGCCATGGATGTCAAACTGTCCAGCTCCGTGCCTATAATAGAGCCTGCCTTCCTCACCAGTTTGTCCAGGCGTGAGGCGTCCTTCTTCTTTATGCTGCCTCCCCAGCACACCACCGCATAGAAGAGGGCGCTCACCACAACCGTCTGATAGAACATCTGCAGCATCTTATTGCAGATGTTGAAACATTTGTGTAAAACATACTACAATAGTTATGGGAAAATAGCCACATTTTTCTGTGTTTTAATACCAAAAGGTAGTCTAGTTTAAAAAGTCACTTTAAAAAAATCACAGAGTTAAATGAAACAGCCAAATTTTAATTAAATCGGTAGGGAAGAGTGGACTTGTGATGGTACTGGTCTAGTGTTAAGCTGATGAAATAAACTAAAATCCCAAGAATCAATGGCCCATGTCATGCACAACATTTCTCATGCTGCCATATTGACTCTTGGAATTTTGAATTCTTCCACCAGCTAAATATTAGACCAGTTACATCACCAGTCCACTCTTTTCTGGTGATTTACATGAAATTGGCTGCATCATTCCAAGCCACAATTCTTAAAAAGCACTCACATGAAAGAGTACTTTTTGCTGTTAAAATATTGAAAAATGTGACTGTTCCTCTTTAATGAGGCAATGATGGAGACTGTAAAACCAGAGTCATGTTTTGCAGGCCAATACCATAACTACTATACTGCACTGCCAGAAGTATAGAATTACATATTTTATAAAATAATGGTGTCTAGCTAAAGAATGTAACTAGAAACAATGCATCTGAACATACGTACCTCCGGTACAATACTGTATGTAGTCCAGTTACAAGTCAACATGACTTAAAATGACACTTCAATCCTACATGACTAACTAATTTTAATTGTGAGCTTGAACTGCGGAAAAATGAAGTGAACAACAATTCTGTCTGACTGTGCCGAATGGGACTTGTTAGTAATTAAATACAAAGGTAACCATGTTTTACAGCTTCTTTAAAATTTGATTTCATCTTTACCCATCCTTTTTTGAACCTGTTTAATGCAGTTTAAGAGGACAAGTTCATTACAGTAACACCAACCGCAGACCGGGACCTTGTTCGTGTCGCAGAAACCTCAAGCAGGGACAGCTGGTTAACAATAAATATATGTTTGGACTGTGGTAGAAGACCTTCAGTAAGGCTCAGGCAGATAAGGGCAGATGGTTGACGGTCGACAGAAGCAGGGAATTGAACCCAAGGTCTTGCAGCTGTGAGAAAGCAGCGCTAGGCACTGCACCACCATATTCCTGGTTGTGATTTGTATTCTTTTATAAAACATCAGGTTCTGATTTTCTGACTTTTTTTACCTATATTGCTATTGCGAGCAATTATTGTGTTCAAAAGAATGCTTTGAAATCATTTCAGCTTATTTTCTATGGCAGCTTCTGACTTACTTAATTCACCTGCCAACATGGCAAATCTGCAATATTATTTAGACTTTACCTGATTTATTTGCATTTGTTTCATACGCTAAATTTGGGGTTTCTTTAAAACATGCACTGTGAAAAAAAAATAATGTTGAATTTACGGTAAAGTACTGGCAGCTGTGGTTGCTAGAATTTTACCGTAAAAAAGAAGTTGACAATATTTTTACATCTATGGTACATTTTAAAAAAAATTTTATTTACTGTAAAACATTGGCAGCTGTGGTTGCCAGAATTTTACAGTAAAAAATATGGTGACAATACTTTATGGTCTACAGTATAACTTTGTAGTGAATAACCTTTTTTCTTTACAGCACAATCCAGTAGAGGTAAACGTTTAACCATAACCTGAAATCCATGCACTGCAATAAATATGCTAATCAAAAAACAATTAGAAAATATTGTGAGACTCAAACACCAGTACACAGTTTGCATCAATAAATTAACAACAACCAATTGAAAACATATATCATTTAATTATATACATTGAAAAGAATTTAATGTTTAAAAAAGTCATGGCACATTGTCTGGAGGAGAAGTAAAGTTTGTTTTTGTGGTGTATGGTGTCCTACAGGGCTGCCAGCTTAAGTCTGCTAACTTTGTGTCCCTACTGTTCAAAGGTAGGCGGGTCACCAGGAACAATATGGTAAAAAGGGGGCGGATCCTTATGCAAATATCGTAACTTCGTTGTTACTGAAACACCGTTTACTTTTTACAGTTGTTTACCTTTGCTATTTAACAGTTTTACACTATAAAATTAACAGCGATTTTTTCAGTTTAACCGTAATGTATCAGTAAACGGTATGTGGCATATCTTGAAGGTAGAAAAATATCGATTTTACAGAACTTGGCTGTAAAAAATAATGCAATGTATTTTTTAAGATATGCAGGTAATTTTCATTAGAACATAAGGTAACTTTCCTTTTTTCAGAAAGGGCATTTTACTTTCACCATTTAAAGTATTTTTACTGTTATATTTGTTGACATTTTTTACATTTATCCAAGTAAATTGGGTGGGAATTACTATCTCAATTTTTTTGGCAAACCATACCCCTTATTTTCTACAATGATACTAGTATACTGATAAAGACATAATAAACCACAGTTCTCTTCACTTTATTCAACAAAAAAGCTCTGCCCATTGACCCGTTATTTCATTTGAAATAAACTCGGTTCTGCTCGATTAAACTGAACTGGAAGACGTCGATCTCGAATGGAGGAGCATCGACTCAAACAAAATGAAAAGGAATCGAAAAAAAAGAATTGAAAGGGAACTGTGAAAATGCCTTTATTTAGCCAAACTACTTTTAACTTACTTCGAAGGCGGCTAGCGGCACGAGCCCAAGCATCGTTACTTCGCGGATCTTCGGAAGACGGTGGCGCGGGCAGCGAGCGCTTGGCTCAAGCAACCGGACGCGCGCAAAACGTTCCCGCGCTGCTCAGAAGATGCAGTTTGATTCGCTGACGCTCAGACGCTCGGAAGGCGCCTCCTGCTTTCATTGTTCTGGGAGGAAAAGACGAAAACGGTTCATGGGCCTCTCAGGATGAAGGTAAGACGTAACCAGTGAGTCTGAAATGTGGAGGAGTATTTCAGGCAAAATAAAGTAAATAAGCAAATATGCAGATAAATAAATGTATTGTCAAATGTGGAAATAAATACATAAAAACAAAATGATACGTGACCATAAATAATTAAATGTTTCATGAAATGATTTCTTTGTGCTTATGTATGTATTTATTTAATTTTTTCGTTCGTTCTCTTCTTCAGGAACACGCACACAACATGAAATGCACAATGAAATTAAAACTTTAATTTTCAATCGTCAGACTTGAGAGGGTGGGCTCTGACCAGAGACGTAGTGACAGGATACACAAAGTAGGCAATTGCCTAACCGCCCCACCGATGACATTCGTTTACATAGGTACTAACTGCAGTGACAAATCTGCGGGTACCCCTTGTAGCATAGCACCGACACATTACAGGGACATAATCGGAAACCTACCTAAGGTGGGCCACAATCTCTGTTACGACCGTGTTTGTGATAAACGTTACTTTTTTGTAATTTTAAATCGTGAAGAGAATTTACATATCTGGAAGGATACATTTTGTAGACCTGGATAATTTCGACAATTAGGCCATTTCTGATTTCAGCTTCAGTATCTCCAGTGTGCGTCCATAACTACCAGGAGCAGTTCAGTCACAGGATGAGTTGGTGACAGTGATGCGGGGGGCCAAGAAATCAAAATTGTATCTCTTGGCATTCCTGACTCATCCTATCACTGTCACCTCTGGTGAGATAGTTTTTTTGAAGCTGATTAAATATAATTTCAGATTTACCAGCTGCCAGGAGAAGCTTTCAGTGCTAGCATTAATTTCAACTGAGCGCAGTGTTTGAAGGTCTTTGGACCTGGAAGACACAGTGGCCACATCTGCTGTAGACAAAGCCCGCAAACAGCTGTTTTTAAAGTTTCTGCAAGAGCCAATCTTAGAAAGTTAAAGTTTTGAGTCAAACTTATATTAGTGTTAGCTTAATTTGAATAGAATATAATTTCTTTCATAGACAATGGTATAGTCTTTTCCTCCTATAAGTTAGTAAAGATAGAACTTTCTTGCTATAACAAGAACTTTCTTTTTTTTTGCTATTTAAATTTTTCTTTTTTTTTTGAACAGTTTAACTTTGAATTTTAACTGAAACTTTTAAAAACGAAGATATTTTGTCTGTGAAATCATTTCTGTGCATCAGGCATTTGTTGAATCACATTTTTTAAGTTAGAGCTGCTGAACTTTGGTAATTTCGGAAAAACGCAGCTACAGTTTCAACAATACCTTTTTGTTTTTATAATTTCTATTATGTGCTCTTTATTTTTTCACATATCATGATGTGTTGTATATGTGTTTATTTTTATTGCCATGTACACCTTACATTTATTTGCCATCCATTTATTTTTTCATTTACTTAGATTTTTACAATGTACTTTATTCTATTGTTTATATCTATTTTCTATACAAATATATGTATTATTATGTTTTAATTATATAATGTGTTTTTCACAAAATTAAAGTGAAGGATTTGTGTTTATCAAAATCACCCTGTTGATCTTATTAATTGAGACTTTGTGCTAAAATAACAGTAATACATTTTACCATGTCAAGACTGGGGGAGGGTAAGTTTGAGGGCCCTATGGGATTTTTTTGCCTAGGTCCTCCAGAGTCCCTAAAATCACCTCTCACCTTTGGCGAGTACTTTTGATTGACAAATCACTGGTAGAGTGGACTGTCATTAAGGGAAAGGCTCCTCGCTGTGGGATTTGGGATGGGGCAGGTTGGACGTCTGCGTGTTATCATTTAGTGTCCACAGTAAACCTTAACCACACTAACCCCTAAACTTAAATTCTGTCCTAAAACGGCTATCCTAAAACTGTGCTGACATTATGTCCTAAAACCTCATGGCATTTCAGCTGTACAAATGTTTGATATTTTTGCTCCAGTGCCAACGTAAATTCATTGCTCTTTACATGGCTTGTTTAAGTGGCTTGCTATCTTTAAAAGGACTACTTGCATTTGCCACATTATTTGGAATCCTGTTTACAAGTTTTCAGGCTTGCTGTTTTTTTATAGACTCCCATACGGTAGGCTCTGAAGCTGCTCACTTGCATGATTGAATGCCAAATCATACTTTGGGTAATTCATCCCCAGGCTGATGCAACTTGTCAGCGCCCTTACATAGTCCTCCATTCATAACCTTTATCTCCAGCAACCACTTTCAATTCCTTGAAACAGCACACAACTCTTTGAAATGACAGAGTGGTTGTCTTTTCTGCTCTCATCATGCAGGTGATGACAAAAGCACATCCATGGGGGTTTCTTGAGTCCATCATTGTGAGGTGACACAGTAGGGATGTTGAGTGCTGACACAGAAGTGTTAAGCAGTTTGCAGTGATCTGTTAATTGTAAGTGAGCAGACAAACCTCCTTGTTGCAGATGTACCAGCCTTTTGGCTCTTTTTCTTTACTGAACTGCTGCAAATGGCATTCCAGGTCCAGATCTCAACTCTGAAACTATCCCTCCATCATTGCTTGTTAATCATTTACCTGCACATGGCTCACTTGGGGTCAGGGACAACACAATCTGCCACACTTTTCCCCAGCTCCAAGAGCATAAAGCTTCACCAGTGTACAAACGTCTAGGCCAATGCAATTTAGTAGATTGAGAAGTGGTAGTGGTGCTGTAGGTGTAGCAATCTCTCAGTTTTATTCTTTCTCTGTATTGATGTCACAATTGGCATTCCAGATCCTGGATCTCAGTCTGGAAACTCTTCAGTCATGCCTCAGAAGAGCCAAGCAAGTCATGGCACATTTAATTATTTATGCTCACATATAATTGTTTTTTTATTTATTTATTGTCACATTTCACAATACATTTTTTTATTTGAGCATTGTTTTGTTTGGAATATTCCTCCATGTATACAGTAAGTATTATTAGTCACCATCTCCATATTCCTCCATGCATTTTCAGAATCCACTTAATTTTAGTACATGATGTCAGGAGGAGTAAAAACAGCCTTTAGAAGTGGTTTGAAATCTATGGTAAGAAAACATTTACTCACACGTGGCCAGTTGTTCTTCCTTATTACGAAACAGGGTGCCAAAAAACAAATAATAATAACACTGGAAAAAAATTTTGTTCCCGTCAAAACTTTTGCGCATTCTTAGTAGATTTGTGGGTGCAGAATGCAACTCTGGCAACAGAATTCCTCTACAATTTCCAGGTTTTGAGACATGATGGTTTCAAACTAAAAAAACACTATTTTACATAAAAAATATTTTTTAAATTAATTATTTAGAGTGGAAAAAGTATGAATTACACATATTCATTCATTCATTCATTCATTCATTTTCTAAAACCACTTTATCCTTAGTAGTTTCACAGGGAAACTAGAACCACAGGGAACAAGGCAGAAGCAATCCCTAGACATGGCGCCAGTCCATTGCTGGGTGAACACACACACACACATAAAGGTCAGTTTAGCATGCCCAGTCCACCTAACCTGCGTGTCTTCGGACTGTTGTTTTAAATATAATTATAACTTACAAAAAGGAGTCACTCTGTAATTATTTTCCTCTTATAATTCTCTGAAGGTGTTTCACAATGGAATGACCAACAGATGTCTACTAATATAGATTTACTCCAATTTTTAATATAGCTTTTGAGAAATGCCCCTGTGGAACCTTTCCTCCTTCTTCATCAGTGACCACTCCCATGTTCTCAGGGAAAATATCCAGTTCAGAGTGTTGGAAATGGGTCTTTAAAGACATGTTGCACACAAGTGCTAAATAGAAAGAGAGAAACTCCTCAACAAGTTCATCGTAGTGTTCTGCCGTTGTATTTCCATGAAAATTGTGGCACATGCTTTTTCTTTTTTCCAAAGAGAGAAAGGTATATATTCTTTTACCTTTTGCTTACCTTTTACCTGGTCAAGACAATGGATGGATCAACCTGACTTTGTATATTTCTGTAACAGCATTTAAGCAGCTTTCTCTCTTCTGGACAATAACAGGCATCTTTCTAACCTTCTCAATATAAATCATTGGCTATTTTGAAGGAACAAGAAAAGAGAAAAGAAATACTCATTTATTGCCAAAAACAGTGTATCATATATTTCATTTTGGGTTGCTTCCATCTCAACTGATATTTAGAATGAGGTGGACTGCAAATTTTCAGCTCAAAATATACTTCAAATAATATTCTGAGCAGGAAAGATATTTATACCATAAAACAAATGTAACTTATGTATAAAAGACACATTTTAAAAAATATGCTTTTCACTGAATCTGGTATCTTGCAGAAACTGTTTCCGGTAGAAAAATTCCAATTTTAGAAATGCATTTGGTACACCTAATTCTATAAAGTACTTGAAAGGAGATAGTGCAGACCTGTGTAATAGTTACAGACAATACAGGCAAATCCTCTTTTTGTTACAGCATTTGCACAGCTGGTGTAATGAGTTCCTCCTAGCAGTTTTGGCCATACAAGGCAACAAACAGCCAGTCACAATGGATAATTGTTTTTTTTTTTTTTTTGTTCCATTTTTTTTTTATTTTCATTTTTTTTTAATTTTTATAGCATTTTATACCATATTGTACCATTTTTATACCATATTTTATACCAAGTGAAGTGGTGACTCTGAGGCTAGGGATTTGCACTGGCAATCAGAAGGTTGCCGATTCAAATCCTGTAAACGCCAAAAGTGATCTCTACTCTGTTTGGCCTCAACCTGCAATTGCTCTGTCTTGGGTATGACGTTAATCTGCATCTAGCCCTGCATGCAGGCCCTCCAACCTGCAGGGAAAAACCACTTCAGCCACCATAAAAAACCTCACACTGTTCCACTCCATCTGAACTAGTGTGGTGCTGAGGTGTCACCAGTTGCATGGCTGCACTTGGGTCCTAATCTGGGATCCCGAGTTTGTTTGTCATGTGGTGGGTGCTGTATCAGTGCCTGCTCCTAACCTCTCTCTCTCTCTCTCTCTCTCTCTCTCTCTATGAAACGCTAGCGGCAGCCTGTCTATGAACTTAATTTAAAGTTTAGGTTTACATCGTGCTTTGTTTCCGAAGTAGCAGAACTCATGAATATGGTTGTATATGTCACTCGCTCGCTTCTTATTGTTTCGCTGCCTTCTCAATTATATAATGCATGTTTTCTTCAGCGCTTTTTGGGCCTCTTCCTGGTTTTCTACCTACTGCGTGATTACGTGGGAGGCGTGATGATGTCACACGAAACTCCGCCCCCACGGGTTTCAAGCTCATCTCCTTTACAGTAAATGGAGAAAAACAGCTTCCAGTTATGACCATTACGCGTAGAATTTCGAAATGAAACCTGCCCAACTTTTGTAAGGAAGCTGTAAGGAATAAGCCTGCCAAATTTCAGCCTTCTACCTACACGGGAAGTTGGAGAATTAGTGATGAGTCAGTCAGTCAGTCAGTGAGTCAGTGAGTGAGGGCTTTGCCGTTTATTAGTATAGATATATATATACCACTAGCGACTGGGAGCCTGTATTTTATGACTCTAATCAGAGATGGAGTAATAATTATGTTGACGTGGTCATTTTAGACCTGAGATTGGCTAAAATTTAAACAATGACCGTCGTTAATACCCAGCCGTCATTACTCAGTTTGCCAGTAGATGTCAGAAGGACGGATGCCAAAACCAAACTGCCCAAAGATAGATTTCGACGTACCAAGCAAGTGGCAATACGTTCTAAATTACTTACATTTCCGGAGTTGTCGAAGGGTTTAAGTCAGTCGACAATGTTAGTCCTAGAAAGTACGCCCCACCAAACCAACGTTCCAAAAACCAACCGAACTTACTGTTATCTGCTCGAACCAACACCGACTTACTATACTCGGCAGTCCAGCGGCATCACTGAAGTAATTCAAACATTCTTATCCAATCATGCAATACATGCGTCTGCGTTTGCCACATCATGTTCTAACTACAGAGGCAGAGTCCCATTGCATGGTTCTAACTTGTACTGAGTCGAGGTATTGATGCGAACACCATACATACGGGGTATTGACGCGAACACCATACATACGGGGTATTGACGCAAACACCATACATATGGATAGTATCAAATTATATATAAGGATAGCCCAGAGATGCAGTTATTAGCAATACAGCCTCATGCCCCTAAGCATTTGTGTTCAGCTTTGGGCCTGGCCACTCTCTATGTGGAGTCTGCACACTCTACTTGTTTTTCGCTTATATTTGTAATAGACTGTGTCCTATTCAGTGCTGGTGCCTTGTTTGTGTTTAATATTGCAAGGACTGGCTACAGGCTCACAAAACACTTGAAGAAATTGACAAAATGGATCACTGGAATGGCCAGTCCTTACTTTTTTGATCGCCTAAAAACAGGCTTTCAGAATTGAATGCCTTCAAATGTTTAGTGAATATATGATAGTATTCTAATAGATGAGATTTAGCTTTTTAAAGAAACAGCAGAACACTCAGCAATTGCATTTTGAAGGGATACGTTGGTGTGGTAGTTAATACTGCTGTCTCAAGGCTCCAGACAGCTGGGTGTGATCTCTTCCCAGTCACTTTCTTGGGTTTGCCTGAGTTCACTCTTTTCTGTATCCCAATTGTCCTATTTTATGGTGTTAGGTTAATTATCTTTAAGTGTCGATCCTGCTTTGTTTACAATTCCATGGAGGATTGGTTGCTGCTACATGCCCAGCATTACAGGGAATTGTTCCAGTTTTCCACAAAGCTACAATAGATAAAGCAATAGAATAAATGCATGGAACTGCCTCCTCTTTTCACAGATTTCAGTCAGGCTTTGGTTTTAACCATTCATTGCCTTCATGAATTTACAAATTTATACTACTATACTGGGAGCAGATTTTCTTTGAATAACTGTCATGACAACCACTAGTTAGCAAAGCTGAATTTGGTCATTTAAAATACAGCACTAAATTTTATTTGTAGCTTAACAGCTATATGAGCATTGCACGACAAAAGGAAATCAAACAACATGACTTAGGTTCAGTGTTCCCATTCATAAAGCCTGTACTCAGTGAAATTAAGTGGTGGCGCTGCTGCCTCGCAGTAAGGAGACCTGGGTTCGCTTCCCGGGTCCTCCTTGCATGGAGTTTGCATGTTCTCCCCGTATCTGCATGGGTTTCCTTCATGCGTTCCGGTTTCCTCCCACAGTCCAAAGACATACAGGTTAGGTGCATTGGCAATGCTAAAATTGTCCCTAGTGTGTGCTTGGGTGTGTGTGTGTGTGTGTGTGCCCTGCGGTGGGCTGGTGCCCTGCCCGGGGTTTGTTCCTGCCTTGTGCCCTGTGCTGGCTGGAACTGGCTCCAGCAGACCACCCGTAACCCTGTGTTAGGGTATAGTGGGTTGGAAAATGACTGACTGACATTATGATTTAACTATAACCTTGGTCTAATCGTAAACACTTTCAGTAAGATACCATACTGTATTTTAAAAACATGGCCACAGTTTGGTTTTTTTTATAAAGTTTATATAAGTTTCTGCGGTTCATGAGTGAGCTGCAGACACTCTTGTTCTGTGAAAAAGTGATTAAGTTATTAATTAGTTATTAAGAAAACGTTTACTGATCTCCTATTTATTTAATGCTTCCTCGCAGTGTAGGGTCCTTTAAATGTAGTAATTAATTAAAGCAAAATCAGTATATTGAATTTATGAATATTGTTTTATTCTTAGTTTTACTTTGCTGTTCCTGGTGATATAACCCATTTTGCTTACGGATTAAACAGCTGGTACTTTTCTTTTACCTCTTATAATGATTTACTGCCTATTTAAATTATGAAATAATTGTGTATGCCTACAGGGAAATTTAGAGTTTATCATTTTTAGGAAGCCTAATAAGAACATATTCTGATGCACAGAAGTAAGACAGTGTATCTACCATGCAGTGAGCTTACTTGTGCAAGAGGAAATCATGAGATATAAGCTATGAGATAGCCTTCCGTAATGAAGTCAGCTCTAGCATGTTTGTCCCTCAGTTTGAATTCATTCATGTGCAAAGCTCTTGGTATGGGTTTCAAACTGCCGTTACCCAACTTTCATTCTGTTATTCCTGCCCCTACCCAACAGTGGCTAAAATAAATATGTGCAGCTGAAAAATGGAGTGAATCCATGATGACTGAGTAGTATTAATAAAAATCTAAATTTGACTGAATTTTGCTTTCTAAATGTAGTGAAGAGCCAAACAAAATGACACCTTTTATTGGCTGACTAAAAAGATTAATCTTTTTAGTTAGCCAATAAAAGGTGTCATTTTGCTTGGTTCTTCTCTACATTCATAATGGCTAACACGGTACAACACCCTAGTACTACTTTCTAAATGGAAAGCTTGTGTGTTGTCAGTTAAATCAGAATTGATTCCAGATAGAGAAGTCATAATACAATTCATCTGACCAACACAAGCCATTCCTGCTTAAGCTTCTGTTTTTAAATAGAAAGCAACAAAATAAAGGTGTGATCAGGTTTACCAAAAAGAGGTCAGAGATGGTCTTTGTATCTACAGTATCTGGGAAGGGTTGTAAACTTTGTCTACTGTATTTGTTCAGCAGCTGATAAGCTGATATAGATTAGCCATTATTTTCTTCAATTTTGGACTGTTAAAGTCACCCTCTATAATCAGTGCTCCCTTCAGGGTGTGAATCCTCATGTCTGTTTACATGACCATGTAATTTGTCCTGAATAATTGTCATATTTTCTTACAGCAAATACAGTGAATACCTCTGTGAGAATTACCAATGAAAGGGAGAAGTTGCATTGCCAGATGTTCAGTATGCAACACGCACGATGTTGAAACATTCTCCACATCTGGGTACCAAAAATACTTTAAATCTCTCTGTCTTTGAACAGCAAAGCCCAGACGTAATCCCAGTAAGATGGATGCAGCAAGACCTGAAATAGTTTAAATTTGGAAAAATACAAATGTCAGGCATTTCTAAAAGCAGTAATGGGCCAAAATACTTTCACAAAGCTTTGAGTGTCTGATCACTGACTATAGAAAAATATCTGGCTGCGGTGATTGTTGCTATTATTTCATTCACATGAGCAATAATGTTTTGACAAATGACTTTTTGCTGATTAACTGTCATTAATTTATAACATCAAAATTATGTGTTATTTGTTCACTCAGGGTTTCTTTAATACTACGTTTTCATTTATAGTGTGATAGTATTCACAGCAAAAATATGCAATGATACTCAAAATCGCACAGGATAAAACATTTTTCATGTGCTGCCAGTTTCAAATTTAATTTATTAATCTGAAGCATCAAGACAATTAATGAGCCTATTTTTTCACTAAGGTCTTTTTATAAAACTTTATCTTTAAATAGGCTAAAAAAAGCAGAATACAACATTTTCAGTGATTTATTGTAAGTTATTGAACTTAAGTAATTGTACTGTACATTAACTTAAGTATTATTTACATATATGATCTGTTTTCATATGAATATATTTTTAAAAAGTACGTTCATTTTGTAGTAATTAACAGTTCATATTTTATTAAGTTTTATGGACCACCTGGACAAAGCTGCTTGCTTTGGTAGAATTTATAAATTATGCTTCTTAATAATCCATTTGGACCATGTAGTCTTCATTTCAATCCTTGGGTCTAAACACAGCTTCTACTCTCCTGACAGTCATCAAGATCGTCCATTGACCCTCTCCAAAAACACTAACGGATTAAGCTTCTGATGTTACTATCCGTAGATTATGTTTTACCTGTAATAGTCATGTTTACCTGCTCTCCTCTGTCTAATTTAATAGATTTTGGATAATATTAATAAAGAGCTAAACATGATCACTTATTCAAGCCCAAATCAAATACCACTCTCTTTTTATTGATTCTTTTTGCACTTAATAAGCATCCTCCATGCTGTATTCCCAGATCAAAAAGAATCAAGGCAAATTTAGGTGAAATCTTTTAATGCAAGACAGTTCAAGTTGGGGCGGCATGGTGGTGCAGTGGTAGCGCTGCTGCCTCACAGTAAGGAGACCTGGGTTCGCTTCCTGGGTCCTCCTTGCGTGGAGTTTGCATGTTCTCCCCGTATCTGCATGGGTTTCCTTCAGGAGTTCTGGTTTCCTCCCAAAGACCTACAGGTTAGGTGCATTGGCAATCCTAAATTGTGCCCTGTGATGGGCTGGTGCCCTGCCTAGGATTTGTTCGTGCCTTTGCTGGCTGGGATTGGCTCCAGCAGACCCCCGTAACCCTGTGTTAGGATATAGCGGGTTGGATAATGACTGACTGACATTTCAAGTCAAAGTTATTTTTATGTGTTTAAACACAAAACCTCTGTTTCCAAATGTTTATTTGAATGCATTTCAAAAGTTATATATTTTTTTGTATTTATAATTATAAAATGTTTATGACTTTCCATGTTTGGATGCTGCAACTACCACATTGAGTGCAGTATTATTTAGTAGTATTATTCTCCAATCATGCATATTTGTTTACTTCTCTCTATATTTTTATATACGTTGTAACATCTAGTACATCACAGTAGCTCATAAATACAATCTTGAAATGAAATCAGCATTAATTATATGCTGCCTTTCCATCATAAGCACTGCCACACAAGGGGCACTTATAAACTGCAGTGTAATTACTTAAAGTGCCTTACTGTCTATTGCCTTGGCCTGTAAGGACACTCTCACAACAAATGACACATCATTTTAAAAGGAGAAACAGAAACTTCATTTGTTGGAGCACCTTCCCTAATGAAATCCATCTCAATTAAATGTATGGGTACAGTAAATGTATTTTCACATTTCTCCACTGTGACTACTGGCTGATTCAGTAGTTACCTTAAGATCAGGCAGATGCTCAGTTGTGGAGATTCAACTGACAAACTTGTGGTTTACAATTTAATGTATGAGGAAATAAAAACACCGGGGGCTTAGTGATTGCTGGCTATGAGAACAACAAGTAATAAAGAGGGCATTTGAAGCAGTTAGAGCAGTGGTTCCCATGCCCCATCAAGGCCTCTCTAAAATCATGATGTCCCCCACTGTAACATATACCTTATTCTTATTATTACCTATTCAAAAAGTGAACTACTACTCACGTGGAGGAAGCCCATAATGTCATTAATTTGGTCTAAACAAACTTCCAAAGAACATGGAAACAAAAAGTGAAAGGATAGTTGAAGTACTGACAAACAAATCACTAAGAAATTGTTAAAATAAATAATATAATATGAAGTAATTTGAAAATGCAGCAAATACCGTTTTGAAAACATATAATAAGAGACGTGATATTCATAAATATAAAATAACTTTAATCACAGCTTTTTCTGTAATATTTTGATCGTTTTATATTTTTGTTATATTGCAAAATTTTATAATCATTGTTACAATTCATATTATTTTAATGGTAAAAATGATTTCTAAGTAGAAAAACCCAAGCTGGTTGTAAAATCATAAATTAAAGGGTTCTTCACCATCCCTTCTATGTTTATATAAATATATAAATGTCTCTGTAAAGTCTCTGTAAAAGATAAAAATCAAGATTATTTGTTTATTTTTTTCTATCATTTTTAACAGTGAATTTCTGTTTTTTCATTTTAGAAATTGTTTAACGTACCTAAATTCTCAAATTGCCCCACGTTGGGAATCACCGACTTAGAGTGTCCCTTATAGCAGTTGCCTGCTTGCTTTCTTGTGCCACTGCACAGATGCAGTATACAGTAGAGTACACACAGCTACAACAATAAATAACTGCCTGTCACGTGAAAATAATGGCAGGCAATACTTAGTAGGTACCAATTAAATGCTTTGACTTACAGACTCAGATGATAAATTAAGTTCTCACCACACGCATACATTTGAGAAAAGATTTTTTATTGCTGAGATTCAGAGTTCAAAATTAGTGCAATGTAAAGTTTGTCATTGTTTGCTTAAACATACAAGGTATCACTTTCAAAAATTATATACCACCAAAATACACCTACACCATTTTCATTCAACATTAAAACTTTTGGTGCACTTGGAAAATTTAGCGTATTGCCTCTTCAAACTCTTCTTCATGAGTGTTGACAACTTTTCCATCCACAATGTCTTCCACCAGTTTTTTCACCTTTCTTGTTCGAACAGGCTCTGCAAGAGGGAATGAATGAATTAAGACTGAAGCGCTCTAGGTAACGTAAGCATTTTGTATTTAACTGTTCCAATCTTTTTCTACACTTCTTTTATTCAAAATTATTATAAGTTTCAATGTAGCCCAATGTTAAAATATCAGAATCAATACCTCTTGGTGGTGATTCAATTTTAGGTACTTCTACTTTTCTCCTAGAGAAAATATATAAAATAAAGGATCATGTTACTGTGTGCAAAAGTTATTATCATTCCACCTCTCAATATACTGCTGCTTGGTGAAACCAGAGCTTAATAGATATTTTTAAATACTGTTCGGTCAATAACAGCTCATAGGTATCTTGCTCTAAGGCAAAGTCCCTAGATTTTCAGATGCCCAGTAAAGCATCGTACACTCACCCTGTATCCTCTCCATCCAACAAGCGTCGATACTCTGCAATCTCCATCTCCAGCCTGATCTTCACATTCAGTAATATCTTATACTCATTGCTCTGGGTCTCCATATCTTGCCTGAGATTCATCAGCTCAGCCTCAAGCTTGTTAATGGTGAACTGCAGCTGAGAGAGCTGTGATGTATAGCGGCTCTTGGTTTCTGATAGCGTGTTTTCAAGTGCCCCTTTCTGTTGAGACGGGAGAATTCAAATGATACCATCATTCCATAATGCAGTACACCAATTTCATTCTAGTGACCAGCCATATATACTCAATCATCCAATCTGTGTATACCTTTCCTGTTAAGAGGACACTTGTGCTTACCAAGTTGTGCTGAGACTGCAGCTCAATCTCAAGGGCCTGTAGTGTCCTTTTTAGCTCACATTTCTGACTCTTTAAGGACTCCAGGGCATCGGAATCACTGGATACCTGGTTGTCCAATTCTTCAAACTGAAAAAGACAGCAAAGCATTTAATTATTTGATGCGGTTCTACTAAAGTAAAATATGTATAACAAAAATGTAATGTCCTCTGTAGCTGTAAACCTGCTATACCTTGGCCTTGTACCAGTTCTCCATATCACGTCTGTTGTTTTCCACTATGCCCTGATACTGAGATCGTATTTCCTCCAAGGTCTTGGCCAGGTCTTGCTGGGGAGTAGCATCCACCTCAACGTTAACTGTGCCTGACATTGAGTTTTGCACAGCTTGCATTTCCTAAAAAATAAGACAACATGAGAATGAGAAGTTTAATGCAAAGTATATGCCTAGCATGCTTCTAGTTGCAGAAAAATGCTGATCTTTGTCTTCCCACCTCCTGGTGATTCTTTTTGAGATGTATCAGCTCTTCCTTAAGCCCTTCAACTTGCATCTCCAGGTCACTTCTGGCCATGGTCAGCTCATCCAACAGCTTACGGAGACCACTAATGTCTATTTCCACTGACTGCCTCATGGACATCTCGTTCTCATACCTAAAAAAGCACAGATCTTGGAATCAGATCTGATGAAGATTAGCTAAGGCCAGTTCGACTTCCTTAAACCTAAGAGACACTGGGGCCTCATGAACTATTCAAATCAGGCCGTGGTAAGTGTGATTCAGACTGTCCATATGACGCTCAAATTGGCATCTGGCAGACTTCATCTACTGATATGTGTGTGAAATACACAAAAAACAATATGGTCATACTTGTGAGCAAAAATTAGTATGACTGTACTGGCTGTGGTGAGGTGGGATATCAGCCTGACAACTGGCTGAAACTGACCCAACTAACCCCACAGAAATTGTACTGCAATTACTGAAAAGTAGCACTAACTCAATTGCTCAAACGTAACATAACTCAGTCATTACTCAAACATAACACTAACCCCTTGAATTTGCTGATTATTTGTTTAATAATAAGCATGCTGCCATTTAGTAAACATAGATAATATATATATAGATATATATTACATAGTTTACTGTCAAATAATGCAAAGAGTACACGACATGTGTTTTGCCCTTTTTTGGGCTCATCAGGCATACACACTCCACTGCAGCCCTCGCGGGATCGAACCTTGGACTTCAGCGACAAAGCCTCTTTACACTGTGCCACAGCGTGTGGTTCATTTTATTTGACAGCTTGGAAGTCGGAGTAATTACATTTAATGCATCCGTGTTCTGAGTCCTGATCTGATTGTATGGGTGGTTACCTACCAGGTAACGCATGTGGTTGGTCTGTCAGTTGGCAAACATCTGCCACCCATGAGCCCTCTCAGTTGTGAGAAGCCATATATATATATATATATATATATATATATATATATACAGTATACACACACTGGAAAAAAGCTAAAGGTTAGTTCCACACAGAAAAGGAAAAGAGGTTAAAGACACAGCATCAAAGTTGCATTTCTGTTTCTTTGTTTTTAGATTTGTTGTAATATCCTAAAAATAAGCTTTGTTGTTCTTGTCAAACTAAGATTAGTTTTTCTTTTAATTTGTTAACCACAATCTGGCCACAGTTTAAGCCTTAATCACAGTTCACATTTTCTTGACATGCAGTGAACAATATCAGCCAACAATATCCTAATGCACTGTATAAAATAAACATTGATTTAATGATAAAAACAGCAGTTCTATCAATATTTAACTAGGCACTCACTTGACTCTAAAGTCTTCAGCTGCTAGCTTGGCATTGTCAATCTGCAGGACAATTTTGGCATTGTCCACGGTGGTAGCATGGATCTGCAATGGAGAAAGCAGGAGAGTGAGACCGTAAGAAAGGATTCATTTCAAAGTATGCTGTATCAGTTGAATTAAATTTAAAGAGAATGTGGTGTGCTGTGCATCTGTAGTCTTTTTGGCAAGGTGACTATGGGAGTAATGTTACAATAGCATACCTTAGTGTTTTACAGACAGGACTTGCTGACTGATTCGAATTTATATAACAATATTAATGAATTTGAGCTTGCTCTTAATTCCTTTGCATCATTCTCCTCTCAAACCTCTACCTGTCTGCCCTCTCTACCTTTCCCTAGATGTTACATCTGTCATTCTTCAAGTTACCTTTGCTCGCAGTTCTGCCACAGCTCTTTCCTGAGGGCCAAAATCCTTGGGCTTTGCGTTGGCAGCAGCAGCATACCAGTCCCGGATCTGTTGTTCCAGCTTGTTGTTTGCAAGCCCGAGAGACCGAACTCTCTCCAAGTAAGCAGCAAGGCGGTCATTGAGGTTCTGCATGGTGGCTTTGTCGTTGATGCTGAACACTCCATCAATGCCTACTGCAGCACCATACAGTCCACTGTTGCTGTTGCCATATCCAGTAAAGACTCTGGTAGATGAAGTGCTAGCGATGAGGGGTACCGCTGGGGCACCATGTAGACTCAGTGCTTTTCTTTGCATTGACATTGTAGATAGCAAATGCAAATACACAGTAAGTTAGACTCGCTGGTAAACACTGCAGTGCTGGACACTCAAAGAGAGATGCTGCTGTTGCTGCTGCTGGTGGGGAATGGTCCAGAGACCATGCAATTTATAGGGCCTGATTGGGGCTCAAGTACCAATAAAAAGGTGTGTGCACGTCTGCTGAAAGCCACAATGCCTGCAGGGTCATCTGGTCATGTCTGGAATATGGGGAGAGGCAGTGTCTGTTTCCTGTTTATTTGTCACTCTTGTCCATTCTAAGTGGATACTCCCCCTCTGGCACTTGCAAGGACCAGGTGTAAGAAATCCCATCAGACCAGGGTGTGTGTAAGTATGTCTGAACAGGGCACCTCCCGAACTTTTTGGTGCTTTATAATTATAATTCATTTATTGTTGGTGTTGTTAATTACAGACTTTCTCTTACTTGCCTTTGGTTTTTTACTGTCTCAAGAGAATGTGCAAAATGCCACTGATATCTTCTTTTCACATCACTTTGTAGTAAAGAGAAGAAAAGAAAAGATAACAGGTACCCTGTTGGCCACTGTCCCTTGGAGAAGGTATGAATGAGTTAGTCAGAGTGTAGCTCTATCAGAATGTGCACTGTTTTATTGTCAGGTCTAGTGGCAGATGTACTTAGTTTATTCTGTACTCCTTGAATTAGCTTTATAAAGGCATCATTTTGTGTTATGGCATTGTATTAGTTTGTTATGCCAGCACTTATCTGCTGTTTGAGTGTGCGTCTCATGACAGGATGATTTCCTCATCAAGGTGCTATCTGGCTATAAAGCTACAGTCAGCTCACTCAGTAAGGAATTGTTTTCTGTGTATGTCTTAATGATTTCCTTTTTAGTAACATGATTGAGTGTTCCTGTTTAATAAACTTTGAATTGATTTCCATTTTCTCAGCTTTTTATTAACTCTATTAAATTATTTAAATATTTCCCAAAGAACAAATTGCATTTTAAATTGATTAGCTTTGCTGGCCTCTGTACTTGGTGTTGCATTTTGTAAGCAACATTTAAAACCTATTATTTATTGTTTTACTTTGTTCTTCCTAATTACTTTCCTTCATATGAAAATGTCTATATTTTCATTTTTATTCATTTGATTATGCTTTGTTTAAATATATACATTTTGATTTTCTAAAAAGGTGCTTGCTTAAATACTAGTATCTGCAGTGCTTATTTATATATTCATGTTTTTTATATTTTTCTATGTTTTTTCAATGCATATGTGTGTATTTTAAATCAACAATGAACAATGATAGACCCAGAATGTATTTAAAAATGTCCCTGTGTATATACATAAAAAATAATATTTTTCTATACAGTATATATGTATAATATTTATATATATGGCAGACATACTTGATGAAGGTAATACAGCTGAGATGTCGTGTCTTTAACATTTTTTCCTTTTCTGCATGGACATAACCTTTAGCTTTTTTTCCTATTTGTGTATACTGTATTTATATATATTTTTTTTTCATGTTTGCTAAATGGTAAGACACTTATTATTAAACAAATAATCAGCAGATTCAATGGGTTATTATTATGTTTAAGTAATGACTGAGTTATGTTATGTTGTGCTACTTTTGAGTAATTCCAGTACAATTTCTGTGAGATTAGTTTGGTCAATTTCAGCCAATTATCAGGCTGATATCCTACCTCATCACAGCCAGTACAGTCGCACCAATTTTTGCTCACAAATATGACCATATTGTACTTTGTGTATTTGACACAAATATCAGTAGATGAAGTTGACCAGCTGCCAACTTGAGCATCATATGGACAGTCTGAATCACACTTACCACAGTCTAATTTGAATAGTTCATGAGGCCACAGTGTCTCTTAGGTTTAAGCAGGTCGATCTGGCCTTGGCTAATCTTCATCAGCTCTGATTCCAAGATCTGTGCTTTTAGGTATGAGAACTAGATGGCAATGAGGCAGTCAGTGGAAACAGACATTGCTGGTCTCCGTAAGCTGTTGGATGAGCTGACCATGGCCAGAAGTAACTTTTATATACCTTTTCTATACTTGTATTTACCTCTGTTTAAACTACTATGCTGCATACAGTTTTGCTGCTTCATATTTCTTAGGTCCTCCTTTAATTACTGGTTGGAGTATCTACCTCACCCTAAGCTAACCCTTGCTATATGGTTGTGAGACATGGACGTTATCCAGTGACCTGAGATGAAGACTGAACTCCTTCAGTACTGTGTCTCTTTTGGAGAATCCTTGGGTACCGCTAATTTGACTATGTATCAAATGAACGGTTGCATGTGGAGTCCTGAATGAGGCACATTACCTGCATTGTGAGGGAGCGTCAGTTACTGCATTACAGCCATGTGGCGCGATACTTCGAGGGTGATCTGGCTCACAGGATCTTCATTGTTGAGGACCCAAGTGGCTGGACCAGGCCAAGGGGACGCCCATGTAACACCTGGCTGCTGCAGATAGAGGGTCATTTCCGAGGGGGTGGAACTGGACCATGTGTCTGTGTAGGGAGTTTCCAACCAGGATCCTGAGCTGTTTCGTCATGTGGTCAGTGTGGCAACGCGCTGTACCAGTGCATGCTCACCAACCTGACCTGACCTTACTGCAGACCAAATGCGTGACATTAGCTGGATTTGTTCCTCTTAATGTTCCTAGCACAGGGGTCTCCAGCTCTTATCCTGGAGGGCTGGAGTGGCTGCAGGTTTTCCTTCTTGCCACTTTCTTAGTCAGTGACCAATTTCTGCTGTTAATTGACTTATTTTCCGTTCTTTTTTAATTGCCTTGTTTTTTTAAGATTCAATTCTCTAAATTGATTCTTTTTTCCTTAAATCGCAGCCACACAAAAATGAAATGTGAAGTGAACCAGCAGATGACCAGCTAAGACATGGCCTCAAACTCCAAATTTTCATTCCAACCAGTTTCTTAAATAGAAGCCAGACTTGTTATTTAACCCTGTGGCTTGCTGGTGCTCTCATTCTGCCCACACTGAACATTTCCAAAACAGTTGATTTTCTTTTTTCGAAGAGAACTATCAAAATGTTTTGTGGACCTGAGCAGCTCAACATTACTGTGACATTAACCTTTCTTCATTGTCAGATATTGTATGATGGTTAGCTGCTCATGTGGTTATGTGTTGCCTTGTTTTGTGTCTCATTATTGTTTGGCTGATAATTAAAGTTAAAAAGAAATCCATTAAAGAATCTGAGTCTTAAATAGCAAGTCACCTAAAATTAAAACAAAAGAAGTTAATTAGCACCTTAAACTAGTCACTAATTAAGAAAATGGTTAGAATGTAAATGTGCAACTACTGCGGCTCTCCAGGATCAGAGTTAGACACCCCAGTCCTAGTATGTCTGTGTGCCTGAAGATGGTCTTCAATGTGCTGGTGTCCTCTTAAGGGTTCTTCCACGCCCTGCTTTTATTCAGTTAACTTTAGTAATATCATGTTTTCTTGCATTTCAATTTACTTAGTTTTTATGTTAATCTATTTTACTTATTTTTTTTGTTTGTAGGTTGTTTCCATCTGTAACATTAATCTATTTACATACTAAATTTTTCTTTGGAGTTACAATGGTACCAAAATGATTCTAGTTAACTGGACCAGAAATTGTCCCCCATGTCCTGTGTGTTGCCTGTAGTCTTTTGTAAATGGGCAATCCTTGCTACTGTGTATGTCATGACCAAATGCTCAAAGCATTTCAACTGGCTCTTCTCAATCTAAGCTATCAGCAGCTATACGCTTAAAATCACAAATATTTCTACACCACTTGTACACTTCTGAGAATATAATGCTTTAAATTATGATGCCAAAATTAGCACTAAAGCACTCTACTCTGTATAACCTAGTTTGATGCAAAGTTGAAATTCATTGGAATTCATATGAGGCAGAGGGAGAATGTGCACCTCCAGAAGGAAGCAAAAAGTTAGAGACATGATTCAGTTTTCAGCATGGCATGGGAATAACCTTTACTTCTGTTTTTTCTTTTTTTTTCCTTTGAATTCAGTGTATTTATTATCTCACTTATGAAAATACTATTAAAGTTACTGCATTTTTTCTCTTTTTTCATCCCTGCTGACGTTGAGTTATATTTTAAAGTGTTTATGCTTTTTGAGTGCCTATCAAACTTCACATTCATGTTTATACTGGAGTTGTATTTTCCCACATTTATAACATAATCTGTTTCCTTCCCCTTCTTGCAATCTGGCCATCCAATTGTGTTTTGTGTCTGGGTTAGATTCAGTGGTTTTGTTCATCCATTTTATGTGTCTGCTGTTTTCTTTCACATTGTCAAGGTGAGACACAGCCTGTTCTAGCAGGAATGGATGAAAGATAGAAATCATCTCCATAGCTATTAATACCTTATTGAAGTTCAGATCCACATAGATGTGTATGGGCACAACCACACTACACAGGTTTAGAGTTAAAAATTCATGTTTTTGAAGTGTGCAAAAAAACTCACATGAACAAAGGCAGAACATGCGCCATCGTACTGAAGGGACTAAATGACATTTACTCATTGGAAGTTGTCAGTGTTATTTTATTTCAATTCTAGCTGTGCTACTGGTCTAAGACAGGTTGAAATCTAAGTGATGGACGTAGACCTCAGCGTTATTGTTTGCAGTGCACCATGCAATGCATGTGCCTCTGTTATATGCCATTTGCTATGGGATTCATAAAAGCAGTGTTAATTTTTGTGATTTGCCATCGGTTGGAATGAGAAATGCAATGAATTTTATTAGTAAAAATGTTTGTGATATGCCATATTTTGGAATGGCAGAAACATAGCACCTGACATTTGCTAAGACCGAGAAACAGACACTTATCCTTTTATTAAAGTGGAAAATGAATGGTTCTTTATCTCTATTAGTGTTCTTTTATGGAATGGAAACTATTATGAAATATATTACAGTTAAAAGTTCACTGATTAGTTAAATCAGTAGCATCCACTTTTGTTTCTAGCAATATTTGTCTGTTGCTGTTTTTTATTGCAGCTGTACTTAAAGTCAGATATTAGATTTACCTACTAACTAAAAACTTTTTGATTTAACTTGTCACTTTGGGTTTTTGAAATCCTTGAAATGACTTGGAATCATTTTCAAGTTTCATGAAGTTTGAATTTTTTCAAACCACCCACCAGATCTTCCTTTGTTTCCAGCAATGCATTCATGTGTAAGGTAGGAACCTTCATGTGAATGCATTTTTTTTAAATGTGTGATCTCTCAATCTTGAGGTAGCTGTATTTATGTCATAATATGAAACCTTTTTCTTCTAAATATCTAAGACATGTGCTGAGGCTTCACTGCTCCTGTTGGTGTGCCCTGAGATTTAATAGTGGCCTGTTCAAGGCAGAGTCCTACCCTGCACTCAGTGTTGCCAGGATGGATTTCTGCTGTGATCCTGAACTCGATTAAGTGTATAAGAAAGATATTGTGGTATATCACAGACTAAAATGAGCAAATGGTACTTCTAAATTCTACTACTAATAAAGGATTTATGGCCATCTTTTGGCGTAATAAGGGTTTACTATCTGTAACAACAATTATCAAGGTCATGTTTTTGTTGTCTTATTATATCAGTGGTCAGGAATGGGTAAAAGAGGTATTTTCAGACCTAATAACTAGCACTTCAGCCTTGAGTGGGGTGCCAGTGTATCAGAGTACACAACTGCGCATGTCCAGCTCATAGTGACACTATTTAGTCTAAGTTCTTGTGGAAAACCTATGCAGAAATAGGAAAAGTATGCAAACATCAAACAGGCAGTAAGGACTTTAAACTAAATCTCTGAAAGTATAAGGGGACCAGTACTAATAATAAGTTTATAAGTAGTTTAATGAAGGTATTTCAGTTGCAAAATTTAATCTAAAGCTAGCTACAATGTACCAACCCCAAATGTGCCATGTTTTGAAGCGCTTGAATTATGATTACACATCTTAATTTAATCTTGTCCTGATTCCCTAACTAGAGCAGTGTTCCTTGTGGAAGACAAATGTTCTCTTCGTTCCCTTGTACTAGATAGATAGATAGATAGATAGATACTTTATTAATCCCAAGGGGAAATTCACATAATCCAGCAGCAGTATACTGATACAAAGAAACAATATTAAATTAAATAGTAATAAAAATGAAAAAAGTTAGCATTTACTCCCCCGGGTGGAATTGAAGAGTCGCATAGTGTGGGGGAGGAACGATCTCCTCAGTCTGTCAGTGGAGCAGGGCAGTGACAAAAAATTCATATCTGAGAAGTAAGCTTTACTAAACCATGTAAAAGCATGCTTTGTTTTAGCAAACAGAAAAATATTTGTGCAAAGGACTCAAGGTCTGAGCATTCCACACATGAGTCTGCCTTATCACGTTTTCCCTTAGCTTACATCTGAACGCCATAACAAAAGGGGCCAAGAAATCAAGTTGCACAAGAGGCGTTGAAGGGGCTCAAGGATTGTGTATAATAAAGTGTTGACTGTTACATTTCATAATGATATTAAATCACGCATTCTAGGGGTATAAAAACTTGCCCCACCCAACAGAAGAGCCCTGACGCTGTCATGTATATTTGATTGTCTGCTTTTCTGAAACTCTTCTCACCGTGACTCTGAAAAATAAAGCTGCTTTATAACTGCACCTGCTGTCTGGTCTGAGTTTTCGTCCACATCCTGCCTCCACAAAGGAAGAAAACTTTATTTCACTTTATTCATAGATGAATTTAAAATTGTATTTCACTTTGGTTTATTTTATCTTTAAAGTCAGCAATAGCATAATTTTCTCTCTGAAATATGTTGAAACTTCAAACAGAACAATTCTAAAATTTTACACTTGTGTTAGGACCTGCACACAATGCCAAACTTCTGATTCTGAAATGTTGTGTTTATTCATAATATCTTCATCAGTATTCACTCTGAACAAGCTTGGTGACCTCTCATGCATGATGTTGTGTATCACAACATATCCTTCTATCCTCCAGTAATTTCACTCTTTTTATTCACTTCTGTTACAAAAAATTACATTTTCTGAACTTCTCTTATTGAATGATGATAGCAGAGCAAAGGTGCACCAAGTATTTAGGATTTTTAAATCCATTTTACCAACTAAAATACAATGTGAACTTTTTACTTTGTACTGGGACCTTGTGAGCTACCTTCATTTATAGATTTCACTATCTATGTAAGACTGTACTGTAAAAAGCCTGGGGTCCTAGAAACTATTGAAATTGTTAGAAAAAAAATGGAAATGTAGAGATGTCAGGTAATTGAAAAGAACTACTCTGGGCATCTCTCTCCTAGGAGGATTCATTTTGCCGACGTGCTCACATCGCTTGTGCATTAGCGGCAAGAGGAAAAGTAAAACGGATACCGTTTTGCCAATGTTAGCGACTTTGTCTTTCAGGTTTCGTTTTGCTGACGTGCTCATTAAAATTAGAATTTATATTGTTTTTCTTTCTAATGTATTAGCAATGGTTATTTTTACCGGTGTGGAGTTTGGAAACCCCAGCCCTCCATGTGTTTTTGTATCTTCCTGCTAGTTGTCCAGTATTCATGTCAAATTGTAAAGACATAACAGTTCTAAACTGATGTGGAACGAGTGAGGGTAGGTGTTTGTATGTGTGTGCTCTACATTGAATGGTGCCCTAGCTAGGGTTGGTTCCCATGTTGCACCCTAAGCTGCCAGAATATGCACAATCCTATACCGCATTAAAGAGTATAATATTGCACAGCATCCACACCACAATGCGCAATAAATGGATTCAAATACATTTTCAAACGTATCCAGAGTGACAGGGAAAAAAACTGCTCAACCAGCCTTTCATAGTATTGCATTTTGTGGATGTGAACCAAAACACTCAATAAAAAAAACTTTACATTGCATTTACAAGCAAAATGGTAGTGTGGAATTCCATCGTTCTAATCCCTTAATCTTATCTACCATCAATCTATTTTCTGTAACTGCTTAGTCTATTGTGGAACCCAAATGAAATGGTGCCTGTCCTACTAGCATCAAATACAAGACACCAACCTCCCCAAAATGGAATTGAAGGCCATCACAGGGTGCCTTCTTACACATACCAACACTCACTCCTATGGAACCAATTAAAGTTACAATTTAACCTAACATTTACTTGGTTGGAATACAGAAGGAGGTTCCATTCTGTTAAAAATTCCCCTGTGAAAATATGGAGAATGTGTAAACATTATACAAACAGAGCTGGGTTACTAGCCATATCCCTGAAGCTGTGAGGTACTAGTCCTAAACACATGCATCATCAGGAAATTCAGCAATAATTATCAATAAAGCAAGTTAAAAAAAATAACACAAATTCATTCAAAATGTAAACTGAGCCACTATAGCATAGTAATTAAAAGATCACGTAAGGGTATATTGAAGGGAAAAAATTCCTGAGCTAGTATATCTGTCTTTTTTCTTGTAGAAATTCTCCATTTTGTATGTTTGCACACACCTTTCCCTTTTAATCAAAAATGCCAATAGGCACTGGCAAGAAATTAGTATATAACAAAATCTAAGTTACTTTTGCAAGATGGAGGAACAGGAGGGCTTACTCAGTCCCAGTCTGGCAATTCCAGATCTAGAAGTAACATACATTTATGACACCAGTTGTAAATTAAAGTACCTAGACCTGTTGACATTTCAAATAAATTGCGACAACAAAGGGCAGACCTCTGCTCAGAAATGTGACACTTTTAAATTCTCTGCATATCTGTTCTCTGAGCCTGTTGTTCTTATCCTAAGAATTCACAAGTGTATCTTTTAGCATTTCTATAAACCTCTTATATTTTGAGTCCTGCATCCCCATACAGACTGTGGAGTTGTGCGGAGTCATTCTCACTCATATCTCTAAAACTCAGCCCTCTTTTCAATGCAGGCACTTCCCCTGCTCGCAGTCCTCATCTCCATTTGGTTCACAAGTCCATTTCTTCATTGGAATGGTCTAATTACTCTGCCAAACCACAAGAAGCTATTGTCAATGAAAAATGTTTGATTTGTGGCCTCACATACTTTAATTAGTTTTGAAAGCAAAAGTTGTTTAGTGCAGCAGTTGCCTCACGAGCCTAAGGACAGCAGGACTCTATCTTGCGATCTGACAGTTCCCTACTACTGGCATCTTCCTGTTTTAGTTACTTTTTTATTCCTCCAGACATTTGAATGAATTATAAAACAAATGCACCTCTTGTAAGAGTTTTGATGCTTTATTTTAGATTTCATAAAAGTTAAGGGCCTTTGCTGCATCTTGACACAAATTGACAGAATTAAGAATTTTTGAAGCAAAATTTTGGTTACTTATTAGGCTTAGATAGGTTTAATGGAAATAATAATGAACGTAATAATCAGATAACATACTTATTATACCGGGTTTCCAGACAGCTATTAGTTGTTTCATAAATAGTTACAGCAAGCATAACTTTCCTGTAGCTGCATCATAAATACAACAGCAGACATCAAACAGTAATATAAGTGTAACTTGACAGAGACATTGTTCATCATTAGATCATCCAAGCATTATTGAAATCAGAACAATTTCATTTTATATAGCACTCTTTATACTGTATAATTAAAACTGTCATGAGATATTGAACCCAAATGATTCACATTAATGTAAAATATGTCCTTCTTACACTTGCACTTGGGGGAGATAAGTGTAATGAGTATATCACTCATCTATAAGCAAAATTATTACCTGCTTAGAATCAAATCACTGTTGTAAAAGAAATAAAGAAAAGGCATGAAGAGAAGAACACAATGTCTGTTATGTTGAAATATTAAAGTAAAAAGTGCAGCTGAAAAAGAGTTATTAGTAATACCTTGTTCTAAAAGACAAACATTTATTATAACAAGTACTGTATATCTACAACAGTAATGCCCTGAAGAAAAGTTTTCTTCCCTCTAAATGGATGAGCATTTTACCATTGGTACTCGTAGATCTAGTTACGAATACTTCTCTCTTCTGGGCACCATATTACTATTTGCAAGCAAACACACTTCAAGTTATACACTTGACTTCCAGTTCTGTTAATATTTGGTGTTTTGCTTTGAGGCATTATTCTTTCTAACCTAACTTGTACAGATATATAGTCTATGTGTGATCTGGATCTTATATTTTCAATATATATGTGTATATTTATGTCTTTTCTTTTATGTATTGTGGCAGACAGCTGGGGATCCTGCCCAACCGGGACGCCTGGAAGGAAGAAGGACCGGGAGAGGGACACTACCTTCCCTGGGCCACAAGAGGGCAGCTGCCCTGGTCTGCCTCCAGGCCACGGGATCAGAGCTTAGTACAGGGGTCCTCAATCACGGTCCTGGAGGGCCGCAGTGGCTGCAGGTTTTTGCTCCAACCCAATTGCTTAATAAGAAGCACTTTTTGCTCAAGTAACACATCTGCTTCACTTTGGTTGTCTCGCTCGTTAAGATTATGAACCCTTATTGCTTATTTTAGTCTTAAACAGCTGTATTCTTGGTTTTTAATGGATCCTAATTAGTAATAACATGCAAATGACAAAAGAGACCAGCATTTCTTCATTTAGTTTGTTACCATTTACACTTGTGTGTATTTATCATGCACTATTGGGTTTAATTAAATACTTGAAAGAAAGTGAAGAGAAAAAAGTGAAGGACTGAGAATTACTCATCCATTTTAGCCTTCAAATCATTTTTATGATATCCTTAGAAAGGGGAAGAAAATCTAGGATATGAGAATTACCTGACGTAGCAGAATTAAAGCACTAACAAAGCCATGAAATTAAATTATTGGCAAAAATTGCTTTCTAATTAAGTAACTGGGTTAGAACAAAAACCTGCAGCCACTGCAGCCCTCCAGGACTGTGATTGAGGACCCCAGTCTTACAAGCTCAACCCTGTTGAAGCCCATGGCCACAGCCAGGGGGCGCCCATAGGATGATTATAGAGCCCTGGACTACAGCACCTCCGCCACACCTGGAAGTGCTGCCGGAAGATCATTACAGAGCACCTGGAGCACATCCGGGGCATTATAAAGGGGGCCACCTCACTCCAGATGGGGAGTTGGCCAGGAGTCAGTCAGGAGGAAGAGAACAGAGCTTGCGAGGAGAGAAGTAGAGACGGTAGAAGAGTTGAAAGAAAAGAAGGGACTGTGAGCAATTGTGACTGTTAATGCATTGTGTGGTGATGTAAAGACAAGAGAAGGAAATAAACGTCTGTGTTTTTGGACATCTGGTGCCTGTCTGGCTGTGTTCAGGGGTTGAACTTCCACAGTATATATTTGTAACTTTTGTACTCACTCTGCCCCTCTTTTTGCTTTAGTTCTCCCTGAGATATTATTACTTATGTGTGATGTGGTCCCTTAATTTCCATACATATGTATGTTACTTTTATACATACTGTATATATGTACCCTTCACTAGAGCCAGCCCTAGCATTCTTTGCTGTACTAGTCGAAGCTGTAAATTGCTTTGTGTGCAGTCATCAGTGCCAGACCTGTACATAGAAAAGTGATGATACCAGGAAGGAGCCAGCACTGAGGAAAGCGAAATATGGACAGTTCTGACACAAAAAAAAAACCTGTGAATTTACATTTTGAGAATGTCCAGGGGGGCACTTGGTTACTTATAGCAATATCTGTTTACAGAAGTTTCAGAAAAATACACGATTGAGGGGTGCTATTTCAGAAAACATGCAGGAATTAGACTGCTTTAGAAGGCTTTATTTTTTTCTGTATTTCTTTGTAGTTAATGTTATTCTAAATAAAAAGAAACATTTGCATCACATATTTCTATTACCTCTTAAACTATAAGAAAATCTAGCTCTCTATTTAAACTTACCAGTCTGACACGTAGTTTACAATAATGGAAACTATCTAGTTATAATCTTACCAAGGCAGCTTAATTTACTCTCTATATACAGTATAAAATTCTAAGCCTAAAAGTGCAATGATTTTGAGCAACGATTTTATGTGACATTTTTATGTCATGTTTTTTGTCATGCTTTAAATCGGGCTTATTTTAAAACCTAAATATATGTGTTTGGTATCATTCTTTTCAGAATTTATCAAATTTTAATGTGATGTTGTTAGATTTTCAGATTCTTATTCCATTTTCAAATTATAAACTAAAAAATATCAAGAACTCACGTCCCACGAAACAAGACTTTGTGCCGAGAGATTTAACCACGCCAGGGGGCCGGAAATTAAAGACAAAATGTAGGACAGCTGCTGTTCAGGCTTTTAAATGTTCGATGTGCCTTGCGAGATGCAGATCACGTAGCACGGCAGCAGCAGCAAGCCAGCAGCTGATCAAGCAAAGAGGAGGTAAAAAAACTGTATTTGTTTCCCATTATATCACAGTTTAAGAGTGGGTTTCGGAGGAGCGGCTGTGTCTCCTTGGGGTGCGTTTAGCCCTTCTCTTTACAACATGAGCAGCAGAGACGCGAAGTGGCTGGCGCGTACTGCAGGCCGGGGGGTTGACAAGCGAAGCAAGCAGGGGGGAACCCCCTAGTAAACATATACATTTCATTTAGGTTACTAAAATAAATTAACAAGCTTAATAAGATCACATTATTTAATGAAATTGAAGTATAATAATTATCTTTAAACATTTACCCATGATTCATATTTACTGTATCCTTGCTAACATTTACACATAATGCAGTATAGAGCTATCCAATCAAAGCATGATCTCAGAGTGAGAGATGGGCTATGAAGAATTTTTTTCGTGTGACAAAAGTGAATGTAATAGATACTGTAGTGGTTATCAATGGAGGAACAATATTTGTCAAGTTTGAACTCAAGGTTTAATGTAAGCCCATTTGGGAAATAATTATAAATTTGAATTAAACCAGCCTTTAATAATGTAGTCTAAAGCTGCAGTCCTGCCATTTGCTCATTTGATTTAATTGTGCTGTGTTATTGTGTCTTATGCTATGTCAGTTTGAGGATTATTATTTTTATTATTGTTATTGCTGAATATTATCCATGTTGTACACTATGATTTTGGGCCCCCCCCCCCCCAAAAAACCATGTTTATGACAAGTCAGCTTTCATGAAAGCAAAACTAAAACTTTGAATCTGCACCTGAAAAAACTTAAGCAATGAGAAAATTCAATGTAAATAAAGCCTCTGAGAAGCTGAGTGCAGTGCATCCTAGAATTTGGAACTGCCTGTAAAGTTTTTCTGTAGGTCAGGAGACATTAACACGAAACGTAGATAGTATGCAAAAACAATATAAAACAATATCATCAGGTTAACATGATTGAAGAGTTATGTTGAGTCAGAGTGGTCTTAAGTCTGAGTCTGTACTCTTTAAAAAAAAACTCTAAAGGGTGACTGTCTAGTTCCCCTAAATGGTAGAAGTGCCCATGTAGAAACAGAAAGATAAATAGAAAATGATACTTCATATACATGCATTTGTCAGTTAAGTTTATTTTTAAATAGCACCTTTCTTACTGGACATTCCCAGGCCATTTCACACATTTACAAGCACAATTTTTAAAAGATCTTACAGACTTTCATATTGTTAACACTTGTAATGGTGTTAATTAAAGCAATATAAAATAAGGTAAAGTAGATGGGAAATGGGGGAAAGGAAAAAATAACATCTGATATAGATCTGGACAAAGCAAACTTTTGCAATGCATGGTCTAAAGTCCAAGTCCAAATCTGGCTGTCACAGACTTCCTCAATGGGCATTACGTTATTCTATGGTACATCTATTTTTTCATCATTTTGGTGAACTCATATGATAGTCATGCTCTTTACCTGTCACCAGTGAGGTTGTTGTCTTACAGTATGTTCATGCTAAAGTCATGTTTCAAGGGCAGGATGGGAAAACTGAACAGAGACTACAAGTGATATCATAAGATACTGTAAAGAAAAAGAGAAAGGAAAAGACATAATAACAACCAGTCACAACGATTAGTATATTCTCATATACTATATTATATTGTATATACTTATACTTCTAATATACTATACTATACTATATTCTGGCTTATATTAGAATATAAGACAGACAAATGAGTGGACAGGTGTTAATACAACCTGAACAAGCCACACTTGACACCAAAGAAATGACAGGTGTTCTACAATAAAGCTATAGATATTCAGCCTTGATTTAAATGCTTAGATTAATGTTTTTCTTATGCAAGTATTTTGTGTGCCCGGTAGCTAATGGTTCTGCCTACTGCGATGCTTTTATTTATTCTGGCAACTACAACAAGGCCTGAGTCTTATGATGCAGTATGCTAAAAACCTTACATATCAGACAGAGGATTTTGAAATTGTTTAGAAAGTAAACTAAAATTAAACATAGATTATTAACACCTGGAGCTTTAACATGGTGTTTTCAAGTTCTAGGTGTGATTCTTGCTGCAGTTTTCTAAATTAATTGTAGAGTGAAAGTAACAGTTCAGTAGCCAGTACTCAGCTCTGTGCAATGTGAATCAAGAAATTAACTATTGTATATATTGCATAGTAATTAACCATCTTAATCTTGCGATATCCTTAAGCTGGGGAAATTTTTTGATGGTACAACAGTGCAAAAAGTAATGCATGTAGTTATATATTTTTTTACTTATTCTATTTTTACACACATTATTAAAGCAAATGTTTTGCACATTATTCATGAAAATATTTCACTTCCTACGTTTACAGTGTGCACTATGGATATTGTGAGAGCATAATGTTATAAAAACATAAAATGGATTGCCAACAGTTCTAAACATGAAGTGAATTTATAGTGGCCGTCTTAAATAAGCATGAGCTTCACTTGAATTACCCATCTGAACAGTGTTTCAAAGGGAAGGCTAAATCATCTTGAGAATTTGATGTCAAGCTTTAGAGTTAACAATATTTCTGTCGTCTTTTAGTTCATCTTTTTACCACATTTCAAAATTTTACTTTAACATTATTTCACAGCATTACTTTTTTGTTTAATAACACAGTAGGAGACGTGTAGTTTGGTTACATTAGTAAGTACTTGACATATAAGAATGCAAATGAAACTGAAGATTTTTATAAACAACAGTGTCATACAACGACAAGTTTTTTTTTTATTTTGTAGTAGCATAGATATAACCTAATTCAATACAACTCAGAGTCCTGCCACGTGTAAATGTTCGCTGGCGACACTGCTATCGTGGGCTGCATCAGGAGTGGGCAGGAGGAGGAGTATAGAAACCTAATCAAGGACTTTGTTAAATGGTGAGACTCAAACCACTTACACCTAAACACCAGCAAAATCAAGGAGCTGGTGACGGATTTTAGGAGACCCCAGGCCCCTCCTGGACCCCGTGATCATCAGAGGTGACTGTGTGCAGAGACCAATAAATACCTGGGAGTGCAGCTGGATGATAAATTGGACTGGACTGCCAATACTGATGCTCTGTGCAAGAGAGGACAGAGCCGACTATACTTCCTTAGAAGGCTGGCGTCCTTTAACATCTGCAATAAGATGCTGCAGATGTTCTATCAGACGGTTGTGACGAGTGCCCTCGTCTACGCGGTGGTGTGCTGGGGAGGCAGCATAAAGAAGAGGGACGCCTCACGCCTGGACAAACTGGTGAGGAAGGCAGGCTCTATTGTAGGCACGGAGCTGGACAGTCGGACATCCGTGGCAGAGCGACAGGCGCGCAGCAGGCTCCTGTCAATCATGGAGAATCCACTGAACAGGATCCTCTCCAGACAGAGGAGCAGCTTCAGCGACAGACTGCTGTCACCGTCCTGCTCCACTGACAGACTGAGGAGATCCCACACTATGCGACTCTTCAATTCCACCTGGGGGGGTAAACGTTAACATTATACAAAGTTACTGTCCGTTATACTTGCATTTTTAGGACTCTTTAATTTAATATTGTTTTTTATCAGTATGCTGCTGCTGGAGTATGTGAATTTCCCCTTGGGATTAATAAAGTATCTACAGTATCTATCTATCTAATGGTAACCTATAAAAAGAATTGCTCCCACGTCAGTGCTGGTCATATAATGACATCTTATCAAGCTACAGCACAGTAAGCCTTTCCAAGTGTACAGTATTTTTGTCAATCAGTCTAAAGAGGCTAAAAGTAGAGTTACTGGGATCATAATATCATTTTCCTGTTTTTATTTTATTTTTTTTTATTTATCAACTTACCATGTTTTGATTATTTTAAACTGGATGTTGCATGCATTTGACTTTATGCATACAGTATGTGACAACTGCTAGCAAGCAGCTGCTAAAGCTGCATATTTAGGCTTAATGAAAAGGTGAGGTGCATATAAGAAGTTGATTTCAACTTTTTTGTTTTTTAAAGCAGAATCCTAGCAAGAAATTACAATTTATTAAGCAACCTTGTGTTTAAAAGATTTCCAGCGCAATGTCTCTGAACCATCTCGTAATATCCAAGTTAGTTTTCCTTTCCTGTTAAGATAAAAGATAATTAAATCGAGAGAATATATTCCTGTATGTTTTCTAAATGCGTTTCTGCCTAGCATCTTTATCAGTCTCTGCTAATTAATATAACCAGGTAAAATGTCCTTTATGGATATTTCTAATGCAGTTAGGAAAGTTATGCAGTACAGATAGTGTTCCAGCACAGTAAAGGTGGCACCCCCACCACCACCCCCCTTCCAAATAATAATGTCTCCACTGCATATACACAATTCCAACTCCAGCACTTGAGTCTCTTATGCTTTCATAAGCAGGACTAAAACTCCAAATGTGACATGTCAGTTTTTAGTGGCTAACACACTAATAAAACCACACTGATATGCCAACTGCAAATTTCATTTGGTTTAAACCAAACAATGCTGACCAAGGGTGGCTACAATAGTCACACAGGGGATGCCATGAGATTTAAGGTGCACAACACAAGCTAGACATGCAAATGAAGTTACTGAGTATCACTAAGTGCCAGTTCAGCTCTAGGGTGTATGTGTGTTTTAAGCACGTTACAGCTCTGTTTTAATCTCATTCCCTGAAATAGATAGATAGATAGATAGATAGATAGATAGATAGATAGATACTTTATTAATCCCAAGGGGAAATTCACATAATCCAGCAGCAGTATACTGATACAAAGAAACAATATTAAATTAAATAGTAATAAAAATGAAAAAAAAAGTTAGCATTTACTCCCCCGGGTGGAATTGAAGAGTCGCATAGTGTGGGGGAGGAACGATCTCCTCAGTCTGTCAGTGGAGCAGGACAGTGACAAAAGTCTGTCACTGAAGCTACTCCTCTGCCTGGAGATGACACTGTTCAGTGGATGCAGTGGATTATTCATGATTGACAGGAGTTTGCTTAGTGCCCGTTGCTCTGCCACAGATGTTAAACTGTCCAACTTTACTCCTACAATAGAGCCTGCCTTCTTAATAAGTTTGTCCAGGCGTGAGGCGTCTTTCATCTTTATGCTGCCACCCCAGCACACCACCGCGTAGAAGAGGGCACTCACCACAACCGTCTGGTAGAACATCTGCAGCATCTTACTGCAGATGTTGAACGATGCCAACCTTCTCAGAAAGTATAGTCTGCTCTGACCTTTCTTACATAGAGCATATGTTCTGTATGCTTCCATCCACTTTGGTTTTCTAATGGATTCGGTCTAATCCTTCCAAAGAAACAGATAATAAAAGTAATTTGTAAAATGTTAACAGAGGATGCATATTATTATATAAATTAATTGGACAAGCCAGCTGCTTAAACTTAAGGAAGGACTGCTTGGAAAAAAAAGCAAGGCAGCTTGCGGATTTAGTGTACTTGCTGGATGTGACTGTTTGGAACATAAGGAAGCACTAGCCATTTACACTTTTCTTGGGGTTAGAGCATTGCCAAATTAAAATTCACAATGTAGAATGGCGTGCACTTTTGACATGACCAAGACGCTTGAGATGCCATGCCGCAATTTTGTTTGCTTGATATGGAAACTGTGTCCCAAGCAATATGATAGATAGATAGATGGATTGATGAAAGGCACTATATGATAGATAGATAGATAGATAGATAGATAGATAGAAGTTTATGTGTTTTTTTACAGAAGCTCTTCAAATAAATAAATAAATACATACATACATACATAATTACACAGGAAAGTAAATAAATATACACACTATGGTCTAAACACACACCAGAATGACTATAAATCAAGAAAATTCAAAACAAAGAAAAGTTTTGACTCGCCGTCACAGTCCCAGTGCAACATTATGCAGACGTATTGCTGTTGATATAAAGGAGCATCCTTAGCGTTTCTTGACACACAACTGCTGAATAATTCACTGGCTGAAAGTACTCACTGTCAATGTTTCAGAGAGAGGATATGCAGCATTGTTCATAATAGCACTCAGTTTTGTTTTAATTCTCTCTTTCATTATGACATCAAGGGGCTCCAGAGAGTGTCCTGTAACTGAGCTTGCCCTTTTAATTAGCTTGTTGCTTAAGTGGGCCTCCCTGGAAATGGTTACAGGCCCAGCACACCACACCGTAGAAAACAACACTGGCCATAAAATAGGTATAGAAGATGTGGTGGATGTTACTACCCACATTAAAGGAGCATAGGAAAAAGAGCCGGTTCTGCCCTTTCTTGTGACCGTGCTCATGATGCATTGGATCAAATTTTGTAATGCTTGCTTTTAAGGACTACAGACTGATGCCCATTAGCATAGTAGAATATTTATTTTTGTAAATTCTGACTATAGACTACAATATCCTAACTCATATAACCTCTTTCTTTGCTTTTTTGGAGTCTTTGTTTTGCAGTATACTGTATATGATAGGTCACAGTAGGGTTTCCAGTTTGAATGTGCCTGTTTTGTAAACAAATCTTATAAAAGTAAAGCACAAAATATAGGCATAGAATTTGTAGACAATATGATAGCTGTTGACAGTGACAATATCTACCAATAATGTGATATGGCATTTTTGACACACTGCCCCCTCCAGATCCCAGGAATGAAGCAATAAAGATGCCGTCCCTGATAACAGACAGGAATGAGAGAGTACTGTTATCAGGCTTCCTAAATTTACTTATTGCAAGGTGGCACAATAATTTGTGTTGTTGGTTCCCAGAGCTTAAACATTTGTTAGCCATCCCTATTGAAAATGTACAATAAATGTTCCTGAAATGACACATTCAACTATTTTATTTATCTACACAAACAAGAAGAGAACATGAAGGCTCCATGCAGTGAGAAACTAGGCTGGGATTTGAACCCTGGTCTTTGGACTTGCACTAAAGCTAAACTAACCTCTATGTTCCTCATTGGAATATATGAGTTTCTGTTTTTTTTTGTTTTTTTTTCTTATTTTCTTCATTTTCTCATCATTGAGTACTGCCTTTAATAACACACATCAAGACTGAAATAAGCTTAACAAAACAAATCAATTTCTTTGATTGAAGCATTCTTTTCTAAATTTCTCAAATAATTAAAACAAATTATTAAACAGACTACAATGATAATTTGTTTAATATGGAAGAATGGAAAGTGCACATGAACTGGCAAGAGTGAAAATCAGTAACAAAGGGAAACCTGCTGATGTATTCCCATTGTTTTTCAACCTTCACATTCTATTTTGGTTTCCTGTGCATTTAAAAAAAAATGAATAATAAATGTACTGGTTTTTTTCACAACCTGTAAGGCAAATATTGCATCTGTAGCCAATCTGAATAATTTTATAATTAAATTTACAGTGGCTTGCAAAAGTATTCGGCCCCCTTGAACTTTTCCACATTTTGTCACATTACAGCCACAAACATGAATCAATTTTATTGGAATTCCACGTGAAAGACCAATACAAAGTGGTGTACACATGAGAAGTGGAACGAAAATCATACATGATTCCAAACATTTTTTACAAATAAATAACTGAAAAGTGGGGTGTGCGTAATTATTCAGCCCCCTGAGTCAATACTTTGTAGAACCACCTTTTGCTGCAATTACAGCTGCCAGTCTTTTAGGGTATGTCTCTACCAGCTTTGCACATCTAGAGACTGAAATCCTTGCCCATTCTTCTTTGCAAAACAGCTCCAGCTCAGTCAGATTAGATGGACAGCGTTTGTGAACAGCAGTTTTCAGATCTTGCCACAGATTCTCGATTGGATTTAGATCTGGACTTTGACTGGGCCATTCTAACACATGGATATGTTTTGTTTTAAGCCATTCCATTGTTGCCCTGGCTTTATGTTTAGGGTCGTTGTCCTGCTGGAAGGTGAACCTCCGCCCCAGTCTCAAGTCTTTTGCAGACTCCAAGAGGTTTTCTTTCAAGATTGCCCTGTATTTGGCTCCATCCATCTTCCCATCAACTCTGACCAGCTTCCCTGTCCCTGCTGAAGAGAAGCACTCCCAGAGCATGATGCTGCCACCACCATATTTGACAGTGGGGATGGTGTGTTCAGAGTGATGTGCAGTGTTAGTTTTCTGCCACACATAGCGTTTTGCATTTTGGCCAAAAAGTTCCATTTTGGTCTCATCTGACCAGAGCACCTTCTTCCACATGTTTGCTGTGTCCCCCACATGGCTTGTGGCAAACTGCAAACGGGACTTCTTATGGTTTTCTGTTAACAATGGCTTTCTTCTTGCCACTCTTCCATAAAGGCCAACTTTGTGCAGTGCACGACTAATAGTTGTCCTATGGACAGATTCCCCCACCTGAGCTGTAGATCTCTGCAGCTCGTCCAGAGTCACCATGGGCCTCTTGGCTGCATTTCTGATCAGCGCTCTCCTTGTTCGGCCTGTGAGTTTAGGTGGACGACCTTGTCTTGGTAGGTTTACAGTTGTGCCATACTCCTTCCATTTCTGAATGATCGCTTGAACAGTGCTCCGTGGGATGTTCAAGGCTTTGGAAATCTTTTTGTAGCCTAAGCCTGCTTTAAATTTCTCAATAACATTGTCCCTGACCTGTCTGGTGTGTTCTTTGGACTTCATGGTGTTGTTGCTCCCAATATTCTCTTAGACAACCTCTGAGGCCGTCACAGAACAGCTGTATTTGTACTGACATTGATTACACACAGGTGCACTCTATTTAGTCATTAGCACTCATGAGGCAATGTCTATGGGCAACTGACTACACTCAGACCAAAGGGGGCTGAATAATTACGCACACCCCACTTTGCAGTTATTTATTTGTAAAAAATGTTTGGAATCATGTATGATTTTCGTTCCACTTCTCAAGTGTACACCACTTTGTATTGGTCTTTCACGTGGAATTCCAATGAAATTGATTCATGTTTGTGGCTGTAATGTGACAAAATGTGGAAAAGTTCAAGGGGGCAGAATACTTTTGCAAGCCACTGTATACTGAATACTTAATATTGGACCTTGAAGAGTGGCAAAGAGGTTAATCTGCACATAACTGTTTTACTTGTATGGGTTGAAATATTAGCAATCAGACAAGCAGTCCTTAATGGAAACACTGGCCTTTAGGAATGGTTTTTAGAAACTCTGTCTTAAAGTGTGATTTATAGGCTTGGTTTTACAGGGCTCATTTTTACCTTGTTATTTTATTAATTATGAATTTTTTTTTTAATTTTGAAAAAAGAAAGCCCAGAACTTTGTTTAAGATCTCTGACTTTTTTACTGTATTTATATTTAGATTTTCAGTTGTCCTCATTTTCACTTTAGGATTCCTTGTGACTTGGCTTGAGGCTGCTATTTCTTATTTCTTCATATCACGAATAGCTTGCAGGGACAATTTTTAATCATTTAACATGTTTGTGAAAGACATATAAGTATTTTCCCAGTGTTCATTATGTTAAATGATGACATGACCTTTCATTCGACAGCTCCATTTTTTTTACAATTTTTATTCTGTCTATTACTTGATACAAACATGTCCGTTTTAAGCTTTAAACTGTAATTTATGACTCTCTGAAGAAATAGCACAGGTGTAAATACAAGAACTGAAACCCAACAGCTAATGCATTGCTAGCTGCTCCAGTATGTGTACACATTTATCAAAAAGAGACTTCTCTTAAATATTAAAAGCAAATAATGGACAGAATGAGAAACTAAAATAGATAAAGGAGGAAAATCACATTCCTGTAGATAAAATGTTTCTTAGAACAGAACTGATCTATTAAATGACAGACATATTGCAGTGTAAGCTTGGGAAGGGGATTTTCTTAAAAGTAGGAGCTGAGTTCTCATTAAAAAATCAGAGTCAGTAGCCTTCATGCTAGTGTTCAGTACCTGATGTTAAACATGACCAATAAAAGTCAGCCTATGTAATGTGGTAGGTAAGGCACTGGACCTTAATCCGCAAGGGTGCTAATTTAGACCTGTCTTTGACTTACTGTGTGGCCCTGAGCAAATCACTAAAGCTGCCTGTGCTCAGATTGTACAAATCTGTAACCTTTTGTCTTCTATTCTGAGTTTCCCTTACATAAAGGCATCAGCAAAATACATAATAATAATATAAGAGCCCAGGCATTGTACATGCAGTGTAAGAGGTCAGAGACATATATATGCCTTTATGTTATGGGTCAGTGCAACAGACAATAAATATCTTGACACAAATTAATTTTTGAGAACTTTTTTATTTGATGGATCAGCATTGCCCAATTTAATGTAATTGTATTTAAGGCACAAGTGTGTCAGACAGATTTTTCTTTTGCTTTTTAGCTAGCATTAGAACTGGTGAGTCAAGAGGTCCATCTAGGGCATTGCTTCTTCAAATTCTTCCTCATGGACTTTGACAACCTTCCCGTCCACAATGTCTTCCACCAGCTTCTTCACTTTCCTGGTGCGGACGGGTTCTGCACAAAGAGAGGGAGGAGAGAGAGAGCGCAGAAAATTAAAATCTTTCTGATAGTGTGGGATGGGGCAGTCACTTTCTTATGAATTATGTTTAAATCGTCCTAGGTTGTTATGGTTAATACCCAAGATGACATTCAGCTGAATTTATGTGCACTTCACTTCAGACTTATGTGACACAGAGTACTGATGCTAACTGTTTAACAAATTAAGACACAACTGATTCAGCAGAACTAAAGAAAAGTACTGTGCTTTTAGACCAATCAAAGAGTACCTGTTGACTATTGTATATTTGGTCCCATACACTTAGACAATTGGATTGTTCTCTCAGCATGTTCCCTACTCTTACAATTACCAGCAAGTATATTTATTATACATCTTTCCTGACAAAGGGGCCTGAGTTGCCTCAAGATGTTACATATTGTAACCTTTTTATTTAGCCAATAAAAGGTGTCATTTTGCTTGACTTTCCATTAACACCAAAACAGAAGCTCTGTATAATCTGAATATTCACATTTGTCATTGCTCAATGACACAAAGGAAACAACCTACTGAAGTAATGGTCAGAAATGTTTGATTAAGTTAAGCACAAACTCACCTCTTGCCTTTTCGGGCACTGCTTGGGTCACTGAGGAAGATGAAGATGCACTGATTGACGCATCCCCTAATCCAAAGCCAACTTTTCCTCCACCTGCTCCTAATCCTGCTCCTCCACCTGCTCCTCCTGCTACCGCAGACCCTGCTCCTCCTCCTGCTCCTCCTCCTGCTTTTCCTCCTACCCCAAACCCTGCTCCTCCTCCTACTCCTCCACTTGCTCCTCCTCCTGCTCCTCCTCCTGATCCTCCTCCTGCTCTTCCTCCTACCCCAAACCCTGCTCCTCCTCCTCCTCCTGCTCCTCCTCCTGATCCCCATGCTGATCCTGATCCTCTCGAACCTCTGTTGGGGAAACATAGTAAAACAGTTTGATTAATTACCAAAGCTTAATACAACCTGTCAGATATCAATAGATGTTTCTTTCTGCCAAGAACTGATGCAGAGTCTCAGTCACTAATGTCTCTGCCTTCCAGGCCGACAGAAGTAATAATCCCATTTAGAATAATATGAAGAGGTCACTAGTAAATATGAATCAAAATGGTGCAGCTAACCCATTTCTTACCAGAACCCTCAGTTCCACAAGCGTCTTGGCATTGTATACATGTGAAGAGAGTGGTATATCAATTTTGCATGTGCCCTGATGAACACAGGTCAGTTTTGTCACAGATCTTGCAGCACACCCTAGAGATGCTGTATTTTATAAACCCGGAAGTTTAACTGACCCCATTTATCTATAGCTGAGTATCTAGTAAAACCCTATAGTCTCACCCCACGTCCTCTCCTTCCAGCAGTCGCCTGTACTCTGCAATCTCCATCTCCAGTCTGGTCTTCACATCCAGTAGCATCTGGTAGTCATTGCTCTGGCGCTCCATGCTCTGCCTGACCTCCATCAGTTCACCTTCCAGTCTGTTAATTACGTCTTGTAGTTGGAGGAGCTGTGTGCTATACCTGGCTTCAGTCTCAGCCAAAGTATTTTCAAGAGCTGCTTTCTTTGAAACACCAACAAAAAAGAAATAATAAGTACTCAGCGTGGTCCTGTACCAAAAAGTGAAAGCACTTAAGTTTAAGATTTGCATTCCCAGAATGCAATGTGCCAGACACTCAGTGACACTGAATATGTTGGGGTATAGCTGCAAACAATAACTACCTGTGTAAGAAGAGCTTGTAGTTCAAGCTCCAGACCCTGGACAGTCTTCTTCAGGTCATTGATCTCTGTCTTTGATGACTGGAGGGCTTCAGTATTGGTGGATACCTGCTTGTCCAATTCATCAAACTGAAAGAAAATGAAGGAGATTTTGTATAATGTTCTTGCTCAAAAAAAGAACTGCATACCCACTGCCATTACAACTTACCTTGTTCTTGTACCAGTTCTCCATGTCACGTTGGTTCTTTGCTACGACGGCTTCATACTGTGCCCGCATCTCCTCAAGCACCCTTGCCAAGTCTTCCTGTGGAGCAGCATCCACCTCCACATTGACGGAGCCAGACACTGAGTTGCGCAGAGACTGCATTTCCTTCATACCAAGGTGCAAAGAAACAGAAAGAGGCAATAACGTCTAACTGTCAGAACAGACAAAGTGGCATGGATGTTTTTAGAGCTGTTATTTAGCGCCCACCTCATCATGATTTTTCTTGAGGTAGATGAGCTCCTCCTTCAGACCTTCAATCTGCATCTCCAGGTCAGCTCTAGCCATGGTCATTTCATCAAGCAGTTTGCGGAGACCAGCAATGTCTGCCTCTACAGATTGCCTCATGGCCAGCTCATTCTCATACCTGAAAGAGAATAAATGTATGCATCAGCCCTGCACTAGATGTGACTCAGATTGGCATTTGCATTAGGCAGAAAAAAACTGACGTGAGCTGGGAATTAAGCACAGGTTTACTAAGTACACATAGAACTCAGAAAGGAACTAGCATTCAATGTAAGGAGAGTGACAGGCACAGGTGAACTTACTTGATGTAAGGAAAACATTGTAAGATGAGTGTTAAGTACAAGAAGATTGCATGTAAGTCAGCTGGTAGTTAAGGTTAAGCATACAAATACAGGGCACACATAGAAATCATCAAGAAGGTGAATTACGTATAATATGTCTAAGCTCATATTCGCAAATGCACTTAAAAGCATACAGTGTGACTCATTTAGCAAATGATGCTTTATATGCAGAACTCAAATAAGCTTGCAAAGCTTGTGCCAAAGGGAGTTCAGCGTCCAACTTCATATACTAAACTCACTTGACTCTGAAGTCGTCAGCAGCTAGCTTAGCATTGTCAATTTGCAGGATGATTCTGGAGTTGTCCAAACTGGCAGCAAAGATCTGCAATGGAAAGAGGTTAAAGATGAAAAGGATGAAAAGAGTATTGGCCGCTGACAGCAGCACATCATTTAGCTTTGTTTTCTTTCAAACATCTGAGTGCAGGTGTAGGTTGCCAAATTGGTGGAATCTGTTATTCTGAAATTAATCTGACAATAATTTCACTGCTTTTTCCTCCAAGTTTTGCATTCTTTCAACTACATAATGTTAAAGAGTGAAATTACAGATCTAATGTCACTGATGGCACATTGTCTTATGGGCTGGCTACACTGATTGTCCAGTGCATGTGAGCCTGGTTATTCAAAGTGAGGCCCATTGCATTTTCAAATGCCACTTTTCTCTCAACATTTGCTTCTTTTACTGAAGGGTCATGGAACCAACCACAAAGCTGTGCAGCTTTCTTGATTCCTTTTCCAGTTAAGTGTGTGGAACTTGTGCTGACCTAAGAACAACAAGGTTGTAACAATATTGCAGATTTAGATTATGCATCTGTGTTGCTATGCAGATGGTAAGTCTGTAATTGAAACTGGATTTCACGTTTGTTCTGTACAGCACACATTTTAGTTAAACAAGTGTTCTGGACAGAATTCCAAGTGTATGCACTTAGGTTCAGTGTTAAATAATGATAAAGAAGTGCTGGGAATAGGTGAATGTTAAAAAAGCAGGAGGAAGCAAGTGTCCTGAGCAGTGCAAAACAGTGCAGAGAAAAAAATATACATATTAGAGCATAAATTGTAGCAAAAAGAAAAATGAGATTTGCATTAATTTTTCTGACTATTTACTACATAAGTAAGTATACAAAGATCTGTTGTCTATGATGGATACAATTAATTTACAAGTAATGCCTACTTCAGAATTCCTGCTCATAGTTAAAGAACACCAGGGTGTCTGCCTTGTTCTGGTTCCTGGTGTTAGTGGAAAAGTGGCAAAACTGTCTGCCGAGACCCAACCATTCAGTGAGAAAATCATTTTTAAAAATAAAAAATAACAAACAAAATTGATTAAGACACCAACCAATTCATAAGCATCATATCTGCTATTAACTAAATTACTAAATTTTAAATATGTGCCTTGAACAATAAGTATGAATTAGAACATTGGTGTTGATGGCTCCCTACAAGATCACATTTTCACTACTATACTGGCTAGTTCAGGATTACCTTGGCTCGCAGGTCTTCAATGGTACTGAAATATGGGGAATAGTCCTTGCCTTGAGCCCCACCAGCAGCTGAAGAAGAGCTGTGCCAGTCTCGGATCTTCTGTTCCAGCTCATGGTTAGCAGCTTCCAGTGAGCGTACTTTTTCTAAGTAGGCAGCCAAGCGGTCATTGAGGTTTTGCATGGTGGCTTTGTCATTTGCGCTGAAGTTTCCATCTCCACCACCAAAGCTGCCTCCAATGCCACCACCAAAGTTACCACCACCAAAGTTGCTTCCAATGCCACCTGCAAAGCTACCAACACCGTAGCTGCTTCCAATGCCACCACCAAAACTACCACTACTGTAGTTGCTTCCAATGCCACCTCCAAAGCTACCACTGCCATAGATGCCTCCAAAGCCACCACCATAGTTGCTTCCAACCCCAGAACCACTGAAGACTCTGGAAGCTGCAGAACTTGCAATGCGTTGTCCCCCAGTGGGGCCAGTCATACTCATTGCCCTTCGTTGCATCATTGTTGCAGAGACAGGTGACTTTCCTGTTGCACTAGGATGCTGGTCAGAGAAAGACACTGCTGTGGCTCTTAGGGAATGCAAGAGTATTTATAGACCTTTGTCTGAGGCGGTGCAGCATTGCAGATGGAGGTGTGTGCTTCTCATCAAAGAGCCGCCGTGCCTGCATGGTCATTATAGGAGGGGCAGTATTATGTCACACTCCTAAAAAAATAACTGTCAACATCTTAAAAAGCAATAGAGCACAAAGGAATTTATCATTTGTGCTATTAGTAAGACAGTTAACCTCACAGAATTGTAAATCTTCACAGGGAGTGACCAAATGAAACAAGTGTGTCTGCTTCTCTTCTGCAAGCTGGGAATTCTTGTAAACTCCACTTTTGGCTGTTGCTCACACATTACTTTAAATGTAATTTCCATTTATGCTTGCCTTCGGTGCAGGCTCTTCTCCATTTGTTTCCTGAACATATTCAGCCCCCAGTTACCTTGTGAGTTGATTTTTGGAAAGCACCAATGCATTTTGCAGCATTGCTAAAAACAACCTGTTTAGAGTCTTGCCTCAGCCTAAAAGACTGGTCTGTGGAGTCTCAACCACTATCATCTCTAAAAGGCACACCTTTTTTAAATGGATGGACCCTCCACGTTTACCTGGAGCATCTCAGCTGCCACCTCTGTTCTGTCTACACCTTACTAAAAGTTCCAATTCCACATCTCTTCATAGGTAGGAACGCTTTTAATTATTTTGCTAAGCTATAATGATCTGTTGTGGATGAAAGACATATAAATTATGTCTTTACTTTGCTGCATACATGATTAGCTTTTCAAGCAAAATTATATTAATAAGCCATCTATCTAATTTGACTATAGCCTGCAGACAATTGCCCCCTATACTGTGGTCTGGGGAGCGCCCTTCTGCCTTTGGCTACTTTCTCATTCAATTAGATTCCTTTAATCATCACAAATTTTGAAGAGGGAGATTATGAAACAAATATACCATATGCCAGAGCTTTCACTTTAGTTTCTGGAAAAGTTAAACACCTCTGCTTGTTTTTGGCACAAATTTACAAAACTAAGAATCTTAGTGGCATATTGTTTTTACTTGTTAGGATTCTAGGAATTTCTTTTCAGTAATTGAATTGCTGAGTTTAAAACAAATAATGATACACATGCTAAATGAAAAATATATTTAGTATACTGTGTTTGCAGGTGGATACATGCTGTGTGATGAAGACGTATGAGGGGTAATTACAACATTAATGTCTTATTAAGAGAACTACCAGTGAAACGCAAAAAGTTTAATTTTTCAACCCAATGTACTTGCTATAACATTGACTAGCGTATTCTCTGCAGTTCAAATTAAACATTTTGCACTGTCTGTAAAACTACCCTTCTGTAGCCAACATTAACATTTTCATCATTGGTATAGTGTGTCCCATGGAGGCAATTACCTTTAGATTTAAATACAAGCGGCCATCACAAATGCAGGACTGGAGTGGGTCCTGTCAATTTTGCTGTTTGCAAAGCAGCATTTGCAATACATACACTGTGAGCAGGGACATTAATATGAATGAGAATGGGAAAACAAAATATATGCACTTAATCTAGCTGACATTGGTTTTGAACTTGAACTTATTCACCCTTCTTCCATTGATTCAACTGTTTTTTGGACCCTGAGTCATAGTGATGTGTTCAAGTTTCATCCCCATTTATGAAACACTCCTTAAACATCTTCCAGTTCAGATTCATTAGTTTGAGATTAGTTAGATCTTTGTTTTAGAATTTTTACTTTGCCTTGCTATCTTTTCACTTTTTCTTTATTATTTATCATTTTCCCACACCCCTTACTTTTCTCTTCTTTATTATTTATTCTGTATACTTTGTTATTTTCCACTGATGCCTTACCATTTTTGTATTCTTTATTTGCATGGGTGGGGCATCTTATTGAATTACAGCCCCCAGGTGCTGGGGTCATTTGGGATATATAAGCCTCATGCAGCCGTAGACACTCCGCTGGGCTGTCATTTTGCTTTTTGCATCTGCAGCAACTGCAGCTCCTGTTTGCGCTGCCTTCCTGTATTAAAGGTTAGCAGTCTTTTGAGACTCTTTGTTTAGGATTTTTTATAGGCTTTGAAGTAGCTATGATTTTTTGAAGTCTGAGAATAGGAGAATTGAAGTGTAAATTTGGTTTATTAAGATTTTTTTATTAATTCAGTGCTTTTGCTTCTTAATTTATTTTTAGTTTAGAACTTGTTTTCCATTTCACTTCTCTTTTTCTTATTGCCGTAGTCTATTAATTTCATGGCTGTAATGTTGGATAGTGTTTAGAATATTATTATTTTTGATTCCTTTTTCTAATGTGTTTAATAAATCAACTGAATAGATTTAGTTTTGTGTTTGCCAGGGGTTTTTGGTGGTCCTGGCCTCCTTTTGTGAGAAAAATAACAACACCTGGTTACCATAATATTCAAGAAGTGAATGATACTGCCTTAGTATCTTATTTCAACAATGCGGGTGACAACAAGGAGTGCAAAGGAGGTCCTTCTTCATATGTGGATTACTTCACATTTACAGACTGCTAAGATTAGCAGCTTTGGCATATCTTTGTACATCAGCTTAAAAGAGTACATTATGTCACACTCGCAGAGCCTTTCAAAAATAATAGCTGCCCCATGCTATACATTACAGTAGGAGCCTCCAACTTTATTTCAGGAGTTGATATTCTGGGCACTCAATGTTCACAGACAATGTTCATATTTAATTGATGATCAACAATGGTTCAGCTGATCTATAACTAATCCTTATAATTCGCTTCACAGTGACAACATTGTTGTCAACACTGAAGGCTAGCCAAACCTTCAAGAGAGCGCTTACCACGATGGAGCACATCTCTAGATTGTGGCATATCAAGGGTGCTGAGCTTGAAGGCAAACAGTGGTTTAGTGGTTAAGGCTTTGAATTTCAAACCCTGAGGTTGTGGGTTCAAACACTACTATTGATACTGTACTGTGTGTCCATCAGCAAGTCATTTCACCTGCCTGTGCTCCCATTGGAATAATAAAACAAATGAAAGAAAGATAAAACTTTATTTGTCTTCAGGAGATCACTTTCTTACATTCAATTTTTCATGTCTGCATTAATAGACCAACAGTAGGAAAAAGAATCTAAACAAGCACTGCTTGACTTCGGTGTGTAAAATCTCCTGTGGTAATCAGTGATGGTTCCCATTAGTGCTTTAATGGGATCTGAACTCTTAAAAAATTCAGACATGAATGTCAGTAGGCTTTGCGCCCTAGGAACCAAGCTACCCAAACTATTCTATTTCAGTAATTATTTACCACTCTGATCTTACTGACCATAAGACAGGTCATTACGATAGCAATTGATGAATAGAATTCATAATTAATTGCAGAACTACAGTATTTGAGGGTGCCTCTAGAGTACCTCTTTCTCTTGTACAATTTAGCTCAAAAACTAATCAGCACGTCATCATTTCACAAGAGGCTTAAGTTTCGAGTTTGGTATTTTTCTGTCCAGCTGTTTTAACTCTAGACTGTCCGTAAGAAACTGTGACACACACACAGACAGACACACACCAATTATTGAGATATCGATGTTTTCAATATCAAGGGACCCTTAAACGTCAAGATCCGCCAAAAACCAGAGATCAATGGTAGATTATTGATGCGCAAAGCAATATTACTCTGGTACTATGAAATGTACAATATACCCATACAGAGTGCTTTTAATTAGGAGATGCGTATCTTAAGTAGACTAATTGCAGCACATCATTTAGATGTTGTGTGCAACAATAAAAGTGCCACATCATCATTAGGTTTAAGGTAACTGCGTGCCGTGAATCAATTCATCACCCTGCAGCTACATTTCTAGCTAGTTAAGAGCACAGCAGGCAGCAGCATGATTTCAAGGGTAATACAGTGTTCCTCAGCAACGTGAAGACTGACGGTATCCTGCATTAGTAATCTTTGTCACTTTCTGCTATATATCCTCACATTTTCAGCATCACTGAAACCAAAGCCAGTACCAATGTCTGTGTGGGGATCCTGTTTATACCTTTTCTTTGAAAGTCTCTGCCCCTTTTCTTGAATCCTCTTCTACCTTGTCAGAGAATATCTTTCCCTGTCCTGTCAGAAAGACTGTCCCCACGCAACAGGCCCACCCAGTCTGTGAATTGCTCACAGATAGCTGTCTTCCCAGACAGGTTCTGCAGCTCTGTCAGCTCCACTTCAGGGACCCCAAATTTTACAACTTACAACGTAGTAGGCACATGTGTATAATGAGATCACCTAAACCTTTTTGCAATCAGGCAAAACTTTATTGGATTTAATGTCTTTTGTGTTACTTGAGATGTCAGGTATATTTAACCTGATGAATTAGAAGAAGTGTTGTGTCAGTTGCTTTCCAGTTTTTCCAGGTAAAGGAGGGATGGACTATCATTTTTCAAAGCTAATATGAAACAATTTGTTTGCTTAATATCCTGTCGTTAATTACAGTATATACTATTTGAAAAATGTGAAAAACAAGTGGACTTGATTAATCCTGTTTGCGTAGGAATAAAGCTAGAGTTAAGCAGTGAATAATATTTCATATACAGTACAGTTCATGTTCATCAGTTCATTCTTGCATAGCACCGTTCCCTTGCTCAGAGCATTTCACACATTTACAAACACGTTAAAATTAATTTTAAAAGCAAAATATGAGAAGATGTAAACATACAAAATGACACATTAGTATGTACTTTTACTCAAGTTTTTTGAGTTCTTGCAGTCTTTCGGGTTCTTAAACGCTCTAATGTCATTAAAGTAATGTAAGGTAAGCAAAGGCAGGTTTGCAATATACAGTAGGTGAGTTTCTATGAACATTTTACAATATACTGTTATGCAAACTAATGCCCATAATTATATTGGTTTGATATTTTCTGACACTGCAGCCAATCCCAAGTGAGGCAGTTATACTCTTTGTCCACTAACAGATAGTTTCACGACTAGTAGGGATATTTAGTCAAACTAACACTTATGCAAAGCCCCGCTTCTGGATATCCAGAAAAGAAGAGAAAGGAGAAGCCTTAGCAACAGCTAATCATAATGACTGTCACAGTTTTAGGCGAGACATCAAGTAATATGATAAATGTGGACCTGGTAGATAAAGACACAGGTTGATTAATTAGTTCCAGAAACTTGTTTGAACTTAAAGATTAAACACTGTGATTGTCTCATGTGCTGTTGATTAATCAACATTAATGAATTCTGTTAGAGGCAATAACAAACATTCACAAATCAAATAAAACTGGCTACAAAAATTAAACGAACGCTTCAGGGAAACGTAATACCTGTAGCTAATTGATAGAGAATTACATTTCTAGTTATGATCCTTTCTGCAGAATAAACTGTAGTGTGGAAAAATAAAGAATGTAAATTGTATAAGTCAACTTTGCTTCATGCAAATGAATGAAATGCCTTTTTCATATCCTGTAGAGTAAGATAATCAAGTGAGTCCTTCCCTGTTTTTTAGCCTAGAGCAGTTTTCTTTGGTTCCTCTGGATTAAATAACAATCATAATAATATTTAAATCACAGTATCTCAACACTCAGTTTATTAGTGATGTGTTTATGTTCAGTTTGAACTTCATCATAATAATTTTCTCTCCAAATTCAATTTATCAGTTTGTCAGTTTGTACATAACTGTTTTTTTTTTTACCAAGGGTTAAAGTTCTACAGCTAATATACCAAACACTGGAAGTAATGTACAACTCCAGGGCTATGTTTTTGAAGCCAAGGGTAAGAGCTTCAGTTTTTTTTTTTTTAGGTCTTTATGGTCCAAAATTGTATGAAATTTTTCCTCACTATTAAGCCACCAGAGGATTTTGAACAGGCATGTAATAATTTCACTTTTATATCCACTTGTGATTTTACTATACAATAATATTTTCAGTTAGTGGGTGGCGCAGTGGTAGCGCTGCTGCCTTGCAGTAAGTAGACCCGGGTTCGCTTCCCGGGTCCTCCCTGCATGGAGTTTGCATGTTCTCCCCGTGTCTGTGTGGGTTTCCTCTCACAGTCCAAAGACATGCAGGTTAGGTGGATTGGCGATTCTAAATTAGCCCTGGTGTGTTTGTGTGTGTCCTGCGGTGGGTTGGCACCCTGCCTAGGATTGGTTCCTGGCTGGGATTGGCTCCAGCAGACCCCTGTGTTCAGATTCAGTGGGTTGGAAAATGGATGGATGAATATTTTCAGTTATCCTCATTTTCACATCAAGGTTGTCTCATAAGTCATGCCTGTGACTGATGCTTTTCATTTTGAGATATCGGAAGTATCCATCGTTTATTAGGACCATTTTTAAAATGTCCATTAAAGACATACAATATATTGCCATCTCTTGTAATGTACAAAGGTAGACTCATAATTTAGTGACTCCCTTTTTTTGCTACTTTTTATATTTTAATATGAATGCACTATTTAAGACTGTTCATTTAAGATTTAAATCTTAAATTTTAAATCTTATGAGCGACAGTGAAAGGGAAGGTCTACAGCACTGACCAGAAAACAGGAGACAGAGCTGGTGGTGACAGAGTTAAAGATGTTAAGATTTGCACTGGGTGTGACGAGGATGGATAGGATTACAAATGAGGACATTAGATGGTCAGCTCAGATGGGATGGTTGGGAGACAAAGTCAGAGAGGCGAGATTGTGTTGGTTTGGTCATGTGCAGAGGAGAGATGCTGGGTATATTGGGGGAAGGATGCTAAGGATAGAGCTGCCAGGTAAAAGGAGAAGAGGAAGGCCTAAGAGGAGGCTTATGGATGTGGTGAGAGGGGACATACAGGTGATGGGTGTAACAGAACAAGATGCAGAGGACGGAAAGATATGGAAGAAGATGATCTGCTGTGGCAACCCCTAACAGGAGCAGCCGAAAGAAGAAAAAGAAGATTTAAGATTTAAATCTTAATTTATGCGAACCATTCAGTTTCCATAGAAATGATACAAGTGCAAAAAATGATGAGACTCAAAACTAATGTACCACTAATGTATTGATAACTGCACCAGTGTATGAATGTGTATCAAAAAGATGCCTCGTTAACTAACAAGTTGAAGGAATTAAGCAGCAGAATGTGAATCTTAACTAAGCAAAAGAGAAACATCATGCTTCTGCAGAATCAATAATGGTTGGAAAAGGAGTGATCTGTTCAAGCTACACTCCTAATTCGGTAAGCTTGAGTTCATAGTTCTCTTAAAGGCAAGAACTGAGATCTGGTTAAAAGATATGAACAGGTAGCTATATTGTTAGCATTCAGGACATGGTCTTAGCCAAACTTCTCTTAACATAAAAATCTTAGAGAGCACACATACTGTGCAAATGGACATCTGCTAGACAGACATGAGATTCTTGTCAGTCACAGAGTAAAGATCAGTAACCCTCAATCCATTCATCCACCTTATAAACCTACTTATCCAGAGCAAGGTTCACAGGGAAGCTGGAGCCTAGTCCAACAAGCATCAGGCTCCAGGCTGGAACAATACCTAGAGTGGAACCAGTCCATCACAGAGTGAAGATCAGTAATCCCTAAATCTAAATGTTTACAGGTTAGTATGACAGACAGTAAAAATCCCAGCTCACTGGAGAATCTGAGGATAGTTTATTTGATAAAGCAGCATTACTTGGTCCCATTCAAACAAAATCTAGGGAGAAGTACATGAGCAAACTGTTTATCTTTCTCACTCCTGCTACCTATCATTACAACTGGGTGTCATGAGGTCCATCTAGGGCATTGGTTCTTCATACTGCTCTTTATGGACGCTGACCACCTTTCCATCCACTATGTCTTCTACCAGTCTTGTAACTTTCCTGGTTCGGATGGGTACTGCAAGAGTAGAGAATAACAGAATATTATTTCTGCGTGAGGAAGGTCTGACAGAGTGAGTCATCCTAAAAGTTTATTAGAAGTACTTTGTTTTCAGTATGATATTTGATAGTAGACCAAGTTAGCATATAGAAAGTGAATTTAAAACTGAGTGACATCAAGGGCTGAAGCTATCAGTTCCAAAGGTCACTGAGGGTGTTCAGGCTGGAAAATTAATGTCTTCATTTTATTTCATGGCAACCACATTGTTCTCCCCCAAAGGTTAACTGAATTCACCTTAAGTGACTGGTCTGTTTGCTTTTTTCATGTGGAAAGAGAAATACTTTGTAATTTTCATATTTTAAAAGAGTCCATCATTTTACAGATAGCATAAACTTACCTCTTGGCTTTTCAGGCTTTGGAGGTTCTTGTTTGAGAGGCACTGATTTTGTCACTGTGGTAGTTGAAGATCTGTTGACTGCCATGTCCTCTGATTCAGAGATAGAGCTACTGCTGATTTTTTGTCCAAAGCCATCTCCTGCTCCTCTTGATCCAATGTGACTTCCTGCACTTCCTGATCCAAAACCACCCTTTTCTCCTTCTGATCCCAAACCAGTGCCTGCTTTTCCTGATCTAAGATCATCTCGTGTTCCTCCTGATCCAAAACCAGCTCCTGCTTTTCCTGATCTAAGATCATCTTGTGCTCCTCCTAATCCAAAACCACCCTTTTCTCCTTCTGTTCCTGCTTTTCCAGATCTAAGATCATCTTGTGTTCCTCCTGATCCAAAACCACCCTTTTCTCCGTCTGTTCCTGCTTTTCCTGATCTAAGATCTTCTCCTGCTCTTCCTGTTCTAAGATCAGTTCCTACTCCTCCTGATCCAAAACCACCTTTTGCTCCTCCTGATCCCAAACCAGCTCCTGCTTGCCTTGATCCAAAACCATCCTCTCCTTCTCCTGTTCCACCTGTTGAGCTTTTTCTGGAGAAACAGAGAAACTGTTTGATTAGTTGCCTGTACTCACCATGATCTATTGCAGTAACACTCAGTAATTAATGTCCCTAGCCAAATAGAAGAGATAATTACTTTTAGAACACTATGGGAGGTAATGCTTCCAGAAGTGAGGAAGCCACATTTTGAGATGGAGAAGCTAATCTATTTCCCACTCATACACCTTCATTGCAGCACACCCACTGGGGAAATCATCAATGAGAAGAGCTGGTCAATCCATTAGGAAACATAAGTGACTGCCTAGTGCACCATCACCTGAGGGGCACCATTTATGAAAGTTAAGGAGTAGATTCCCCCACTACATTATAGACACTGAGGGGTGATGCTTTGGTAACTCAAGGGGTATGTGCTCCAGACATCCACGGGGTAGCCCTGTCCATCCTCCCCAAAAGGGCTGTGTATGGGCTTTGACCAGCACTGTTAGTGATTCTGCAAATTGGCAGACATAGATTACTGTATGGTCAAGTGAGCAGATGTACACATAACAGCATGGTGACAGTTCTTATATTGTGTCATTTTATGGAACCTTTCAGTCTTACCCCATGTGCTCTCCTTCCAGCAGGCGCCGGTACTCTGCAATCTCCATCTCCAGCCTTGTCTTTACATTCAACAACATCTTGTACTCATTGCCCTGACGCTCCATGTCTTGCCTGACCTGTACCAGTTCACCTTCCAGTCTATTTATTACATCTTGTAATTGAAAAAGCTGTGCACCATACTGGTCGTTAGTTTCAGCAAGAGTTTTATCAAGTGCTGCTTTCTGTGAAACATTAAAAAGCAGAAAAAGTGGTAAGTTTTTGAATTTTGAGGCCGGTGTTCCTAGAAACCACTGCACCGGACACTTTCTGAAATATTCCATGGTTACATATAGCCATCCACAACAATCATAGATAGGGGACATTTCCACTTACTTTACTAAGCAGGGACTGCAGTTCAATCTCCAGAGTGTGGAGGGTCTTCTTCAGGCTACCAATCTCAGTCTTTGAGGTCTGGTGGGCTTCTGTTTCCATGGTCACTTGCTTGGTCAACTCATCAAACTGAAAACATGGTAGATATTGTGTACTACAATGTTAAAGAAAAATCACAGCCAGTTCACCAGACCACCCTCATGCTCTACCTTGTTCTTGTACCAGTTCTCCATATCACGCTGGTTCTTTGCTGCAATGGTTTCATACTGTGCCCTCATGTCTTCAAGTACTTTGGCCAAGTCTTCCTGTGGTGCAGCATCCACCTCCACATTGACAGAGCCAGACAATGAGCTGCACAGAGATTTAATTTCCTACAGATCAAAGCCAGAAGAACCATAAAGAGATTGTAGTGTCTAGTTATCAGGACAAAAAGTGGTCATGGATGCTGATTGAGCTGTTCTTTACCACCTACCTCCTTGTGATTATTCTTTAAATAGATGAGCTCCTTCTTCAGGCCTTCAATTTGCATCTCCAGGTCAGCTCTGACCAAGGTCATTTCATCTAAGAGCTTACGGAGACCAGCGATGTCTGTCTCCACAGATTTCCTCATTGCCAGCTCATTCTCATACCTGAAAGAGAATACATGTGTGCATCAGCCACAAAGAGACTTACTGGACATGGAGAAATCAGCATGGGGTGGGAATTAAGCACAAGTTTACTGGCTACACATTGAACTTGGGAAAGACCTGGTATCAGGTGTAAGGAGACAGATTGGATGCTTAGAAATCACGTTGGGGTGTTGATTAAGGACAAGGGGTCTTAATTCACATAGAACTTAGACATGTAGAAATTAGCCCAAGATTCCATTATACACAAGGAGACACTGTACATAAAGAAATAAGCTGGGAATCTGTATCAGGCATAGGGAGAATGAGTAGACAAACTGAAAACATCTTGAGATGACTATTAAGTGTAAAGAGACTGGCCATATATAAAGAAGTCAAATGGGAATTAGGCACATATAAAGACTGCCCACACATAGAGAAATCAGGATAGAGTTTCAGTTTTTGTGACTGACCTCATGCCCACAAATGCACTCAAAAAAATGCAGTGTAACTCAGTGAGGAGATAAACCCAGAGATGTGAAATTCAAATAAGCTTGCAAAGTTAAGAAAGGATCGGAGACCAAATTCATACTCTTTACTCACTTGACATGGAAGTCGTTAGTAGCTATCTTAATATTATCAATTTGCATAAGGATTCTGGAGTTGTCCATACTGACAGCAAAGATCTGTAAGGGAGAGACAAAGGAGGAGAAAGATGAATAGGAGAGGAGCAGCAAACTAGGGTAACATAATTCACTGAAAAGAGAGTAGAAAGTGGTGCAGATGCTGGCAGCAACACATTGTTCAGCTTTGTTGTTTTGATAAACGTGTGAGTGCAGGTATAGGTAGTGAATTGAGGGGATCGTTTTCTTTGGCAATTTACCTGTCAGGTTTATTTTCTCAATTTTTCCAAAAGCATGTGTTAGCTCTGTGATATTGCCTTGTTTCTAATAAATTATGTACCACAGGTATTGAAGACCTATTATTACTTTTGGCACACTAGTGTGAGGACTGGGTACACTGGATACACTGTGCAGAGGAGACATCTGCAATGTGATTTGCATAGTCAAATATCAACAAAGGTGGAAGAAACAGGCATTGACAGAAGTGTGAAACAGTGCCAAGAAAAAATAAAAACTATAACAAGAAAATCTTGCACCAGAGGACTTTCCTCAATATATAATTAATGCACAAATACCACATGCTTTAGAGTTATTGCTCATAATGGCAAACACCTAATTTTCATTTCTGGTGTTGGTGAAAATGCGTTGAAATTGTCAGATGGGAGCTTCATAAAGTTTAATAGCTGTCTAGTTTACTGAACTTTACAATCAAGGAAAAGTCAGTCAATCAGTCATTATCCAACCCTTTATACCCTAACACAGGGTCATGGGGGTCTTCTGGAGCCAATCCCAGCCAGCACAGGGCGCAAGGGAGGAAAAATTCCCGGGCAGGGCTCCAGCCCACCGCAGCAAGGAAAAGTCAACCAGGATTATTTTGACAGCTTATTTAAAACATTAGGTTAATATTTTTCATATGTGCATAGTTTCAAGGTATACATTGTAGGCCCAGTCTCCACCATTTAAATAATTATTTAAAGAACAATAAGATCCTGGCCAGTGCTGGTGCTGGGTTATTTTGCACACCAGACCAAGCCTTTTAGTGTACCAACTGACTGTTAGGTAGCTAACTGTTTGATGAAGCTGGCCCCTTACCTACCCACGCCCACACCCCTTACCCCCCATGATCTGTGCCCTAGGTGAATGCCTAATTCGCCTTAAAGGTGACACTGGCCCTGATCCTGGCCTCATCTTCCTTATTAGGATCCTCTCAGCTACCTGCTTAGTAGTCAAAATGCAACCTAAACAATAAGTGTGCTTGACATAAAGAAGGTGATGTTTCTGTTCAAGAAGACGTTACTGTTCTAGCCAATTCGTGCTTACCTTGTCTTGCAGCTCAGAGATGGTCTTGAAATATGGAGAATAGTCCTTGGCCTGACCCCCAAAAGATGAGCTATGCCAGTCTCGGATTTTCTGTTCAAGTTGACCATTAGTAATCTCAAGGGAACGTACTTTTTCCAAATAGGAAGCCAAACGGTCATTGAGGTTTTGCATGGTGGCTTTGTCATTTCTGGCACCAAAATTACTACCAGCACCACTGCCTTCAAAAAAACTGCCAAGACCAGCAAGGAATCCACTGTTGACATCAAACCCAGCAAAACCAATGCGATCAGTACTGGAGCCACCACCAAGTAAAAGGGGTCTGCTTTCAGCACCAAATCCAGCAGATAAACCTGATCCTATTGCTGCCCCAGAGCTACTGAAGAGATGGGTGGATGAAGAACTAGCAATGCGGGGACCCCCAGTGCCTCCATGCAAGCTCTTTGCTCGTCGTGACATTGTTGTTCCAGAGACAGGTGAGTTTTAAATTGAAGTTGGATGATGGACAGAGAGAAGTAGTTGCTGTGGCTCTTGGGGAATGCAAGAGTATTTATAGACCCTTGTGAGAGGGAGCTGAGCACTGCCAGTGAAGGCGTGTGCTTGCCATCAAAGAGCCACTGTGTCTACATGGTCTTTATAGGAGGAGCAGTATTTTGTCACGCTCCTAAAAGAATAACTGTCAATATCCTAAAAAGCAAAACAACACAAAGGAATTCATCATTTGTTCACTATCTAGGGTGTTGAACGTCATGGAACTTGCAAATCCTCACAAACAATTAGCACTAAAGCCTCACGTTATTAATGTCGCTCCCACCTTTGGTTAATTGCATCACTTTTAAAAAAAATTCCTTTCTGTCTGCACTTCTTTGTATTTGTTTCATGTCCAAACCTCTCCTCTGCTGAGCACCTTCAACCCCTTATTTTCTTGTGCATCCATCCTATAGTGCATCCCATGGCATTTCTTCAAACTTTTTTTTTATTCTAATTTATGCATCCCACTAAAACTGTTTTGTGGTGTCATCTTAAAAATGTACCCCCATACTCAACAGATGCACCCTGCCTGTTCACCTTTCAGCCCTTAGCTAAAATCTGCCAATTCTGCTCATTCTTTGGTAAACGTGAACACACTTTACCAATGTACAGTAAGCCATGATAAAGGATGTTTAATCCATTGCCTTATTTTACTGCAAAAATATTATTTTTGCAAACAAAAGCTGTTTTGGTGCCTCAACTGTATAATTTTCATGTAACCTAAAGACAATGACATTCTATACATCAGTCTGGGGAGTGCCTTTCTGCAATTGGTAGCTTTTGTAACTCAAATCATTACTTTAATCCTTCAAGTATTTGTATGGATTATGAAACAAATGCACCTCATACAAGAGCTTTGAGGCTTCTATTCATCTATCACAAAAATGTCTGTGTTCCAGATTCACACATATTTATTCAACTAAAAAAATCTAGACAATCTTTTTTTTATTAGGAATTTAGGAACTCATTTCAACAAGCAAATAGAAGAGGTTATGTGTGCTAAATGAATGGCATACTGTTTTTATGATTCTAACCCTTCTGGTGTAGACAAGTGTAAATGATGAATACAGACTGCTCAATTATTTATTATAATTACATCATAGAGATAACAGTAGATAAACCTTGCAAAAATGTCATTTTAGCAGTTCTATTACTCCATGAGCACATGAACAGCATTAGGTCATTCAAACCTATAATCAAGCAAGTTCCTGTTTTATACTGCACATGCCATATGATCAGACATTTCAGTAAAATTTTAATTTTTGTTAATTTAAAGCAAGTAGATTTCTAGTTAGATGAGAAAAATACCATGTTTATTCTAAACAAAACAAGAAAACAATGTTCTATTTTTGTCTGTTTAGTCTTTCACCACATATGGGTTCCACAGCAAGCTAATTTCCTTCCATCCTGCTTCATCAAACTTCATTAATGTCTACAGGAAGTGTAAACTGGGCCTGGAGCTGCTACTGAGTTCTGCAAGTAAATGGAAGAAAGACTAATGGCATTAAAGGAAGATCAGAGGTATGCAAATCATCACAGGATTTTTTTCTTCTGTGATTAATGAACCTGGAACATAAGTATATAAGAACCAAATGGTTTTCAATAAGTTCTTCTTTTGTATGAGCTGTCTACACATACAAAGGAAGAACATATTTAACATATATATTGAATGTACAGCATATAAAATATTTGTGAATGTTCTAACAACATTTAAATATGAAACATTCTAATCTCAGTTTTTGATTAACAGTCCTACTCTAAACATAAGAACTCTACTCACAAGGACTCCCCCAAAGCTAAATTGAGATTATGTTCTGATTTGTTCTTTATATGTGATAAACAACTATAGCTCAGAGTCACTGTGGAGATTGCTGAGATATCTGAAATACTTTCCACACTTAAAAAAATAAAAAAGTGTATGACCTGAGTAAGTGGTTATGAATTTAACTTTAACTCTGGTGAACTAGGAAGATAATCATAATTTGCAATATAATACAGAACTGAATCACAATATTGCAACATAATATATGATAATATTATTATAGTGTGTCTGAATTACTGAGATAGTATGCTATCATGGCGTTTCTGAGAACTCCCACCTTTATTATGTATGCATATATACTGAATGGATATTTTGTGTTTATTGCATGATGTTTCTCTTTGTTGGGAGTAGCAAGCATGGTGAAGTGGGGAATGAGAACTCCAAAATAAGTCACAAAGACAGCCCAGGACCTCCACTGGCAATCTCAGAAGAATCTCACCCTAGTCCAGCTAGTCCCTTAACCACTGCCTACATACTCCAGTGTGGGTGGGCAGGCCAAAAATGGGTAACCTGGCTGCATGGACAGATATACAATGAAACTAATGAAGCTTAAGCTTCAGGGTCCCAGAAGTGACTTTAGTCCATATTGCTTAAAAACTTTGAGTATCTACTGTATGAGAAGGTAGCAATAGCAAGGAGTCCCAAAACATATAAAAATGTCTTGCAAAGGAACAAGAAACTGTGAAACATTGACTTATAGAGACAAGTCAAACTGATAAATCATTATAATTTATTTTAACATATATAGGAAAATAAGGCAAAATGATCAAAAATTTGGTAGGAAATGGTCCTTTCACTTCCATGTAAATTTCACTTTACTAATACCGCAAAAAATGTATACAACTGATTGTTCTGTACAATAATATGCAATCAAGTACATTAAGATATACAAATACAGTAAATGTAGACTAAAATAAACAGGAAATTCAGTCAAGCGAGCAACTTAAATTTTAATATTTAATTTAAGACAACACTTTGGATCAAATGAAGTAAACAAGCTGCATAAACAGATAAACTGGCACAGGCCTGATATAATGCCTCTGTACACTTCATCCTATACAGATCTGTTGTGTGTGTGTGTGTGTGTGTGTTAATGTCTTTCCCATGTGCTCTGCTCTCTGCTACAGCAAACAAGCTGTCAGCTATCTTAACTTGTACGTTTTTTTTGAGTGTCTTAGTGTGTTCATGGGAGTGCATACATGTATATTTAAATAACTTATGTAATCCAAAATATACTTGTGGAAAAATGAACAAACTGATAGCACTGGTCCATTGACTAAACAGTGAAAGTGTGAGTGTGTAGTGTGTATGCATATGCACAAACATACATGTACTATACATATACTGCACATACACCTTCATACAGTATATGACAGAACACATGACTATGCAAAGAAGACGGGCTATATAACTGGTTTGAGAGGGCTATGGCTTTGGGAAAAAGACTATTAAGGTGTCTGTTATTTTTAGTTTTAATTGACCTGAAGCGTTTACCAGAGGTGAGTTTCTGGAGCAAGTGTTGAGCTGGATGAGATGAGCCCATGGGAATCCTTTTGGCATGGTTAGTGACATGAGATGTATACAGGTCTGCAATATATGGAAGAGCATAGCCAATTATTATTTCAGCAAACCTCACAACACAATTCATTTTTGATTCGTGTTCTGTTGCTGAACCAAACCAGACAACAATGGAGACTGTGATTCAATTTTCAGTCATTACTTTGTAAAATTGAACTAGGATTGGTTTGAAAATATTTAATTTCTTCAGTTGGCATAAAAATTATAGCCACTGCTGAGCTTTCTTGGTGATGGCAGTGGTGTTAATTTCTCAGTTGAGAGTGTTTATGATAGTTGTGCCTAAAAATTTGAAGGATTTCACCATATTGACGGCAGAATCATTCATTTCTAATTGGAGAGGTTGAAACTGCTGTCTGTGAAAATCAATGATCATTTCCCTGTCTTGGTGGTATTGAGGACCATGTTATTGGTAGCACAACAAGACACAAGATGAGACAACAGCTTTCTGTAAGCTATTTCATTACCATTAGTGATGAGTTCAATAATGTGGTGTCATCACTGAACTTAATGATTTTTGCTAAAGGATCAGTGGGCCTACAGTCATTGGTATACAGGAAATAAAGTAGTGGGGAAAGTACGCAGCCTTGAGGGGCACCTGTGCTAATATGGAGACAGTCTGAGAGGTAGGAGCCCACATGAATGTATTAATTCTGGTTTGTCAGAAAACTGTAAATCCATTTACAGATGGGAAGATTCAGTTCAGTCTGTAGAAGTTTAATTAACAACAGTTCAGGGACAATGGTGTTAAAGACTGAACTGAAGTCTACAAACAGTATTATGGGCTAAGTTCCTTTACAGTCCAAAAGCTCTAGTACAATGTGAAAACCGATGTTAATGGCATCATCCACAGATCTATTTGGTCAATGCGCAGAATGAAGAGGGTCAAGATCAGTAGCAGTAACAGACTTCAGATGGGTTAGAACAAGCCACTCAAATTGTTTCATTAGAACTGAGGTAAGAGCAATAGGCCTGTAGTCATTCAGGCAGCGTATTGAGTCATTTTTGGGAACAGGAACAATAACAATAACTATTAGTCTGGTACAGTACATTGTGCAAGAGACTGGTTAAAGATATCTGTGAACAGAAGAGCAAGCTGCCAAGCAAAGTGTTTGAATGTTGCAGGTGAGACAGAATCAGGACCAGCAGATCTTTTGCAATTTTGTGTTGCAAATGGCTTCCAAACATCATATTCCTTGACAGAAAAGGAAGACGAGGCGTGAGGCTTTTGTGAAGAAGTGGTTGGTGTCAAAACCACTTCAGAATTGGAGGACAGATGGATTGTCGAAACTTAGCACCTTATTGTTCAAATCTGCCATAAAACTTACTAAGTTTATCAGGGAGGGATGAATCTGAGTAAACACTGGGAGACGTCTCTTTTTCAATTTGTAACAGACTGTAGGCTTCTCCATACAGAGTAGCTATTGTTTGCTGAACACTGAAGCTCCAGTTTATTTTTGTATTTCTGTTAAGCATATCGGGGCGGCACGGTGGCGCAGTGGTAGTGCTGCTGCCTCGCAGTTAGGAGACCTGGGTTCACTTCCCTGGTCCTCCCCGCGTGGAGTTTGCATGTTCTCCCCGTGTCTGCGTGGGTTTCCTCCAGGTGCTCTGGTTTCCTCCCACAGTCCAAAGACATGCAGATTAGGTGGATTGGCGATTCTAAATTGGCCCTAGTGTATGGTGGGTGTGTTTGTGTGTGTCCTGCGGTGGGTTGGCACCCTGCCCAGGATTGGTTCCTGCCTTGTGCCCAGTGTTGGCTGGAATTGGCTCCAGCAGACCCCTGTGACCCTGTGTTCGGATTCAGCGGGTTGGAAAATGGATGGATGGATGTTTAGCATATCTGATTGCATTGTTTAGCCTGTTTTATGGACTTTTTCTTGTACCTGACATAGATTCCTTAGTTCTTTGGTGAACCACAACTTTTCATTGTTGTAAATCACCATTGTTTTTGCTGGGGATGCAGACCTTATCACAGAACCTGATGTAAGATGTTACAGTGTCAGTCAGCTCATAGTGTTTTTTACAAGCATTTTTAAAAACATCCCAATCAGTCCAGTCCAAACAATCTTGTAATGATTCCACTGACTCACCAGTCCATGAACATATAGATTTTTTACTGGTTTAGCTAATTTAGCCTTTGTTTATAAATGGGTAACAACTGTAGCATAGAATGGTCAGAGTTACCCATCACTGGGGAGTTTGCATAACTGTCCTAAAGAACTAGTGACGTAATCTGCCAAATACTGCTGTGCTTCATTCACAGGCGGGATGTAAACTCCAATAAAAATTATTGAAGAAAATTCTCTAGGTGAATAGAATGGCTTGCAGTTAATAGCGAATAGTTCCAGATTTGCTTGAGCAGTGCTTTGATAATAAGGAAACATCACTGCACCAATTTTTATTAATATAGAAGCAGACTTTGCCACCTTTTGAATTGCTGCAACAATCAGCATTTGTATGTCTTTTGTAAAGCACAAATCCCAGCAATTCTAATGCAGAGTCGGGAACTGATGCCAATAGATAGATAGATAGATAGATAGATAGATAGATACTTTATTAATCCCAAGGGGAAATTCACATACTCCAGCAGCAGCATACTGATAAAAAACAATATTAAATTAAAGAGTGATAAAAATGCAGGTATAACGGACAGTAACTTTGTATAATGTTAACGTTTACCCCCCGGGTAGAACTGAAGAGTCGCATAGTGTGGGGGAGGAACGATCTCCTCAGTCTGTCAGTGGTGCAGGACGGTGACAGCAGTCTGTCGCTGAAGCTGCTCCTCTGTCTGGAGATGATACTGTTTAGTGGATGCAGTGGATTCTCCATGATTGACAGTAGCCTGCTCAGCGCCCATCACTCCACCACAGATGTCAAACTGTCCAGCTCCATGCCTACAATAGAGCCTGCCTTCCTCACCAGTTTGTCCAGGCGTGAGGCATCCCTCTTCTTTATGCTGCCTCTCCAGCACACCACCACATAGAAGAGGGCGCTCACCACAACCGTCTCATAGAACATCTGCAGCATCTTATTGCAGATGTTGAAGGACACCAGCCTTCTAAGGAAGTATAGTCGGCTCTGTCCTCTCTTGCACAGAGCATCAGTATTGACAGTCCAGTCCAATTTATCATCCAGCTGCACTCCCAGGTATTTATAGGTCTGTATCCTTTGTACACAGTCGCCTCTGCCTTAAGTCATGTCTCCACAAAACAATATGCTGAAGATGCTGCAAGAAGAAGATTAAGTTTGTCTGCTTGTTCCTCAGTGATCTGACGTTAGATAAAATTAGACTGGGAAAAAAAATGTGGCTCCTAAACCACACAAGAAACCCAGCACACTTCCCCCTTCTCCGCGTCAGGTGTGAGTTACTTGGCCAGGAATCCAAGTTTGGAGTCAGTGGGTTCATAAGTAGTATATCTATATGTAAACATCCTTGATCGGATGAGAATGAATGTCTCATCCTAATAGGCAGGAGCTGATCTTGTGTGTAAGAAATCCTCATTTTGTTACAAAAGGCAAAGTTAACAGACAAAAACAACAGACACATAACCAGACAACCGTGGCTGCCCTGATTGGAGTCATCTTATTACATAGGTTTCTATTGAAACATATAGACACCATGCTAAAATCAACTTTTTCTCAACATTTTGAACATTATAGAATCAAAATCTGACTTTTAACTCATTAGCAATATTTTGACCCTATCACCACAATTCCATTTTTATGGAAGTAAAACAGCAAAAAGTGATGTGCCAACAGGGTAAGCTGAATGTCTAAAAATACTGATCCAAAAGCAAATCAAATAAAGAAGCAAAAGAATTCAGAAATCATAAAAAACAAGAAAAAACATTTTTACAACAACTCTTCACCACACTCAATGAACCACTGGTGAATCTTAACCTCTGGGCTACTTATAAAGCCATAGGGAGGGCCCAGGAGCAGAGGCATCAGGGTATGCATGGAATAGCCACATACTTAAAGGGACAATGTGTCATCAACAAATTTAAACAAAAATAACATAAAACATTAAAAATGCGAATTCAAAATTACAAAAACAACAATAAAAAAGAAAGTACACATAAATCCTAGGTGTAACAAAGCACTTTGTTCATGTTTTTATGTTACATTTTTTCTTTATTTTGCATTTTTTTCACTAATATAGTTGTATTTACTCTGTAGGTATTCTGCTACAAAATAAAAGAAGGCAGGGAAGAATAAAAATGTATATTTTCTAAAGCTAACAGTTCAGTTGAACCACAGCATAGGCAAAGCCCACAAGCTTTTTTAAGCCCAAACTTCCCTTCTACAAAATGCTTCCAAATAGGGGTCAGAGGATGGACTGTAAACAAAAAATCCGGAAACAAATTCACTTACTGAGGGTTCAAAATAACCTAATGCCAAAACCAGAATGCTAACTAAAATCTAAGTCAAAAGGCTAATCGCTCATTTTCAAAGCCAGAGACACACTAAGTATCTTGCCAACTTTCTTTTGATAAAAAAATAAATAACAAGCTCAGATGTGAGGATGTGTTGCTGGCTTATAAACCATCACACTGGAAACATCATCACTGACACAAAAACCTAACTCAGCAGTGCCCAAGTCAAACATAAAAAGAAAATCAGTATTTAATCCTCCTGAGCCATGACAACAGGTTACTGGGTTAATAAGTGGAAAAATAAGTACAATTAAATTGAAAAAAATGATATGAAATTGATTTTAAAAAAGGAAAAAAAAATCCTACTGTTATGACTGGGAGTCCCAAAGTATGTAAGTCCTAAAAGAACTTCCAAAAATGTCCACTAGAGGGGGGAATCCCGTCAAAAACCCTGGCTAGATACAAAGTGCCATATAGAATATTTATTAAATAAAATATTTATTATCACACAAATGCCCTGTAAGTACATGAAGCTCCATAGAGCACACAAGGCAAAAAGGAATCACCAGCAAGGGCAATCCAAAGCAAACAAGTCCCAATACACAATCCGAAAGCAAAGACAGAAATTGTCAAAAATCCAACTAATCAAAATAGCAAAAGCACAGCAAAAACACAAATAACACTCACTAACTCCCAACACATTCAAAATGAACTGCCAGGAACTGTGCAAGAAACTCTGGTTTTAAAGGGTGGAGGGCAATTCCTGTCAGTGATAGGTAGGTGGCGCCATCTCTTGAGGGACCACCCAGAAAACACATGGAGCATAACAAATGCAGCTTACATACATAGACAAAATCAAAAATAAAGAATGATACACATGATTAGCATAATTTAAAAAGTCAAGAATGAACACAAGACACATAAAGCATGAATTTGGAACCCATCCAGGGGAGGAATCCTGGCTGAAACATAACACCAAGCTGCTCTACTATGGCAGGCTACACAGGCTGAAGTCCCTGTCTGTGAAGTCTTGAGTATTCGCCCTCTTTCCAGACTTGATCAAGCACCAAACACCACCCAACTCTCTCATTCCCCTATCCTATTTCTCTTCCTGTCTGACCTCACCCTCGCCACAGTAACTACCTGAGGACCAAACCTATGCCCAATGTACCACTTGCAGTCATCTGCCCTTTTTACCCCACCCTAACATTGCCTCTGGTGCAATTTCCAGAATCACTTCTGGGGACAGGAACACCTTTTGAACATCATTGGGGCATCTTCATACATTTTCTTGTGGCAGAAACACATAACCCTTATGTTTGGAAACCTTAATATACAAGAATAAACAAAAATCAAACTAACAGCATTTTAATCAGAAGTATACTTAGAAGTCTGGATGCTCCATATGCCATCTTTAATGGCATGATGTCACTATAGGTTGTGCCATAATGTTATTATGAAATAGGAATCCCAAAACACATAATCCCAAAAACACTTCCAAAACTTCCCACTAGAGGAGGAACCCCTCACCATCATGCCCAGTAAGTAATACGTGCAAAAACAGAGTCTTTATAAGTAAAATATTCAATCTTCAGAGAAAATGGTCTTCCACAAGAATGAAGACAAAAGGCACAAGAGGCAAAACGGAGTTGCCTGTAACACAAAAGGCAATCCAAATCAAACAAGCCCCAAAACATATTTGAGAAGAATGGTCAAAAACAAAGCAAGAAGGTCAAAATCCAAAGAATCATGAAAGCACAGAACTATATAAAGAAACACTCACCAAACTCCCAAGCATATTCCAAATGAACCACCAGGAACTGTGGGAGAGCCTCCAGATTTTTAGGCAGAGGACAGTTCCTTTGGCGATTATTGGAAGGCAGCCCCACCTTTTGGGGGTCCTCCCACAATATAGAACATCCCCTAGATTTTAAAACATAAAGAAATATAATCACAATCAATAGCAAATAAACATAAATAAAACTAATACATTCAAAATAATCAAAAATGAACAAAGATGAGATAAGACATGAATTTGAACTCCAGCCAACAGAGGAACGATAACTGAGATATAACACGCAGGAGATCATGTTACCATATCCAGGAAAGCAATGGATACATAATATGGTTGCAGTCATCAAAAACAACCAGAAACAGATTGCATGTATGGCACCTCACAATGGTTGAAGAATGACATATTAGTCCTAACAGTAAAAATAAACACAAAACTTCTAAACGATTAAAAACAAATGATAGTCAAAATGGCAGAAAATGAATAAATAACAGAAATAAGGACATAATCCAGAAAGACAGACAATACTGCAGGTTGAACTGCTGTACCAGACATTTTACAAGAGTGCCCAGCAATAACATAATGGGGTTTCCACCTTTACTTAAATGGGTACTCGTTATGCAGGTACATTTTGGGTGTGGTAGTGAAAAACAGATGCAGCTTTATTTGTTCCTGGGGGAAAATGTGGCTTTTTCAGAAGCTCTTTAAATATATATATATATATATATATATATATATATATATATATA
>JANRMT010062850.1:17898980-17977227 GCA_026402145.1 Polypterus bichir lapradei | reverse complement strand
CAGTAGCTGCACTTATGAATATGCTTGTATGTATCAGACGCTTCATATTTTTTTGCTGCCTTCTCAATTGTGTAATTCTGTTTTTGTTCAGCACTCTTTGGAACTGTTGCCTTTTGTCTGTGCACTGCGTCAGTTCACGTGAGCCGCTTGGTGTTCTTGCATCGAAGGTTCCCAGCTGTGCTGGTGCCATCTCGTGTGATGTCCACGGCTGTATGTAATGTCAGCTAAGACCCGGCACTTAAAAGTTTCTCTCGCAGTTTCGCTGAGTTTGTGCCAAACACCACCCTGACCATCTTATGCTGCCGTTATGCTGCCTGTAACATCGGTCAGCATGAACGGTTTGGTAGTGGGTCAAAGATGGTCTAGGGAGGCATATCCATGGAGGGACGCACAGACTTCTACAGGCTAGACAATGGCACCTTGACTGCCATTAGGTATCATATTAAATCCTTGGATCCATTGTCAGACCCTATGCTGGTGCAGTGGGTCCTGGGTTCCTCCTGGTGCATGACAATGCCCGGCCTCATGTGGCGAGAGTATGCAGGCAGTTCCTGGAGGATAAAGAAATTGATACTATTGACTGGCCCCAATGCTCACTCACTTGACCTAAATCCAATAGAACACCTCTGGGTGTGACATTATGTTTCAGTCCATCCAACGCATCAGCCTGTCCAGAAGCTCAGTGATGCCCTGGTCCAGATCTGGAAGGAGATCCCCCAGGACACCATCCTGTTGTCTCATTAGGAGCATGCCCCCCCAATGTTGTCAGGCATGCATACAAGCACATGGGGGCCATATAAACTACTGAATATGATTTGGAGTTGCTGCAATGAACTTTCAGGAAAATTGACTCGCTTGCCTGCCGTATCATTTTTTCCCTTTGATTTTCGGAGTGTCTTTGAATTCAGCCCTCTGTAGGTTGATCATTTTCATTTCCATCAAACGCTGTGCCATCCTTTCGTTCCTAACACATTACTCAGTCTATATCAGTAGAGATAGCCAGTAAGGGTTTTTTTTCACATTGAGATCTGATGTGTTTTCAAAGTGTTCCTTTCATTTTTTTGAGCAGTTTACTTCATTAATTCATTTAATTCATTCATGTCATTATGTTCTGAGGTTAGGTATGTTGTTCTGTATTGCTCATTACACGGACTGTTACTGTTTGCACTTTACATGCTGCTGCTGCTGCTGCTGTTGCCAGAAAATTATTATTAGAAAACATAATACTCACTTGTATGTAGAATATACTTTGCTGTACCTTTCCTTCACACCAAATTATACTTTTTTCTAATGTGTTCTTAAATAATTGTGTCAGCTAAACAAAATATTGGTGTGCCGATGAGTTTAATGGATGGACAACAGCTACTTGTCTTTGAGTGCTGTAGCTATGTTCTTCCAAAATTGTGCAGCTTCAGTTTACTTAACAGAATGATACAGGCAATAGTGTGATGTGTATTCAAATAATTCCACAGTCCAAGTACTGTATCTTCATTTCAAAACTTTCAGTAAAATTCAAAGCAAAGCATCGGTCATTTTCTTATCCATTGTGTAATTAAACTTTTATCTGCAAGTATTTTAATGAGGACAGAATAGATAACCAAGAGATGGAAAAAATGTGGCTAAATGTGGTAAGGGATAGAAAGGGGTGAAAGTCAGAATAATCAGAGAGACCAAACAAACAAGACATGAGGACAAACTGGAGAGTCAAAAGTCAAGGACACAAAGGGAGTTTTGAAACCTTAGACTCCAAGATCCAAAGAGCACAAAAGGCAAACTGAGTTGTCTGAAAAAGGCAGTCCAGAAGCAAACAAAGTCCAGATAAATAATACAAAGAATGGTGAGAAAACAAAAGGAAAAAAGGGGTCATAACAAAAAGAAATCACAAAACCAACAATACTCACAAACATCATCACATTCAATGAACCGCAAAGGACTGTGGGTTTGACTTTAAAGGGCTAAGGGCAATCCCTTGCAGTGAAGGGCATGTAGTCCTGCCTTTTGGTTGACCACCCACAAAACACATGGCACATGAAAAGATATCTAGACAGCAAGGGATCAGCAATGTTAAAAGAATCAAAAATTAACAAAAAGAAGTAAAAATTGTTTTTGAACACGATACTAACCCCTAAACTCAAGAAGCAAGCTTGTGGCCTAAACACCAAAGAGGGAGAAGGGAACTATTTAAACTTCTGGTCCAAATAACAAAAAAGACTGAATTAGTGTAAGCCACCCTAATTCAGGGTATTCATAAGAAATGTGATGATTTATTTGAGATAGAAATATTTAATAAACAAGAATAGTTGTGTCAGGTATTTGAAATATTAAAATGTGTGCTTAAATTGAAATGTTTTAAAATTTAAATATAGATTGTAATGGAAGTTTCCCTTTTTTCACCCTCTGATGGAGGTCCAAAGAGGACTAGATCCCTGGTAAAGGATCCAAAATGAAAGTAACATTGTATTCAAAATCACTGACCTTAAAATAATCTAAATCAACACCTCACATGCTTATGTTTGAAATATGTCATTTTTAAACCTTCTGGGAGTGGTCATTAGGGTTAGGACCACCGGTAAAGAATCAGATATCAAAAATATGATCATATTTAGGATTAGCAACCATAAAATGGCATTAAAGCACTTCTCATGCCTATATTACCAACCCCCATTTTTTCAAAGTTTTTGAAAAGGAGTAACTTTGACCATTCATATCCCATTTGGGTCTGAGACCCTGTGTTCAGTTTATGTGAAATTTCATGCACAAAAAAAGGTCCAAAAATGGCAAAAAAATTAGGGATTTATTGGGTTTATAGGGGCAAAAATAGGAAGGAACCCCAAAAAGCTCAACAACTTGCCTAAAAACATAAACACAAGACACCCCAAGTTTATCATATTTGAGGGTTTTCCATCAGGAGGCATCTGACAAAAATACTGATTTTATAGCATTCATATGTAATTCATCTTGTTGTTCTTCTTTCGGCTGCTCCTGTTAGGAGTCGCCACAGCGGGTCATCTTCTTCCATATCTTTCTGTCCTCTGCATCTTGCTCTGTTATCCCCATCACCTGCATGTCCTCTCTCACCACATCCATAAACCTTTTCTTAGGCCTTCCAATTTTTCTCTTACCTGGCAGCTCTATCCTTAACATCCTTCTCCCAATATACCCCTCATCTCTCCTCTGCACATGTCCAAACCAATGCAATCTCGCCTTCTGACTTTGTCTCCCAACCGGCCAACTTGAGCTGACCCTCTAATGTACACATTTCCAATCCTATCCATCCTTGTCACACCCAGTGCATATTTTAGCATTTTTAACTCTGCCACCTCCAGCTCTGTCTCCTGCTTTCTGGTCAGTGCCACCATCTCCAACCCATATAACATAACTGGTCTCACTACCGTCCTGTAGACCTTCCCTTTCACTCTTGCTGATACCCGTCTGTCACAAATCACTCCTGACACTCTTCTCCACCCATTCCACCCTGCCTGCACTCTCTTTATCACCTCTCTTCCACAATCCCCATTACTCTGTACTGTTGATCCCAAGTATTTAAACTCATCCACCTTCGCCAACTCTACTCCCTGCATCCTCACCATTCCACTGACCTCCCTCTCATTTACGCACATGTATTCTGTCTTCTTCCTACTGGCCTTTATTCCTTTCCTCTCTCGAGCATATCTCCACCTCTCCAGTGTCTCCTCAACCTGCTCCCTACTATTGCTACAGATCACAATGTCATCAGCAAACATCATAGTCCACGGGGACTCTTGTCTACCTGTCCATCACCATTGCAAATAAGAAAGGGCTCAGAGCTGATCCCTGATGTAATCCCACCTCCACGTTGAATGCATCCATCACTCCTACCGCAGACCTCACCACTGTCTCACTTCCCTCGTACATATCCTGTACAACTCTTAAGTACTTCTCTGCCACTCCCGACTTCCTCATACAATACCACAGCTCCTTTCGAGGCACCCAGTCATATGCTTTCTCCAGGTCCACAAAGACGCAATGCAGCTCCTTCTGGTCTTCTCTAAACTTCTCCATCAACATCCTCAGAGCAAACATTGCATCTGTGGTGCTTTTTCTTGGCATGAAACCATACTGCTGCTCACTAATCATCACCTCACTTCTTAACCTAGCTTCCACTACTCTTTCCCATAACTTCATGCTGTGGCTCATCAATTTTATTCCCCTGTAGTTAATGCAGTCTTGCACATCCCCCTTATTCTTAAATATCAGCACCAGTACACTTCTTCTCCACTCCTCAGGCGTCCTCTCACTTTCCAAGATTCCATTAAAAAATCTGGTTAAAAACTCCACTTCCATCTCTCCTTAACACCTCCATGCTTCCATAGGTATGTTATCTGGACCAACAGCCTTTCCATTTTTCATCCTCTTCATTACTGTCCCTACTTCCTCCTTGATAATCCACTGCACTTCCTGTTTCACTATCTTCACATCATCCAACCTCTTCTCTCTCTCTCATTCTCTTCATTCATCAGCCTCTCAAAGTACTCTTTTCATCTGCTCAACACACTCTCCTCACTTGTGAGTACGTTTCCATCTTTATCCTTTCTGTTACATCCTAGTCCACCGGTCCTTTTCTCCCTCCTTAGTGTCCAACCTCTCATACAACTCATCATACACCTTTTCCTTAGTAATTCATATGAACACAAAAAACTTCTGATAATAATAATAATAATAATAGGTTTCCTCCATAATAAAATGCAATTACGTGTGTTAGTAGACTGCATTAAATTAGTGATTTGTACCAGTACTTTACAATATCATGGAGTTAAAAATGTAGCCCAAATTGGCTTGTGGTGGCTTAATAGCTTTCATACAAGGCAGATTCTAATTTAAGTGATGTAAAAATGGCATTTCTTGATGTCTGTTGTGGTGAGTCTATGACTACCTTTTCAATTTTCTTAAACATAAAAATTTTGAATGTATTACTAATTTAGTAGAATTGGATCCAATCTTTACCAAAAACAAACAAAAAAAACTATTAATACAGAAAGGCCAATGCTAGCATAAAATCACTATCAATACTACCATATGAAAGGAGAAAAACAACTGAAATAAGTTCCCCATTTAGTAATGTAAGTTAGAACCCAGTAATTTATGTACATTCTATAAGAACTTGGAAAGGAACTGATTTATATAACGGGAATACCAAAGTTGCCAAATATCTTAAAGATTTTCATTCCAGCTTGAAGATACACAGAAGCAAAGACATCTGTTTAGGCACAGATAAACAATGCCCCATGTACACTCAGTGTGTTATACAGTATGTTCTAACCTTAAGTAACTCTTTCAACATGCTCAGACTGTAATCAAACGGTACAATCAGCCTTTTCTTGCAACGTAGAAACTGTAGCTCCAACCTTCTGCCAGTGGATGAACTGCAGCTCCCTTTCTAAACGACTCTATTTATATCACTTAGTGGAGCAGCACCTTTCCCATATAATTCATTTGTTCAGACATTGTTTAGCTGCGGGATAATATCATTGATTCTTTACAATTATCTGCAGAAAATATTATTCACCCAGTTCAGCCTTACATATGTTTACATAATTGTTCTCCTCTTCCATTCATTTTGTGGCATTCCATTGGGAATCTGAGATGCTGGCTGACATGTAAAAGAAAAAACAATTGCAGAGTACACAAGTTGGTGTAACCACTGTAAATTAATTTGCAGTTGAAGTCACACAGAATGTTTCTTTGCTTAAAAATAGATCAGCTTGTACATTTTTACATTTCAAAACTTTGTAAAGCAACACCTGTTCAAGAATGTTTCAACAAACTTTTTTGAAGAACATGCATGCTTTATTTCAACAAAAGCAGTCCATAGCAGGGAGAGCTGTTTCTTGTAGACAGACAGACAGACATGGCTATCACAGTAGGTGCTTCTAGCATTAAATGTGAACGTACCTATAAGCAAATTCAATAAAAGTTCCCTTTAGCAACTACATCACTATCAGTCTGGTCCGAGCTATGCAGTGTAGTGCTGTGTTGCACGGGGATGGAGTCAGATGTAGTCACACTTACTGCATGATACTGAGTCGCCACCATTTTTAAGATGCGTTATGGTATGCTCCATGACTGTATTCCATTTTGGACTGCCCCATTTCAGTATTTACAGGAACCAACTGCATTATAGAAGGGCCAGTTTTGTGGTTTTGGATACTGGTTTTAATTTCAGGCCAGTCATGTCGCATTATGAATCCACAGGGAGATTCAGGATGACCGCCAACTTCCGCATCACTCCTCTAAAGATTATTGTTACAAAAGTAACAAAGTAGGAGTGGATTTTACCATGTATACAAGTAAGTGAAGCCTGTTTGTTAATATACTGTTGTGGCAAAACAGTTTAGGATGCCATGAGAAAAGCCTTGACTTTAAAACTGTTCACAACCACAAGCTTGCACCAAGGGTTTGATAAGGATTCATATACAGAAAACATACAATACAATTTATTTTTGTATAGCCCAAAATCACACAAGAAGTGCCACAATGGGCTTTAAAATGCCTTGTTTTTTGACAGCCCCCCAGCCTTGACTCTCTTAAAAGACAAGGAAAAACTCCCAAAAAAACCCTTGTAAGGAAAAAGAATGGAAGAATCTTGGGAAAGGCAGTTCAAAGAGAGATCCCTTTCCAGGTAGGTTGGGTGCGCAGTGGGTGTCAAAAAAAGGGTGTAAAATAAAATACAATACACAGATCAGAACACAAGTAATCCTTAATACAATAAATAATAGTGCAATAGAAATATTACAAGTGCAGAGCAGAATTCAAAAATAGATAATATCACATAATACAATTTGGATTTGTTTAGAGTCCTGGAGACCTCGGCCATCAAGCTGCCTCCCCGTATTGTCCATTCCACAGCTGAGATAGCGCTGGGCCAGCTAATCCGATAAAAGGACCCCTCTACCTGACAATTCCTGCGATCCTCCATCAGAGATGACTTTACCTTAGGCAGGCAAAACAACTTAGCGGGTGGGCAGTGGCACCAAGTGCCACCTTTGAGTACCAAGAAGAGAAACAGAATAGGTGAGGGTTAGTAACAAATTTTAATACACAAGACCATTTTCCTCAGTCATGATTTTATATGAGTTTTTCCCCAGGATTTTGTTTTGCATTTCTTTTTAATTTTGTTTGCTTTCTTTCAGTTAGTTTTCCTTCTTTTCATTGTTTCTCTAGTATTTTTTACACAGAGTCACCTTCTGTCAACACCTTTTGTTAGTTTAATTATTATAGCCCTGAAACCAGTCAATGTTATAACTAAATGTTTAATTCTTGATGATATTGAGGAGAGGCCTTTAATTAAACTACAAGCCCCAGATGTTGTGATTACCACCTGGGGTGTACAGTATGTACTGTATATTCTAACTTCCACGCTGAGTGCCTATACGGATTCTTTCGCTCTTTACCTGGCTCTTTCTGATGGATCACTTTCCTTAAAAGCCCTGCTCGCCTTTGTCATACTACAGTAGATAGAATTATTTTTGCAACACTTCACGCTTTATAGTCTCCTGTGCCACTGGTGATGGAATGCCAGCTCATACTTGGCCAATGTAAGTTGTCAGTGCCATTACATAGCCCTCCACTATAAGATGCTGTTCCCAGCGACCACTTCCTACTTTTTGAAACGGTGCACATCTCTTTGGAGTGGTGGGGAGGTCTTTATTTCGGTGACAAAAGTACATCAGCAGGTTTCTTTGGCTCTTTGCTGTTAGGTGGAGCAGGAATTAGCAGGAATGTTGGATGCTTAATTGACAGTTAGCACAGCTTTGATGTTGAGTGCTGCAGCAGAGATGTTAAACCCTACACCTCTGTGCAATGATCTGCCGATCCTGCAGGTGAGCCACCTTAGCTGAAGCTGCAGTTGTACCAGTCTCTTCGTTGTTTTTCTTCACTGAACTAACACTGTAAACCCATTCAAGGTCTGGATTGCAGCTTTGACATTCACCCTCCTCTGTAGCACCTCTACAGTACAATCTGCCTCATCCTTTATGCAGTTTTATCACCGGATTCACACTGCTCACTTGGTGTCAGTGGCAACACGATCTACCACAGTTTTCCCCACTCCATGAGTCGAAAGCTCAACTAGTGTCCATGCACCCTGGCCAATGAACTTTAGCAGATGGAGAATTTTTGGTGGAGCTGCAGGGTTAGCAGTCTTCCTTCCTGTACTGATGTTGTAAACAACACACCAGATCCCGGATCACAGTCTCAAGGTTCTCCAGCAACTCCTCCGAAGAGCTTAGAAAGTCCATTGCAGGTGTCCACGGCACTCGGCACTTTGCTAAATCAGATGGTCTTATCCTCGTCCCACTTCTGACACCAATGTAGTGCCAGCACAGAGTGCAAAATTGAATTCTTTTTTTTTTCATGGTTGTTTTTGGTGGCTGCTCACTGTTGCCACACTAGATGGGATTCTATTTGCGGCATTGGAGGCTTGCTGCTTTTATATGTACCCCTGCCCCTGGTGATGGAATGCCAGCTCATACCATGGCTGACTCATCCCCAGTTGATAGACCTTGTGAGTGCCATTATAATACAGTAGACAAGACGTCAGTTAGGGTTTTTCTGGTGATATTGAATCTTTCCTTTGTCCATCTGCTCAGTTTCTTGTTTGTAGTTTTTGGACCCTTTCATTTTGATTTTTTTGGCTTTTGACTTCTGGCTTGTTTTAGGTTTTGATTTAGATTTCAAACTTTGCATAGATTTAGCTTACCAATTTACTTTTCTGCTTTAATTTTCAACTTATTTTTGAATTTGAATTTGAATACCTTTATACTTTTACATTTTTTTCTTTTGTTCCACATTATATTGTAATTTTGATTTTGTACATTTTTTGCTTGTTTTTGATCCTTGATTTAATTTAGTAAATTCAAATCAAACAATTATTTGCTGTCTTCTTATTTGGGCAAGAGTTTTTTGAAGGTTTCCCTCTTCCTTTGATATCTTTGGCCTTGCTTTTGAGGCAATTCATTACTTCTAAACCCCTAGCCGAATGCCAGAGGCTTATGTAGATAAGGGTAAGCAACTACTGGTTGCATGGTATCGTCACACAAGAATACACCTCAGTGACTCTTGAGGTTGGTAGATGGTTTCATTTTTAGAAATCTCATTTTTCTTTGATCAGATGGTTCACCTAAACTTTGCTTCAGCCTTGCTGCCAAGGTAAAAATAATACTAGTGAGCCAAAAAAAGGCACAGAAAGGACCAGAAGATGAAAGACTTAAAGAACAGGGGACAAAACATTGTCAAAACCAGAAAAGTTATAAGTACGAAAGCTCAAAACGTTAATCCAAATTAGCATAGTATGATTTTGTGGTTTTGAAGTATGCAGAACAAAACTACTGCATTGCCTCGTGATTATATTCCCATTTTGGACATGTTGAATATGGTAGGTATATTTTTGTATTTATAATATTTTTGCTGATTTGCATTGGGTGTGACAAGGATGGACAGGATTAGAAATGAGTACATTAGAGGGTCAGCTCAAGTTGGACGGTTCGGAGACAAAGTCAGAGAGGCGAGATTGTGTTTGTTTGGACATGTGCAGAGGAGAGATGCTAAGTATATTGGGAGAAGGATGCTAAGGATAGAGCTGCCAGGTAAGAGGAAAAGAGGAAGGCCTAAGAGAAGGTTTATGGATGTGGTGAGAGGGGACATGCAGGTGATGGGTATAACAGAACAAGATGACGACCCCTCACGAGAGCAGCCGAAAGAAGAAGAAGATAATATTTTTAATGATAGTAGCTGCCATTATGTGTCCTTTTGTTCATAATAATGATTCCCATTGTCTGTCATCTGGGCATGGAATGTGATGTCGCAAGAGAGTGACATACTGTATGACATCCTGTTTTGCAAATAAAATTCCCTCTGCCTAATCTTGTGGTAGAACAGTTTTTGCAGCTACTTTCTTGTGAAAGTTTCAATTGCAACATTCCAATAAGCTAGATGGTCACTTTTGGGGTACATTAAGCCATGTAATTATTTTGTGAGTTTGCTGTATTTTGTCCTACACCTTATCTAATTTTATGTTCTGCCACAAGATAAGACAAAGAAAAATTTATTTGCAACAAAGAACTTGAAGATCAGAGAGAGAACAATATTTAACAGGCTGTGGTCAAAAGTAAAAAGAAACTAAACCCAAGTAAAATGCACAAACTAAGAAATTAAAGTCAGAAACGTTGCTATGATCTAAGCATTCCTAACTGTCAAACATTAACTAAAGCACAGTGAAATTTATTTGTTTTTTATCCAGAACCTTGAGTGACAACTGCTGTGCCTGCCGTCTTTTATAATGGTGATACAGTGATATCACACATCATTACTATGAAAAAAAGAACACAAAGCAGCAATCATTAACAATTATAGCATATGAAATGGTGGCATGGTAAATATAAAAATGTACCAGTCAAAACATTCATGTCCAAAATGGGTATAAAATCAAAAAACAATGTAATAGCTTTGTTCTGCATCATCCCAAAATCATAACACAAGGTTAAAAAAACAGGCAACAAATTCTGACTCTGTAAATTTGCTTAAAGTTAACTACAGGTCACATTGGTTTTAATCAGATTTGCATCCACAAACTTGGATACTGTTCATCGTGTGTCACAAACTTTCATACTAGCTTCACGTCAACGCTAGCAAAGGGCAGACACTGCCAACAACAAAACAACCATCCTTCACAAAGTGGTGGTAGTAATGCTGGAAAATAGTAAAGAAAATGGTGCTATTAATAGCATGTTGAGAAAGACAAATTTGAAATACAGTTATACATAAAAGATACATACATTAATTGATTTTGCATACTTCCAAATCCAAAAATCACAGCACCAGTGTGTGGCTGTGTCTTTCAGTTAAGTTTATCAGTTCTGTCATAGATTTCCAGAAACTCTGTTGGATGGACCTGGCAAGACAATCAAGGAGATAAGCCACAGCCACCATGTTTTCAATGGGTCTCAGCTAATTTATGACACATTTCCAGATATCAAAAGTCTGTGCCTGGACTGGTTTTGATGAATCCTGTTTCCATTCTCTTCATTGTTGTGCATGCAAGCTGTTGTAGGAGGCTAGTTTTTGAAACAGTCAAACATAGTACAGGGCAGCACCCTTGGGCTTACAAATAACAATACTACCCTGTAGGAAGAGGTGGGATCTGGGCTGACGTCTTGTGCTCCTCATTCAGTACATTGTCTTCTGGGCTGAAAGTGGGAGAGGAAAACACCCTTTAAAGGTGTCCCTGCACTATATCTGTGCATTTAACAACAGAAAAAATATCAAAATGTAATCAATTGCGGGGAATGATTCTGACAGTAACATGTTCAAAAACTCTTGTGTGACGTAACATTCAAATGCCTTCTGGACTTAGCAGGATTGTTATATTTTAGCTAATTTACTTTATCAAAGAAGCATACCACATGTTTGTTTTTAAAATATTGCTGCAATAATGAGTCATTTTCAAAAATAACTGATAATATAATTCAATTACACTACATGTACAGTATTAGTGAAGTATTAGAGTACATGATGGACATGTTTTAATGTTTTAATCATGCATGCACAAAAATGAAGAGCATGGAAATAGAGCTCATCAAAACCCGTCCACGCTCAGAATTTTGAAATCTGGAGGTGGGCCATGAAGTGGCTGAGACCCACTAAAACATGGTTGAATAAACAGTCGAATTAGTGGCCACAAATTATCTCCCTGATTCTATTGCTACGTCTGTGCAGTAGCATTTCTGGAATCCTATGGAAGAACTGATAGACCTAACAGACAGACGCTAACACAAGCTGGTGTTACAATGTATTTGTGAGTACACCATATCAACTTCTGCATGTATCTTTCATATATAACTATATTTAAAATATTCATAATTGCTATTAATGGCACCATATTCTTTCTTGTTTTCCAGAACAAGCCCCGCCATTTTGTGAAGGCCACGCTCATTTTGTTGTTGACAATGGCTCCCTTTTACTTCTGTTGTCACACCACCAGAGTATTTTTTGCCTGTTCTATTGACCTTATGTTCTGATTTTGGGATTTTTGGATCATGCAGAAGAATACTATTATGTTGTGTTCTGAATTTATTACCATTCTAGCCTTGCTGATTATTTATACAGGCATATTCAAATTTAATTTAATTTTTACATGAATTTAGCTCTGCGGTGGGCTGACGCCCTGCCCAGGACTTGTTTCCTGCCTTGCACCCTGTGTTGGCTGGGATTGGCTCCAGCAGACCCCCGTGACCCTGTAGTTAGGATATAGCTGGTTGGATAATGGATGGAAGGGATGGATGGATGAATTTAGCTTTCATAGGAACAGACTGGTTTTTATTGAACTCACCTGTGGAGATTTGTTTATGTTATTTCTTTCATGATGCCAGTTATTGAAAAAAACGGAGAGAATGGAAGGAAATTTGAAGCCTCTGTTGAGGACATGATAGTTATAGTAGTTAGTTCTGCCTCCTTACAGCTCCTGGATCTGGGGCTAGTAATAATTCTTTCAACAGTATTTCAACAGAACATCATGAACAGCCCGTGAATATTGCATTACAGCAGACTACTCTACTAGCATCTTCCATATTTAGAAACCATTGTGGTAGATAGGGGCCGCTCTCGCTCCCTTGAACCCCTGTCCACGACTCCAGACACCAGGTAAAAGTCCAAATATTGACTTTATTTTCTTGCCACAGTGTACAAAGCACACTCTCCACCACTATACTCATACAATAACCAATAATACACAATAAACCAATCCTCCAGCTCCCAGACGCGTTGCCACCCTTCCACCCAGCTCAGCTCGCCGTCTGGGAGCTCCCACAGTCCTTTTATATCTCCTGACCCGGAAGTGTTCCCAATCCCCAGTCCATGTGATTCTCAATCACTTCCAGGTCAGGTAAAAGCTCTTCTCTTCAACCTGGAAGCCCGTCGCTCTTCCTATGACGAACTTCCGGGTCATAGGGCACGAAGAAGTCCTCGGTCCTCCCTGCAGCTCCCTCTTGTGGCCCCCATGGCATCCAGCAGGGTTGTGCATAAAAACCACATTGTCCATGATGCCCTGCTGGTCTTCTGGGGACCTCCATGCTGCAAGGAGGGCTCCACCTGGCGGCTTGGGGGTATTGGCCAGGATAAACGGCCGGCCATCCTCCACACCATCTTATTTTTAATTTTTTGTAGTTGAACAAAACAAGTTGTAATGCGGTAATGTGTTAATAAACCCTACAGAGCTTTGCTAAATAGATGTGAAAAGTTAATTAAATAATGCTAGTGGACTGACACATTAAAAACAAAAACAAGTAAACAGCAACATGTTAGTAAACCAGGACATCATGGTGGCACAATTGGTGGTGCAGCCTCATGGATTAGGTGGCCTGTCATGATATGTACTGGATGAATGTATTTTTCACATTATCTTTGGTTCTGGAATGGGTTTTACTCCCACAAACCTCATAGAAGTGGGTGATAGAATTAAAAATGCACCTATATTAGCCACATGTTGTTGTGTAAATAAGTAGGCCCTGCACTGGACTAGCATTCTGTCTAGGGTTGGTTTATGCCAGCCTCCAGATGCAGTGGAGATATCTTACTCCTGCCATTATCCTGAATTAGATAAAGTGAGTATGAGAATGTTGTTATGTAGTCTCATATTTTGTTAACAAACCTAGTCAGACAGGAATGTGATCCTGACTAATGAACTGTTTTGAGTGAAAATCAGTAACCACAGCAAAGCTTCATTTACATGGTCATTGTTTATAACTTTGAGAAGCTCTAGTGTTTACCAGTGCAATTAAAAATAATAGTCATAACTGTATTTCCAAATACAGTATGATAGGTATAAATCTATGTCTAATATTCATAATATTACAATCATGCACTCATTTTCTTAATTAAAATAATAGGCAGAAACCCATAATAATCACCAAATATCAACAGAGAACATTTTTGGCAACTGAACTGAGAAATCTTCATGCCAATTTAGAGGAAATGTAGACATCCAGGACTGATTTTTGAAACCCCTGTAACATGCTCATATTTCAGATTCTTTATTATTGACCAACTGTGATACTTTAATAAAAAAAACAGACCTTTTTGCTCAGTATTTTAATCTTTGAAGGCATATTAATACATTCAGCTGTCCTCAGTTTGATATCAGGTTGTCTTCTGCATTGGCCAGTGGCTGCTGTTTGTCATTTTTAAGCATGAGATATACTCATCAGAGTCCATTGTTCCACTTTTTAGCACACATTACCATTTCTTGTACTATACAATAGTGAATTCATCATTGTGTACCTTTTTTAACATGAGTTTTTTTCTTTTCTGACTTGATAGGAACATGGTATTTTCAAATGTATGCCAAACTTTCCAATTTCAAAAAAATACTTATGGGCAAATAACAGTGAGACCTAAAACAAATCTAATGTGATGTTAGCTGCACTAGTGTACATATGTTGTGGTCCAAAAGAAGATTTGATTGAAAATGCTGAAAGTAAGTATAGGGCATAATTTTAATCTTAACTAAGTCAAGTAGGAAAGTCAAACTTATATACTGTGAATCAAACAATGATTAAAAAGTACAGTGTCATGCATAAACCTGAACAAATTATCCTTTCAAAAGTGTGAAAAAAACAAACTGTGATTAATATATTAGAACAGACAGCCTTATTTCTAGCAACCAAGAAACTGAAGGTCCCTTCAAAAAGAGCCCACACAGTGTTCCTAATGCCTGTGTGGATGAGTGCTGAGGCCAGAGGATTAAAGTCACAAATTAGAAACTAGTAGCCTTGTATTTACCATAGTCAGAGGTCAGTGTATGACAGAATAAAAATGCTAGCACACACAAAATTTGAGGAGAGGTTCTTTATTTAATGGATCAGCTCTATCAAATTCACTTAAAATACATTGTTTGCAGTGACACATGAGTACAAATGTTTGGTTTTTTTTTTTATCTCTGCCCCCTTCTCTAGCATTAGAACTGATCCGTCAGGAAGCCCATTTAGCGCACTGGCTCTTCAAACTCTTCCTCATGGACACTGACCACCTTCCCATCCACAATGTCTTCCACCATTCTCTTCACTTTCCTGGTGCGGACAGGTTCTGTAGGAGGGAAGAAATATTAGAACATTCAATATTTCTGAGAAAGTCATTATTCTAGGAATTTAATTAATTATTTTTAGTGTCTTATGGCATGTATAAAAGTTGAGAGGTGGATGAATTAGTAAATGTGAAGCTATACCTCTTTCAGACTTGGGTGACAAGTGTTGTAGCTACTTGTTTGTACATGCATGACAGGAAAAGAAGTGGTGACTAATTCTTAAGGTTACTACTGGTCTTTAGATTTTTCATATGGTTACTCACACATTTTCACTATTGCTCTGTTATTTCAAATATTTCCATTGTTCATATTTATATAGATAGATAGATAGATAGATACTTTATTAATCCCAAGGGGAAATTCACATAATCCAGCAGCAGTATACTGATACAAAAAACAATATTTAATTAAAGAGTAATAAAAATGCATGTAAAAACAGACAATAACTCTGAACAATATTACTCCATCAGAACTAGTAAATATGTGAGAAGAGCCGACTAACTGATGGGAAGCTCAAATTGGTCATCACAAGCTTACCTTTGGGCTTTTGTGGTTCTTGTTTGGTGGTCTCTACTTTAGTCACCGTGGTAGTTGAAGATTTGCTGACTGACGAGCTCCCTGATGCAGAGCCACCTGCTCCTGCTCCTCCTATTCCAAAGCTACTTCCTTTTCCAAAACCACTTCCTGCTCCAGTGCCACCTCCTGCTCCAAAGCCACCTCCTGCTCCAAAGCCACCTCCTGCTCCACTGCCACCTCCTGCTCCAAAACCACTTCCTGCTCCTCCCAATCCTCCCTTTGAGCCTCTTCTGAGGAAACAGAGTAAAATAGTTTGTTTAGGTGCTAGTGCTCAGTGTCACCTGTCACATATCATCTAGTCAGGGGTCTTTTTTCTGACAAGAGAGTCTCTGTCGTTAATGTCACTACAAAGCAGGTGAGAAATATCACTTTCAGAACAGTATCAGCAGTTGGGGTTTCTGGAATTGAGGCAGTTACATTTTGTGTGAATATGAGAAAGATGGTGAAACTAAATCTCCCACCTGATTCCCTTCATTACAGACATTTCCAGGGATTATTCATGTTTGAATTGGTGGGGTATTAATTATTTCATGTGCACTAATATTCAAAGGGCAGCAGTGTTACATTTCTTAGATTGGACCTTAGAGATGTCATTTTTGAAACCCTGGGGGTTTTGCCATTACCCCACTTTTTTATGACTAAGTGTCTAGTAAAACCCTATAGTCTCACCCCACGTCCTCGCCTTCCAGCAGTCGCCGGTACTCTGCAATCTCCATCTCCAGTCTGGTCTTCACATCCAGCAGCATTTTGTAGTCATTGCTCTGGCGCTCCATGCTCTGCCTGACCTCCACCAGTTCACCTTCCAGTCTGTTGATTATGTCTTGTAGCTGGAGGAGTTGTGCCCCATACCGGTTCTCAGTTTCAGCAAGAGTGTTTTCAAGTGTTGCTTTCTGTGAAGCATCAACAAAGCAAAAATGATAAGTGGTTGGCTTGTTATTGTACCAAAAAATGATAGGACCAAAGTTTAATTGCATTCTCATACATGAACTGTACCAGAGTCTTTGACTTAGTGACACCATTTATGTCTAAGTAAGGCTGCAAACAGTTTTATTTGTACCCTCCATTAGAAGGCAAATCCTCCTACCGTGGAAAGAAGTGATTGTAGTTCAAGCTCCAGACCCTGGACAGTCTTCTTCAGGTCACTGATCTCTGTCTTTGATGACTGAAGGGCTTCAGTATTGGTGGATACCTGCTTGTCCAATTCATCAAACTAAAACAAAAATAAGGGAGACAATGTATAATGCAGTGTTCTTGCTCAGAAAAAGAACTGCATCCACATTGCCTTTACAACTTACCTTGTTCTTGTACCAGTTCTCCATGTCACGTTGGTTCTTCGCGACGATGGCTTCATACTGTGCCCGCATCTCCTCTAGCACCCTGGCCATGTCTTCCTGTGGAGCAGCATCCACCTCCACGTTGACAGAGCCAGACACTGAGTTGCGCAGAGACTGCATTTCCTGCATACCAAGGTGCAAAGAAACAGAAAGAGGCAATATCAGTAACTATCGGGACAAAAAAAGGAATGGATGTCTGTTGAGTTTTTCTTTAGCACCCACCTCGTCATGATTTTTCTTGAGGTAAATGAGCTCCTCCTTCAGACCTTCAATCTGCATCTCCAGGTCACCTCTGGCCATGGTCATTTCATCAAGAAGTCTGCGGAGACCAGCGATGTCTGCCTCTACAGATTGCCTCATAGCCAGCTCATTCTCATACCTGAAAGAGAATAAATGTATGCATCAACCATGTAGTAGATGTGACTCACATTGGCATTTGCATTAGGCAGAAAAACAACTGACTAGACATATGGAAATCAGTGTGAACTGGGAATACAGGTTTACTGACTACACATCCAACTCAGTCAGGATCTGGCATTAGGTGTATGAAGACTGAATGGATATGTAGAAACCAGGCAATAAGGACCAAGGAGACTGTCTACGTACAGAACTGGGCCAGAAATTGGCATTTGATATAAGGAAAACTGAGTGGACATGTAGATATCGGTTTTGGGTAACATTGCCCACAAAAAGACAGTGCACATTTTGAAATCAGCTTGCAGTTTGTATTAGGCATAAGGAGACTGACTTTACATATGGAAAACAGCTTAAGATAAATACTACGTACAGATAGACTCAAGCAATATAAAGAAGTCAACTGGGAGTTGGAGGTAACCATACAAAGACTGGCCATACATGGGAATCATCATGGAGTTGACTTTTTGTAGAAGCTGATGGAACTTATACTTACAAATACATTCAAAAATGCACACAGTGACTCAGTGAGACGATATAGTCTGACACACAGTACCCAAAGTTTGTGATTAAGTAAGGATCAGCAACCCACCTCAAAATCATTGCCACGCCTAGGCTGCCCCAACCACAAGATCTTACAGATATCAAAATAAAATGCTTATCTTTTACTGAACTTACTTGACTCGGAAGTCATCAGCTGCAAGCTTAGCATTGTCAATTTGCAAGATGATCCTGGAGTTGTCCAAACTAGCAGCAAAGATCTGCAATGAAGAAGGGAAAGAGAAGAAAGGGTTGGTGCAAAAGGAAGGATTCACTGAATTCAGAGAAAGGAATGTATCAGTCGTTAAACGACCCTATTTTTTAACAAACATGTGAGTGTCTGTGAATTAGGTAATTAAAGTTATAGAATTTGACATTAACATGATTACTTTTTCCTCTCAGTTTTTCTGAACCAAATGATTATGCAAAAATGAGACAGTTTGCTATTCACTCAGCTAGCAAAGTATACACTGAAGAATACAATTTAGAACAATGGAGCAGACTTTTCCCTACAAAAAGCACATTTTCACAAGTGTGCTGGCCAGTTCAGTTACCTTGTCTCGCAGCTCAGCGATGGTATTGAAATATGGAGAATAATCCTTGCCCTGAACCCCAGCAGCAGTAGTGGAGGAGCTGTGCCAGTCTCTGATCTTCTGTTCCAGCTCATGATTAGCAGCTTCTAGGGAGCGCACTTTGTCCAAGTAGGCAGCCAAACGATCATTGAGGTTTTGCATTGTGGCTTTTCCATCGCCAGTGAATAGTGCATCTCCACCTCCAGCTCCAAAGCCGCCTCCAGCTCCAAAGCCGCCTCCAGCTCCAAAGCTGCCTCCAGCTCCAAAGCTGCCTCCAAAGCCACCTCCACCTCCAAAGCCACCTCCACCTCCAAAGCCACTTCCAATTCCAAAGCCCAAACCACTACCACCACCATATCCAGCACCACTACCACTACCAAATCCACTTCCTACACTACTGCTTGCATATCCGCTGCCGCCACCAGATATAAGGCCGCTGGAGAGTCGAGTAGATACTGAACTAGAAATTCGTGGTCCCACACTGCCACCATAGTGGCTGTGTGCCTTTCGAAACATTCTTGTTGCAGAAACAGGTGACTTCCAAATTGTAGCTGGATGCTGGACAATGAGAAGCTGCTGCTGCTCTCAGGGAAAGCAAGAGGATTTATAGACCCTTGTGTGAGGCGGTACAGCATCACAGGTGGAGGCGTGTGCTTTCCCATCAAAGAGCTGCCATGCCTGCAGGGTCAGTTTTGTAGTTCTGGGGCGGGGATGAAGCTGTGTCAGCAAGCTCATCTACTTGTCTTGTTAGGTCATCCTCAGAAGATTTTCAATTTCCAGCTCACTAGGCAAAGTAAACTTACACTTGGGTGTGCATTACATTCTTATCTCTCTTTTCACAGAGGTAGGGAATGAGCAGGCAGGCTGGTACAGGGCTCTGTTCTGCTGGCTTGATGCAATGTATCCGATGGCTAATTAAGATTTGTTCCTGTGTTCATTCTTTATTTGAATTTCCTGTGTTCATTTGCTGGACATCCCATATTGCCATCTCATTGCTATATGGTTCAAACTGTGTCTGCAGGACACTCTCTGTTGACTCCTTTTTGACCACTGTAATATGTGATTGTAGGACATTGTGTCATTATGCCATTGTCCTATCTGCCTCTGTGTTTTTGTAGAATAATAACTGCTGTCCATTGCAGTGCATATCTGTGGGACACACCTTGCTGTTCACCTCAGTTTAACTGTAAAATACAAATCACCTGCTTCTGTCCTTGTCAGGACATTTCTTCCAGCCACTCACTGCTTTTAGCTTCAATGTGCCTGCAGGGCACCTGCTCTTGACAGAACTCTGTTTTAGTGGCATGAGGCCAAGTTCTGCCTCACCCTCATTGTTTGTGGGACATCTGTTCCTTCTCATTTGAAGGTGTTTTTGAATTTGAGCAGCTTGCATTTTTCATTTGGAAAAAGTGTTCATATAACTTGATGTCCTTTATGGTGTTACTTCCTTTTATCAGTAGTTTTTCCTTCCTCTTTTCACACTGATGCAGTTTCACCAGAAATAAGTCAATAGAGGACTTTTAATAATGACTGCTATTTGCTATTGACTGTTGGTAGTCAACTACAGCAAGTGTTCTTTTTACTGTTGTTCACACCAATGTGTGTGTCTGCACAAATCCCATTCTGACACACCCTGCTCTGGAGATTGAGAATCAGCTACTGTCCGACATATTCTTTTGTGGAAGAAAGGGGCATTCTAACGTTGTCCTTGATCTCAGAATGAGATCATGCAGGCTAAACATTCACAAAAGTAAAAGCTTAAATATGCATAACTTCTAAAGAAGGGTTATACAACAGTAGATCTTAAAGTACAAAACAAAAAAGGGAAAGTTATAAACCCGCCAACCCTCTGGGCCTACTTAGGCATGTGTGTTCCTTGTATAACCAGCCTGGTGGCTGATCCATTTCCCATCAAACTGTTAAACCAATGCTTCTCTCTGTCACCTCCTCTACCTCTCTTAGCACTCTGCTTTGTCTATGAGACACTATCTACAGTCCTCCACAGAACCTCTGTTTGACATTTTTTCTGTCCTTTCTAAGTTGTGCCTGCATAACCCCTCCCTCCTTCTGTTTAAATGTACTTTAATTCCATTGTACTGTAGTTCTTCAGGAAAACTGCTACTATCCACATAACTCTTGCTTTTGTCCAATAGGTACATGTGTAGTATATGCATTATATGGTTTATCAATGTGTTTCTGCCTGACACTTGCTACTCTCCATTCTAAGGTACAATATGTCTGCATGATGTTCACGACTTCCCACTTTGAGACTCTCACATTATGCCATTTGCATCACTTCAGTCAAATGTGTGCCTGCTGGTTAATCTTGTACAGTCCATGTCCAATATGTATTACCGCTAGATATTTGACCATCACCAGCTCTAAACCTGGGTTCGCTCTGATCGCTGAACACTTATTAATGTTTGAGGGAATGCCCATTTCTTTTTAACTTTCCTCACATGTGATCCTGTAAACTCTCTTTGAAGGTTAGGTCCGGATGTTAACAGCTATCTTGATATAACTTTGCTCTGCGACACTTTGTTCTTTCTCCATTCATTTCATTGTTACCTTTTAGATACATTTTCCAGTATGACATTCCTTTTTTCATCTAGTTTCACAGACAACTATTTCATTATGTCCTGTATTGTTTCTAAGCCCTTAGTAAAGTTATTATGTTCATTGTGTAAAATGAGATTTTTGTCTTAATTTTAGATTTCATGAATCCCACAAATGAACAAATCTGCCATCACACCCACGCTGCTGAACCTAATCTTCAGTTCTTTGGAGCTGTTGGAAGAAAACCCATGTAGGCACAAGGAGAACATGAACATTGACTGGGCACAAGCCTAGAACCTAAGATGATGTGAACATGAGCAGTTACTGCTTTGCCATTGTGCAGCTTATGTGGATACGTAAACAGCAATTCCAAACTTTTAACATTACTGTATTTATAAGTACATAGAGGGTTTTGCACTGGTTGGGACTGCTGCCTCACAGCCCCAGAGAAGTGGGTTGCAAATATGGCCAAGTCTCTTCATGGAGTTCTCATCCATTGTCAGTGTATATTTTTTTCTGGTTTCTACCTTCATTACAAAGACTGGCAAATAAGGTTAAATGATATAAGAACATTTTAAAACAGGCTGTGTTTAATCAATTTATTCATGTTTTGTACTTATGTATGTGTTTCTGTTTTTATTTTTGTATTTTATTTTCATTTTGAATCATTATTTTTTCTTTTGCCATGTTATTTCTGTTGATTTTGTTTATTATTAGTCAATAATGAATGTCTCTTGAAGTCTGCATGTGTTTCTTGTGCTTTGTAGGTGGTTCCCCAAGCGGCAGAACCACCCTGATATTATAGCTGCTGGGTCCTCCCTTTGGCTTTATATTCAAGCCATAAGCAGGATTCATCAGCAAAGCATGTGTATTCTGTAGGATTATGAGTATTGCTATTTGTTATTGAATTTTCTGGTTTATTATTCTGCTTTGCCTAAGGATTCTGTTTCTGGATTACTTTTTAGGACTCTGTGGAGCCTTGCTTTTCATTTTTTTCCTATTTTATAAATGAATACTTTTTTTTACAAAGATCATTTTAGGGCCCTTCTGTTCACAAGCCAAGGTTTACAGTGCCCCTCCAACTTAAGGGGCTTTCTGATATTTTTTTAGAACTGTTAAGTTTCTTTGAAAGGCTTTGATCCTGATTGGGCCTGCAAGACCTTGTAGCAGACCTTTATACGAGGGATGTTCAAAAAACTTCCGCACTTTTATATTTTGGTTGCAAACGGTGAAGGCTGGAGGAGTAGTAATTGGGCATTAAAAAGTTGGTACGATGCTGGGAAAATTGCATCGCAAACAAAGGTGACTATGTAGAAAAGTGATGTCATTTGTTTTTGAAATTCTTAATAAATAGAGTTAAAAAAAAAAATTTTTTGAACATCCCTCATATTTGGGATTAAGCCCAGTTGGGGCAAGGACTTTCCAGGCAGGCAAAGGAAGCCCGGCCTGTCCAGTAAAATGTTTTAGTGAAGTCTTTTGGAGACCGTATACCACTGATTCACCATGCTTGTGTCTCTAGTTCCAAAAGAATCCACAAATTACATTTAATGAGATGTGTGATGTATCCAGCTCCTTTTCAGTCTGATGTCTTTCTTTGTACTGAAACCATCATGCTAGTTTGTGTTGTGTAGCACAGAACTCAGAACAGTCTTCTCCCCTTTTTGTCTCCTTCTGCCTTAAATTTTACTGATATTGAAAATGGGGGAAACCTCACGCATAATATCAGATTTCACAGTTTTTTGTCCTCTTGTCTTGACTTCAATTATTGGAGCACACAACAACATTGTCTCCACAAAAAACTCCACCCCTTAAGAGATTTACAGAAATCTCCTAATCTGGTATCCAAGCCTCCTAATCTGATATCTCGCAGAATTTATAGCAAACAAAAATGTGATTTCAAAACAAGTATGGTAGACAGCACTCAGGTTCAAATTGCTGTGAATCAGAGAGTAATTTTGACATCGCAAATAGAAAAGATAAAGAAAATAACATGAATAATTTTGTAAAAACGGTCAACATGTTTAAGATCTATTAGTTCAAGAGAAAATGTGATTGCAATAGTTCTCCGGTTCAGTCTAGGGGGTGGTCTCTTGCTGCAGTCTGCAGGTTTTTGTCCTAACTTCAGTTTTTAATTAGACTCCTGACCCAATTAGGTAAGATATAACTTCCCAGCTTCTGTGTTTCAGTGTCAATTCAAAAATTACAAAACTGGGTTTGCTATTTTTTTTTACATTAATTTAGCATCTATTGATAAATGTTTCATGTGTGTCAAGGCCCTTCACAGACCCGTGGGTGACTTAGCTCCTTAAGTGAGAGCAGATCATACTTTTAAGCACGGAGCAAGCGAATACCGGGTTCTTTAATGCAGCGCTGTATTTCTTACTTTCCATTTCTGTGCGAGGCTTAGGCAACTCATCATAATTGTGGCTCCATTCTAACTCAATCATTTCATCCAGCGGGAGTGGGTTATTGGGGAAAAGGTGTCCTGCCATCCAGAACACCCCTGTATTAGATCTGACCTGGTCTAGTGTTCTGATCAAGGTTGCTAAGATTTTCATCTTCATCATCTTTAGAATGTTTAACTCGCCCATGAGCACGCTAGTGGGGACAACTTTTCAGGGTTCATTGTCATTATTAGGATACACTTAAGGGAACAAACTCTACAAAGAAACAGGTGAATCGGTAGGGCAATGACAAAAGACATTTAAGCATTTAAAGCTGTAGCCATATATTTTAAAATTTCTTGCAAGTATAATTCACACACTACTGTACATTTCTGAAACCAAAATAAGAGAAATTTGATAATGAGATCAATTGAAGGGAAAGTGACTAACTAAAATTTGTTAAAAAACAGAAGCCTGGATCCATAGGGTGCCTCGAGGACTAAACTTGAGAAGTACTATTACTCACAGAAGGTGGATTTTAAAATGAAAACTCGAAATTGTCACACATTTTCAAAAAGTAGATTTCTAGTGAATGTCTTCTAGTTATCTGGAAATTAAACCTTCTACTGGATTGTAAACAACAGTCCAATTATTTGTAGAACTGAAATATTTGTGTTTTCCCTGCACGTTACGTGATCTCCTCTGTGTCCATCCATCACTTATTTTAACATCTCTGAGACCTCGAGTAAGACCTGTTACAATTAAATGATTTTTTTTTTTTCCATCAGTGCTTGGCAAAGCGGGATCCTATGAAGTGTTATAAAATGGCATTCTGTAGTCTTCTTAAAGTTATTGAAGCCCTCACTTTAGATGCAGAGCCCCACCAGTCAAGCTGGCAATACAAGAGGTGGCACATAACCAGTGACTGATACTGACTTACATGTGACCAGTTTTCTTTTATGAAACTAATAGTTGATATTTATTTATAAGAACTTCTCTGAATCACAATAATTGGAGATTATTGTTTAATGAAAGTCTATATTTTAACTTACATCACACTATTGTTACATTGTTTAATCTTAGTCAATTGATAGAATCCTAAACCACCCACCACAACACACTGGTTGCCCTACTTTACTACAATTAGGGGGAAAATGGTCAAATACATAGTATACATAGAGTATATAAAAGAAACAAATACTGCAATCCTTGCTACTTGTCCTTAGAAATACAAAGTAAAGACACAATAAGATAATGAAACAAGAATTAAATTCATGAAATTCACAATCAGGGGAAAGTTTGGTTTATTTCTCAGCCTAGCTCCTTTCAAACATGGTGTCCTTATTACATTTGCAGTAATGCTTAAGCCTGTCTGGTGTAGACCTTGGCTTGTACGCAGGGCTCCTGAATTTGTTCAGACTCTTTTTCCTACGCTTATTAAAAGTTCTGACTCCGAGGTCATTTCCCACTTAAATTCTGTCACTTGGATGTGTTCATATTTACTACAAAATTTGTTCCTTCCTCTGCTTTCAGGTTTATTTTTTAACCGATTCTGGTTCAAATTCTGTGGTTGGCCATGACTTCTCTTCTAGCTCAGATTTGAGGACCATGCTTACTCAAGATGCTCCACATTAATTGCACTCAGTGATTCTGGTGTCAGCCCTTGAAGTCTTACAGATTCAGGTTCTAGTTCAAACTCGGTATTTACTACAGGCTCTTGTGCTGATTTTAGCTCAAGATTTATGTCAGGCTTTGAGTCTGGCTGTAGCTGGGCCTTTAATGCGAATGCTGGTAATTGTTCCTGACTCATTATATTTTCTGGTTGAAGGTCTGGTTCCATATTTATTGATGGGTCTAGTTTTAGTTCCAGCTCCTGGCCTGTAACAGAGACCAAATCCAGACCTATTGTGGATTCTGCTTCTTGTTCCAGCTCTGCAGTTAATGTAGAGACTGGTTCAAGTTTCAACCCCTGTCTTATTACAGACTGTTGTTCTGGGTCTGATCCCATGCTTACAGAAGACTTTACTTCTAAAATGAACTCCTGGTCGGGCAGAAGTTCAGATTGTTGTTCCTGATCCAAATCTATTGAAGATGCTGATTCTTGTGATTTCACTATATCTATTGCATGGTTTTGATCTGGATTTTGGTCTAGACTTACTGAAGACTCTGCGGTGCATTCCAGCTCTGCATTTAAGAAAGCCTTAGGTTCTAATTTTACCTTTACATCTGTTGCAGATTCTACTTCCAGTGGCAGCTCAACATTTTTGCAACTGCTGTGTCTGATTCTTTCTTTTTGTCTATAAAACATTCTTGGAGCACTGTGGGATCTGGATCTAGCTTTTAATTTTGAGTTTGGTTCCAGCTCTGTAGCCAATGCATATACTGGTTTGGGTTCCAGTTCCTGACTTATCACAGGCCCTTTTTGTAGGTCTTGTTCGCTGTTTGTTGACACCTCTAATCCTAATACCAGTTCCTGGCGAATGTCAAATTCTAGGCATGGTTCCAACTCCAGGTTTACTACAGACTCTCCCAGACCATCCATCTTGGGCTCCTTCTCTGTTGCTTTGTCTCTCTCCATCTTGCTTTGTTGCACTGAGTTTAAGCCTGGTTCAGGAGTAATAAAAAACAAAAATGTCACCTATAAGATGGATTTACAATCAAGTGACAGGTTTTTGAGCATGTACTCTGGTAAAGTGTTAGCCAGCAACAACTGGAATTTAAGATTCTTTCCCACAGCCTAGTGGGCAGGAAGCCAATAAATAAAATCTGCCAGCACGGGGCGTTGATATCTTTGTCATCTAATTGCCTGGTACATGTTATAGTGCCATGCCTTGATGACTGGCATCTTGGGAGGAGAGACACACTCCCTGAAACAAAGGCTAGAGGCCTGGGCAGAGCAGCTGCAGGCACTCTGGGGCATTAGCTAAAACATGTCTTCTGTGCATCACCATAAAGAAATCCAAATGCAGCACGTTAGGTGACCAAGGAATAATGTGCCGAACCAGAATTTCTAAAGTCGCTGGATTCAAATGCCCCCACTGACTTGATATGATGAGAAATTTAGCAGTAACCCTGTATCTTAGTAAGTCATGTTGAATTATGAATGAAAAAATTGCTTAAATTAGGGATGAGCTAGTTTAGGTTCAAGGAGTTGTGGTGGATGGGGATGGGCGTGAGGAGTTTGGTGATCTCAACATCCTAATTCATTCCTAATTTATATCTCTTAACAAACTCTTTTTCTTTGTTTGTTGTTTCTACATCCTGATTAACTTAACAGATTAAGTTTACCTTTTTAAGAGAATGTATGTTTAGGCTGTTACATAGTATTTACTGTTCATCCAGTCATTTTCTTCATTCATCCACCTAACCTGCTTATCCAGTTTAGAGTCATATGGATCCAATGCTTCTCCATCAGTATTCTAAACCAGCTGGATCTAGTTTTAGTGTTATGGTAAGAGTCACATTTTATGCCAGCAGCATATTGGCCACAAGGCAAGAACTGTCCTGAGATGGATGCAGATTTCAGAGTGTTTTCCAGTTTTAAAAGCATTACAAGGTTGTATCATAAGATTAGAGCCTGTTTTCTTGTTTCTATAAAATATTTAAAAGACTGAATGAACAGGTGTGAATCACAATGTTTAGCCCAGAGAAGTCTTTTGCCATTGTGTAAATTTCTAAGTAGTTCCAGTCCGGGTGTAAACTACTGAACCAACACAGACAGAGAGACAGTATTTTAATAAGGGAGGACGAGAAGATGATCGGTGGTAACAAAATCTGTGACAAAGTGTGTTAACAAGAGTTCAGATGAGTCTTTTTACAAAACCAAAATAATTCATAGCCTAGTTTATTTTACTGGAGAGCCAATAATTAAAACCTGCAGGCAAATATTTTAATTTCTATCCACAATTTTGGATGACTTGTTTACACTTGTGTTAATGATGGTATGCACCATTTTTCCCTGGCCAACCAAGCACAGCAACATTGCAGCTACTAAGACAAAATGCTGACACCAACATGAAAACAACATGGCATCAAAGCGAGATGTGAAAATATTTTAACTCTCATCAAATACATTTTTATACCAAAATGACTGTCAAATTTGAATTCTACATAAATCAAAGCTCTATATGGCGAAGAAAATACTCAGGAAAAAAATATAAGCAGTGATTTAAAATCTCTCTATTATAAAAGAAAATCTTGAGACAAGACTATTGCCAAGAGATTTTTTCAAGTCTCGTCCTCCTCTCAACCATTTACAGTTAACAGCCCACGGACCTTTCATTCGTGTGAATGCTTTTGTCAGACACATTTCCTGCACTCTCAGCTCTTATAAATTTTTATGTTTTCCTCACTTTAAGTTCCCAATAAAAGAAGACTTATTATGTTCAAATTTCATCCTGAAGGGTATCAACAGAAGAAATGAGTACACAGGCAATCCTAGCACTGAGAAATGATGAAGTCAAACGAATTAATGCAAAAATTGTTGATCGGTTACACAGCAAGCAAACTCCTGTCAATCATGAAGAATCCACTGCATCCACTGAACAGTGCCATTTCCAGGCAGAGGAGTAGCTTCAGTGACAGACATTTGTCACTGTTTTGCTCCACTGACAGACTGGTTAAATGCATCTCAATAAACTCTGCTGAAGCAGTTGGTGGTGATCATGCAGAAGATGAAAACATCAATTTACAGTATCCCGTAGAATATCTACAACCGTTAACATCGTCCGGTCTTCCACCGGCCGAATTACTGTTGAAAGAAGGATGTATTGTAATGTTATTACATAATTTATGTCTGAGTGATGGGCTATGCAATAGGACAAGATTAGTTGTATTCAAAATTGGTCAAACAATTCTGACATGTACAATTTTAACAGGCGACAAGAAAGGTAATGTAGTATAACTTCAGGGTATAACATTAGACGCCAAAGGAGATCTTGATATCTGCGCCACCACCACCTACTCAAAGCTTCATGAAGCTCCAACATTGATGGACTAAAAGCCAGAAGTCTACGTGACCATCATCATCAAGTCCTTCCATGAAAACCCTAAATACAAAGAGGACTGTTTGATTTATGTTAGCTAGATTGCCCAGAAGGGACTGGGCGGTCTCTTGGTCTGGAATCCCTACAGATTTTTTTTTTTTTTTTTCTCCAGCCTCTGGAGTTTTTTTTTTGTTTTTTCTGTCCACCCTGGCCATCGGACCTTACTTATTCTATGTTAATTAATGTTGACTTATGTTTATTTTTTATTGTGTCTTTTATTTTTCTATTCTTCATTTTGTAAAGCACTTTGAGCTACATTTTTTTGTATGAAAATGTGCTATATAAATAAATGTTGTTGTTGTTGTTGATATGCCATTCGTATTAAAACATTTACAGTTTCCTGTTAGAATAGCTTTTGCTTTGACAATTAACAAATCACAGGGACAAACATTCAAAAAAGTCGGTTTATTTATTAGAGAAAAAGAAGCAATATTCACTCACGGGCAGTTATATGTTGCGTTGTCACGATGTAAGTCCAAACACTGAATCAAAATTCAATGCGATATTGACGAAAAGTTAATTCCAAATATTGTTTTACTGAAGTTTTACAGTAAAAGTGTAAGTTTAAAAAGTATTTCCGTTTTAATTTCAAAGCCAAACAGAATAAAAATGCATAACACAACGAATACGTCTAACGCAACATGAAACATAATTTTCTTTCAATTTATTACGTTTTACTATTTTTTACTATGGTTAATTACTCGCTGTAATGTAAAATAGTTAGTTCTATTATGCATATGTAACAATTCCCATGAAAATAACAATCTGTTTAAATTGTACATCTGCTCCCCCCATACGTGAGCGGCAGATCCGCGAAGTGGCTAGCGAGTAGCGCCCGCCCAGGGTTTGGCGAGCGAAGTGAGCAGGGGGCAGAGCCCCCTAGAAATTCTAAAGGAAAAAAATCATAACAACTACAGCCAGGTAACTGTAAATGCTGGAAAATTATATAAATCCACACAAATATTTTTCACCAAAACAATGTTATCCTATTTACAAAAGCACAGGTACTTAAAAAAACTAAGTGATTAAAAATTAGACATTAATTGAAGGCACTAATATTGTTCATCCCTGGGTACATTAAAAGGTGAAATATAAGAAAGAATATGAAATGATGTGATTCATCATGTTAGCCACATTCACTTTTTCCCAGTTTAAGGCACTTCTTGGTTTGTTTCAACTTTTTGCCGAAAGCAAATGTGTATTTAATGCATGTGTCACATTTTACCCATTTGAAGCTCTGTATGTCATAATTCCCAAAGCAGAAAGTCCACATTTTCATTTTCAAAGTGAGATCCCAATATGTGCACCTTAGGTGGCTCAGAAGCTTGGCAAAGCTACAAAGGAGGTACAAGATTTCCAGCCTAAAACACTGGTCATGGCTGTATATGTCCTAATTAGAAAAACAGTCAAAAAATGGTCAATAATTGTGTACACCTCAGAGGGATTCCTGAAAGCACTACAGAAGTGATATGAACATCAAGGAGTGAAAAATCTTTAACATTTTCTTAGAGTGACTCCCAGAAATGTTATGAGATTGAATACGACTAGCAGTCAGAGAAAGATCTGATAAGTTTGGGAAATGAAAAAGTCATACAGGTACTCATCCAAAACATGATGCATCAATATGAATGCCGATGAGTGAAAAATCCAAAACATTTTTCTAAATCTCAGAGTGACTTTTGGAGTAGTTAGCAAATGGCAGCAGTTGAAAGAAGACTTAAAATGCCTGCTGAAAAGTGAATCAAGCTGTAACCTTTCAAAGGATGAGTCACTGTTCTGATAGGAAATGGAAAGTTGATAGTGTATAGAAATAAGGGACCAGGAGATGAAATGTAGTTAATAACGGGCCGAAGTTTGAAAACTGAAGAACACTAAATGATATCAAAATCAGTTTTTAAAAAGCAAAGGATCAAGCACTAAAACACACTACAGAACAAAGTACTGTAAGCACTCTAGAAAGTTTAATCAAATCCACAATCTTGAACAACCAGAAGTGCACTCCTCTGTCATTGCTGTAGAGTAACGCATTAGCAACCGCATATAAAGTAACTCGTCCATGTAAAAAAAAGTAACATCACGGAAGGAAGGGAAATGATTTTGACGATCTGAAAACAAAACCTGGACTAAAAAAATAATGATAGAAATGGGTTCTTAAGCATAAAGAAACAAAATTTAATGCAAAAGGTCTTGGAGAATTCAGGAAACAGGACAAATATTCTAAAGCAATCCAGATTATATCAGGCAGTAATGTAAGTCAATGTGTCACATCCCATTCATTTGCTGATCTCTGCCAATAGCATCTACTCAAGGTTAGTTTGATTTTAAACATCTTACAATATTTTGGTTTACTGCTGTTGTGGACGGCTGGGGTCTTTGCCTTGTCAAGACGTCCCTGTGATGGAAGGACCAGGGGAGAGGGCATATTCGGAGCAAAACCTTCCCCAGAACATGAGAGGGCAAACCACCCTGGTTTACACCAGGGCCATGGGTTTGGAGCTTAGAAGCTCATCCTTGCTGGGGCCTGTAGCCACCACCAGGGGGCACCTGGACAGTTCCGGATCCCTGGACTGCAGCACTTCTGCCACACTCGGAAGTGCTGCCAGAAGAGGATCCGGGTGCACTTTCAGCACTTCCGGGTGCCCATGCAGCATTTCTGCCACCCCCCGGGTGCACTATGAATGAGACTGCTTCACTCCGGTCGGGGAGCTGGAGTCAGGAGGTGGATGACAAACCTTACTGGGAGAGGAGAGGAAGAGGCATAGAAAAAAGAGAGGAAGAAGATAGAAATACGGAGAGAGAGAGAGAAGGGACTGAGCAGTATTGCTACATAGTGTTGTGTTGTGCTTGTGGGAAACAGAAAAGGAAAATAAAAGTGTGAGCTTGGACTTGTGTCTCTGTGCCTGTCTCTGTCTGGGTTTGGGGAGCTGTACGTCCCTGTGACTTCCACACTGTTTAAACAGACTTATTGCTCTTATCTCCCAAAAATGGCTTTTTTGAGTATTGGACTATAGTTTATGAACTGTTCAACAATTTTTTTTGCCTCATTCACAATGCCTACAGTTTTGTTGATTTGTGCTCCTTGACATTTTCCTAATTCTTGATTTCATTTTCATCTACTTCCAGGGTCCTGTTTATGATTGACTCTCCACATCCTTCACAGTGTCTGACTTCTCTTATTGAATCTACCAATGACCTACAAAACTCTCACTTCTCTTTACTGGCACAACTGAAAGCTTGTCACTCAGTGATGGAATAAAAGTGGGTACACAATGGACGATGTGAAGTGGATGATGTGTGCACCAATAGTATGAAGCAACCGAACATAAAAATGCAGAAACTTTTTCCAAACCACCAAGCAGCTAATTTTTTTCTTATTTGCATGAAATGCATGGATGGGCCCCTGAGGTCAATCACCATCATGGGAAGGAGCTGGAGGTAGTGCAGTGCCATAAAAACCTGGGGAGGGTCTAACTGAAATAGCAGACTAAACTGGGTAGACAACACAGGTCTGCTACAAATAAAGGGGCAGAGCAGGTTCTTAATTTTGAAAAGGCTCAGGTCTTTTGACATACAGTATGTGACACAGTGCTGAGGAGGATCTACTAGTCAGTAGTGGCGAGTGTGCTTTTCTACAATGCCTTCTGCTTGGGGAGTAACTTCACATAACTACTGTAAATAAACTGACACAAATGTGCCAGTTGTGACATTCTAGGAGCATTCTAGGACATTCTGGGAACAGTGGCAGAATTCTTGGACAAATTATAGAACATCAGTTACTAAATCTGCCTATGCTCTCTACTACACCTTATTTTAGGGCATCTTTAAACAGTGGCTCATTTCACCACAGTGTGTGCTACGATGCCCTGACTGGGCTTGGTATTGAACACATCCAACAGACTCTATAATCCCTCCATCTTCAAATGTGGCACATTGGCACTGGAGCAGTGTTCCTTTAAAGTTAGTATACATCAGTATTTCTCAACCCAATTTTACCAATTGACATGTACTGATGACACACAAGCTGTCCCCCTAGATGAAACAAGCGCAAATGGAAGTGCGCAGTGGTCCCATCATGAAACATGCGCAGATTCAAATGAGTATAAATGTGGTGCAGCATTGTTGATCGCTTAGGCAACCCACCACAACCCACTCACTGCACACGCCTCAACCCTCTGCGACCCGCCAGCTCACCCAATAATAGCAATCAGCAACTCGCTGGCGGCAACCTGCAATCCAGCGATTGAGAAACACTGCTATACATTACAAGTACACTGGTATATTGTGTGTTCAGTTCGGATTTTTACATATTATTAATTTATTTTGTTACTGTTTTGCACCATGACGTTTATGTTGTATATTGTTTCTGGAGTGGGCTGAATTTCATGTCAGGGATCAGATTTACAGACTTATATGTGAAATGTGTGTAATGGATTCCTTTTGTAAGTTTTGTTGCAAGAGCACATATTGCAAACATCAAGAGATAATCGTTACCTGCTTCTTTCACTCGTCTTTTTTTGTTAAGTCTTGCTTCTGGGAAACTACAGAGTATTATGCTCTTAAGAAACATGTTTAATGTTCCATTTCTCTGACATGCTCCAACAGCAGAAACAAACATGTCTAATCATGGAAATCCTCTTTTTTTTCAGTATAAGCCGCATTTTATTGAGATGTTTTGGTGTCTTCTTGGGTTTAACTTCGAATACGTATGGAGATTTAAGGAGAGTGGCAGTATGTTGCACATGTAAGTAAGAATTTGACTACTCTGTACACCCGATAATAGTGACTCTATACACCATTATATAGTGCCTTTTATATTCTTATCTATCTGTCAAATGTGACTTTCCTTGTGCTCTTCAATACCAGTCGCTCAAGGGGGCCTTTGCTTGCATACTACACTTTACCGTACTTTAGCCCAAAACCTCATTACAGATCACAGATTTCAAAACAAAGCCAGCAGATGCATGTACAAGCAAAAATTTCCACTGTGCTCACCTGGGAGGCAGTTGTTGGAAAGCGCTGTCATTTCCAGGTCTTTTTGGCTAAAATTCAAAACAGACACTCATCAGGAAACTTAACTGCAGAGCTCATGATTTCTAGTGGGTGTGTCTCAAGATGGGTTCTCACCTGGTCTCCTGCCCATCCAGCAAGTGTCTGTAGTCTGTGATCTCTATCTCAAGGTGGTTTTTCATGTCCAGTAGTACCTGGTAGTCCTGGGCCTGGCGCTGGATATCATCTCGCAGTGCACACAGTTCATCTTCCAAGTGGGCTGCCCTCTGCTGTTGCTCCCTCAGTTTGTCTGAATAACTTGACTCTGTGCTCTGCAGTATGTCCTCCAAAGACTTGTTCTGTTGTAGGACGGTTACGGAAGAGACCGATTAGACACTCTTTTAACACTCTTGACAGTAACACTGGCAGCAGCTCGAAAATGCCTTTCTAAATTATAAAATATAGGCAGCTTACCATGCGGTGACAGAGTTGCAGTTCAATCTCCAAGGCCTGCACTTGAACAGTTAGGTTAGTGACTTGGCTATTGCTGCTCTGAGCATCTGTGCCACTTTTAGCCATTGCCTGACTGAAGGTGGTAGCCTGCATCTGGATAAAAAAAATAGTGAGGATGAGGCAGCCAGAGGTATAACACTGTTAAGCCCACCAAGGTGCCCTTGATTACCTTACTATTACTCCAGGCCTCGGTCTGTCTCCTCTGCTTACTAATGAAGTTTTCATATTCACTCCGGATATCAGCCAAGGCATTGGTCAGGTCAGTGCTGGCAACGTCTTCTACCTGAACAGTAATGGATTCCTCTTCTCTCAGATGGCTAATGGCTTCAATTTCCTGAGAGAGGCAGGAAGAAGATATTTGTGAGTTGGAAAGCCGTCTGATTCCAGACATCTCAGACCAATAAGACAGTAGAATGGAATGTCAGTGATCTCCGCATAAAATACCAAGTGTTGGATTGCACTAGGAATATCAAGGAGATATCACTAAGACATTGGGTGTTAGGTATGGAGTTAAAAAAATAATACAAGAATGAAATTAACTGCTTCTTGTTCCATCAGAACGACCATCAGGAGAAAATGATTCTGGTGATTTTCTCTGGTATGCAGAAATGATGGGACCTGGTGATAGTCTACCAAGGTGAAGTGTTTGCTAAGACAATTGATTTTTCATTGTAACAGAGCACCACCTGGTGGAAACTCTAATGCATACAAAGGTCCAGCAGCAATTGCACATGTAGCAAAAGCATTAAATAAAAGACCATTCCTAATCAAATTTGGCATTTCAAGGGAACAATCAGGGCATCAATCAATTGTATGGACCACTTACACACATATCCACAATTGCTAAAGGCCTATCACTAGTTTACCTAATCAAAGTGTCTTTCGGAATGCAGGATAAATAATGGAGTATCTAGAGGAAAACCTAAGGGGACTCTGGGACAACATGCAAACTCCACACTGACATTGACCAGGAATAAGATTTGAACTCATGGGACTGAATTAGTGAGTCAGCAATATGTATGATAAAGCCACTAACAATCAAAACAGAGTAGATTAATTATCAAGATACAGCAGGAAGGTTGAGTGCAGGCACTGTAAAGGTAACAAAGAAGAAGACAGTGCAAAGTAAATCATGCTGCCTCTACGGGCATCTCTAGCATAGGTGTCTGGAGTCTAGAGTGCCTGTCCCCAAGCATATGGCATAATTTAATTAGACTTTTAAAAAGCTTTTGACTTAGATTCATTGTCAAAGAAGAAGCTGTTGGCATCAGAGTAACCTATAGAACTTGATCTCAGGTTTGTTACCCGACATGAGAAAAAGAGTACAGATAAGAGGTGAATGCTCTGCATGGGGTGAGGCCATCAGTGAAGTCCCACTGGGTCTGTCCTTAGACCATTACTTTTTCTAATTTATTTAAATGTCATAGACTCCACTATAGTTAGTAAACTTGTGACACCAACATTGTCGGATTTGAAGACACTGAGGAGCCAGCCAAAGCAATGCTAGATGGTAGATGCCATCCTAAAATAAGTAACCTCTGAAAACGATTTAGGATTTAAGTTTTCGTCATCTAAGTAATGTGCCAAAGCTAATAAAACGGCAAACAAAATGTTAGGTTACATCGTAAAAACTGTTGAATTTAAATTGAGAGACATTATGATCAAACTATATAATGCAGTTGTGTGACCATATCTAGAGTGTAATGTGCAGTTCCGGTCATCACCATTCTACAAGAAAGACATAGCAGCACTTGAAGCTGTGCAGAGAAGAGCAACCGGGACTGAAGGATATGTCCTTCTGTGACAGGCTCAGAGAATTCAAGCTGATCAGTCTTGAGCAGAGGAGACTGTGTGGGGATCAAATCAGAGTCTTGAAAATAATTAAAGGCATCGATAAGGTAGATCCAACAGAATTCTTTCACTTTAATGGTGAATCCAGTACTCAAGGACACAGGTGGATATTAAGGGGAGGTGTCTTTAGGACTGAAGCCAGGAAGCACTTCTTTACTCAAAGAGTTATATGAATCTTGAACAAATATCAAGTCATGGAGCTGAAGCGGAAACCTTAGTAACATTTAAGACGTTTCTGGATAAGATATTGTGACAGCTTAGCTATTAGATAAAGAATTAAGCTTGATGGACCGAATGGTTCCATCTCACTTGTCAGATTTCTTAACTATGTATGTTCTTTCTCATTTTCCCACCTTCAATAGCAGACCAAACAGGATTGTCACGTAGTTTCCAAACTTGGCCTTTATCCCGCCTTGGTAATTCTGGCTGTATGATCTACGCTACCAGCCTGCTGAATGCCTGCCTCCACTCACCACTCAGCCTAAGGATTCTAAATGTGCAGAGAGCTGGAATATCATAAGTTTAATGTGTTCTGTGTGGTGATCTATTGCTGCTTGCAGCTGCTGTCAGGGCAGGAGGAAGCCCCAGAAGCTTGTAGCGATTAACAACTGGGTCCATTTTAAGATGACGTTTACGACGGTCTACTTTAATGATAAAGTAAACTGCGAGGTTAAAGCAGATCGTCGTAAATGTCATCTTCAAACCGAAGAACTGAAGTGTCCTGAACAGACAGCAGCAATCGCCACACAGAACACATTAAACTTATGATATCCCAGCTCTCTGCACATTTAGAATCCTTAGACTTATACTTGATATCACTTTCATGATGAAATGCATTAAAGTATGTATGTTACATTTTAGAGATACATTGTTAACTTCATTTAAATAGTGAAAACTGGTAATAATACACATACACATATTGGGACGGCATGGTGGCGGAGCGGTAGCGCTGCTGCCTCGCAGTAGGGAGTCACGTCCCTGGTGTTCCCTGCCTGGAGTTTGCACGTTTCCATCCAATGACATGAAGGTTTGGAGATTGGTGACTCTAAACTGACGCTAGTGTATGAGAGTGCATGTATTTACCTTGCCATGAGCTCCCTTACCTCAATCCAGGGATTGTTTCTGTCTCGCGCCTGATGATTGCTGGAATGGGCGCATCCCCGGATTGATCCATTAAATCATTAAACATCCATCCTTTTCAGAGATATTGTGGCAAGGTGTCCTTGGAATTTAATGAATTGTTCAGGCAATTTACAACACAGCCGAACGTTTTCTCTCTGTGATGATATCTTGCACTGCCATCTGGTGGAATCTTCCAGATTTACGTAAAGTACACGCGTCAGTATAAACAGTACACCGCTTGCGCAGCAGTATCGTCCGTCAGAGCACCTGTCGCATCGTGTGAAGTTTAAACCTGGCCTAAGTGTTCATGTGAATGTGTGGGTATTTATTCCTTGACAGACTCGAATCTCATCTGCTGTGGGTTCCTAAATTATGGGAGAATACTCCAGCAAATGCTTTGGCCCTCTGTAAATTAGTAAAGTAGTTTGCAGGTTTAGCGAATGTTCAGGAACAGTGAAATGATGGGTGCCAGTAAAAAAAAATGCCAAATCACACAATTGCTCCGTCCTGGGTATGACATTAACCTGCATCCAGCCCTGGGGTTGGTGATAGCATTGACGCTCCGGCCACTGTAGACAAAACTTCACCCTGTTCCATCCCATTCGGATGAGTGTGGTGTTCAGGTGTCACCCATTGCACAGCTGCGCTCGGGTCCTAATTTAGGATCCCGAGATGGTTCGTCATTTGTTGGGTGCGGCAACGCGTTGTGTCAGTGCACACTCCCAACGACATTGTGTCTTTTTAAAATGCTTTCTTACTTAAAATTCTTGTCCCAGGCTCCTTCATTTATGCTTGACCATGTTAACCTACCAAGAGGTGGCCTGCCACAATCACCCAAGCGCCACCCTCACCCTTCTATGGTTGCTCTTCAGGTCATCGATCTCATCCTGCATGCTCTTGACTTGCACGTTCAGATCAGTCTTGGTTTGGCTCAGCGTATGCAGCATCGTCTTCAGCAGGGCTACGTCTCCTTCAGCTTGGTACCTCAAGTCCTGTTCATTCTGAAACCTGACAACAGTTGGAAGTGGACACAGCGCTCAGCGTTTGATACAAGTGTTTCCCGCCTCACTAATTCAGCTCCTGACACATTTACCCATCAAATGCCAAGAAAAGGCATATATCCCTTTAAGAAGGTGTACTCACGCATTTTTCTTCTCCTCCAGATTTAGTTGGGCATTGGTAATTTCCAGGAGGATGTCCTGCCTGTTCCTGCTTGCGATGCCCACCTGGCAAGAATAAATAAGACCAAGGTGTTACTATAGGAGTGAGTGTGAGATCAGAACAGCTGTCTTTGAAATGAATGAAAATGATCTCCTTTTTAAAGAAATCATTGATGTGCCTTTACTATTATTATCAAATTACCAATACACACTCTATTTACTTCTTTTAGGTATTGAGGACATCTTGTCACTGTGTGAGGGCACCCGCTAGTGAGACTGGGTTTGATGTAAAGTGCAGTTTAGGTCTTGGTGACACCCAAGAGACATAATGGCACTAGAAGATAGACCTCTTCATTCTTAAACAGGTCATGCAACAAAGAGGCTCATCAAACCTCTCAAAGTCCCCGATAAAAATGATCCACCAGAATTCTTTGTGCTAAATGTAATGAAATGGGTGACACAGTGGTGTTGGCCTCCATGTTCTAAGCATCTGTGTTCAATACAAAGCAAGCAGAAGCTGTGCAATCTCTTCAGGGGTTACAGGGACCTCCACAGATTATTCAGTTTCTTCCAATACATCTAAGATATTCAAGTCTGGCCGAATGGTGACTCTGAACTATGAGATAAGTGTGTGTGCAGGGGGGTGCACTGGCATCCAAACCACAAGTGGTCCTGACCTTCAGCACAAGCCTCTTTCTTTCTTTGATACCAGGGTGTTGTACTGTGTTAGCCTTTATGAATGTAGTGAGAAGTCAAGCAAAATTTCACCTTTTATTGGCTAGCTAAAAGATTACAATATACAAACTTTGGAGGCAACTCAGGCCCCTTGCCTGACTGAAGAAGATGTAATTTTACATCTTGCTTGAAGAAGGGACCTGAGTTGCAAATTGTAATCTGTTTAGTTAGCCAATTAAAGGTCTCCCTTTGATGAGGTTAAAGAAGGAAAAAAATGGATATCATTAAAGCGGTAAATGAGGACACCTAGTGGACACTAAGAAGACGTGCATCCAAATTGAAGCGGAGACAACACTTCTGCTGAGTGAAATATCTGAATGACTTCTGAAATTCTTTCTAAAAAGTGGGACCCATGCAGCTTTTCAGAACCATGAAGATTACGAAGTAGCATAGTTATGGCAAACGCTTCAACAGGCTAACTTTATTTGGATATTTTTTATTGTCTGTACTCAAAACATCTTATATATAAACGTCTACGCGTGGAAGTGTGTGTGTGTGTGTCTGTCCGGCCCGGAAGTGAGAGATGGAGTCGGGGTAAGGACTCCGCCTCCGAGGAAACAGACAACTCGCTTAGCCACTAATAAAACAAGCCAGTCCAGCAAAAAACGAAACCTCAGAAGAAAGACAACGTAGCTTAGCCGCTAACTTCGGCAAACCGACACGCTATCCCTTTTACTTTTCCTCTCTCCGCTAATGCACAATTGATGCGAGCACGAATCGAATAATTCAAATAATAATTCATTACATTTATATAGCGCTTTTCTCAGTACTCAAAGCAATCCTCCTAGGAGAGGAATAGTTTTAGGACCCCGGATTTTTTACAGCACGGGCTTACGCGATCCACAAAGGGAGAAAGTGAATGACGTATCATAAAGTAGTTTTTATTCCTGAGCAGCTGCAATATGCAAACCGTATCACATTCTCTTCCATATATATATATATATATATATATATATATATATATATATATATATACACTCAGCAAAAAAAGAAACGCCCCTTTTTCAGGACTGTGTATTTCAACAATAATGTTTTAAAAATCCAAATAACTTCACAGATCTTCATTGTAAATTGTTTAAACAATGTTTTCCATGCATGTTCAATTAACCACAATCAATTAATTAACATGCACCTGTGGAATGGTCGTTAAGACCTTAACAGCTTACAGAAAGTAGGCATTTAAGGTCACAGTTCTAAAAATGCAGGACACTAAAGAGACTTGTCTACCGACTGTGAAAAACACCCAAAGAAAGATGCCCAGGGTCCCTGCTCATCTGCGTGAACGTGCATTAGGCATGCTGCAGGGAGGCATGAGGACTGCTGATGTGGCTAGGGCAATAAATTGCCATGTCCACACTGTGAGACGCCTAAGACAGCGCTACAGGGAGACAGGAAGGACAGCTGATCATCCTCGCAGTGGAAGACCACGTGTAACAACACCTGCACAGGATCGGTACATCCGAATATCACACCTGCGTGACAGGTACAGGATGGCCACAACAACTGCCCGAGTCACACCAGGAACACACAATCCCTCCATCAGTGCTCAGACTGTCCGCAATAGGCTGAGAGAGGCTGGACTGAGGGCTTGCAGGCCTGTTGTAAGGCAGGTCCTTACCAGATATCACCAGCAACAACGCCGCCTATGGGCACAAACCCACCTTTGCTGGACCAGACAGGAGTGGCAAAAAGTGCGTGAGTTTCTGCATGACAGCAATGTCAGTGTTCTGCCATGGCCAGCGAAGAGCCCAGATCTCAATCCCATTGAGCACGTCTGGGACCTGTTGGATCGCAGGGTGAGGGCTAGGGCCATTCCCCCCAGAAATGTCCAGGAACTTGCAGGTGCCTTGGTGGAAGAGTGGGGTAACATCTCACAGCAAGAACTGACAAATCTGGTCCAGTCCATGAGGAGGAGATGCACTGCAGTACTTCAAGCAGCTGGTGGCCACACCAGATACTGACTGGTACTTTTGATTTTGAGCCTCCCTTCATTCAGGGACACATTGTGAAACATTTTTAGTTTATGTCTTATGGTGTTGACTCTTTTAGTGTTCATACAAATATTTACACATTAAGTCTACTGAAAGTAAAAACAGTTGAAAGTCAGGGGACGTTTCTTTTTTTGCTGAGTATATATATAACAGTTAATGTGTGTATTTTCCAGCATCACTTCCAAACAGCTGGAGCAATTTGTGTTTTTTTAATTATATTTTTCTCAAACAATTAAAAAAAACGCTTTATTTTCCTCCTGGGTATTTCAGCTATGTTAGCTATCACTGAATAAGAAACACATACAAAAGTAAGAGCTAAGATCCAGCAAATCTCTATCAGTTGCATATATAGTACAGATAATATACTGTAGGTGATTATAAAGTGCATATCACTTGTAAGGAACAGACCACCCACTCCAACCCACCATAACATGTAACCAGTTACATTATGTGTGTATCTGTGTGTACTTACAAGAGACTAGGATAGCAGGGTGTGGGAGGCACTGCAGTGGGTTTCCTCCATCCAGGACCACTGCCCAGACAGAATTCCGAGGAGTCGTCTGGTAGTTGGAGGAGGCCACTTTTCAGATGGGAGGTTAAGGGAGTCCAGCTCTGCAGAAAGAGCTCAGGAGGCCAACGTCTATACCACCCAACACTTGGGGGCAGCAAAAGACTGCAGCTGTGCCCTGGCAACAAGTAGGGGTACTTGACTCCTTAAGGATCCAACAGTATGACTTGCAAATGTTAGGAGTAGCTTTGTTCCGGAAAGATGGGCATGACTCCGGAGGTGTTCTTGGGTTCACCCTTTTCAGAAAATCTCTGGTCATTCAGCCAGATGACTTTGGAATAGGGTATGGAAGAAGAGGCAAGAGCTTACATAGAGTGAAGGAAGGTAAGGTCCAGGGTGCAGGGCCATCTTAAAGCATAGGCATGCTGGGCAGTTGCCCCAGGGACCCCATGAGTATAGGGGCCCCATGCTATTCTATGTATGTTGTGACTTGCTGTACTCAAAGTACTGACTCAGCCATTTGCAATGAGCAACATGCCAATCAAACATGTTTGCATCTTCTTAGGAGAAAGTCCAAGACATCAGTTCACAGTATTTTTGTATCATGGACGTCAGCTCTAATGGAAAATTCAAAATATTTAAACCATGTAGTTGCACGCATCAACACATGTATTCAGTTAAACACAATGTCCTGGTACACCCATTAAGAAATGCCCCCCGAACACTTGACCTACAAGGTGGCACCAGACTCACACTGGAGCTCCAAAGCACCTAAAGAATCGATGCCTACCTGTGTCTGCAGGTCGCTAATGGTCTTCTCGTATGCGCTGTAGTCGTTGCCCTGCTTCGCTAATCTTTCCTGCATGAAATCGTGGATTTGCTTTTCCAGCCTGGCATTGGCGGCTTCCAGTGAGTGTACAGTCTTCAGGTAGGTGGCCAGGCGGGCATTTAGGTTCTGCATGTTTTCTTTGTCACTTGGTTTGATGCCAACAAGACCAGTGTAAAGGCCAGGACTACTGGTCTGAGCGTTCACTTCGCCGTTACCAAAGGCAGCAGCCAGGCCCGTTGTGAGGGTCTCTCTGGAGACCGGCCCACCAAAGCCCCCTGTGCCAACCTGAAAACTGGGCATCATCCTACTCATTGAAGTCCTGCCATTTATCATCGAGACTGCGGTAGGCACGCCGCCCAGCACAAGACTGCGACTGGAGAATGAGGCGGTCATGCTGTCTTAGTATCCAGAAAGGACGAGCGTGCGTGTGCCTGCCTTGGTTTAGCTGACTAAATCAATGGACCGCACGCGCTTATCTCTTTATATAAACTAAGAGATGACCACGGGGGCTGATTTGTTTTTCTCCTGTCAAATACGCCAGCCTGCAGCCATTGTGCATGAGGATAATAGACATCAGCCCATCAGTGTAAACGTTTAGATGTTGGGCTAATCGAAGAGGACAGGGCCTCAGGAGAATGGCTGCTTTGCATGGGTGGAGCGGATTAGGTTGGCAGCATCCCAATACCACGGGCGGCCTGTTGTTTGCCCGTCGTTCTTAATAAGCACACAGCAAGCAAGCCGAGCAGAAACAACAATCACTTGGGATGCGGCACAGGCGTGGCAGGGGATGTTAGGCATGAATTTGTCACTTCTCATTTGCGTGTGCCGAGCACCCTTTTATTTCAGATGAGACAGGAGTTGTGGGACACAATGCATAACTTGAAGCCACTGCAGCGTATCTCACTTTAGGTGTGGCTTCAAAGACCCACAATGAAAAGTTTGGGACATGTTATTTTTAACTAAAACTAGACTCGATGGGAGTCATGTCACCCATTCATGTACCAGCAGCTTTTGTTTCTGCAGGAAGAGGTGTTTGTGAGGCCATTTGGGGGCACTTGCCCTGAAGTCTGAATGTACCCCGTGCAGTGACGAGGACACTGTGCTGTAAAACCTGTGCCGTCCTCCAGGTGAGACATAAAACCAAGGACCTGATTCTCTGTGGTCATAAAAGATCCGTGGGTCTCCTTTAAAAAGAGTGGTCCTGTCTAAATTGCCCACCTCGGCCTGGTCATTTTGGCCCACTTATCATCCCCTGTCCCTTATTGGCTATCTTTCTAACCCTAAGCCCTTCACCAGCAGTAGTTAATGTGTGGTGAGTGTACTGGCACAAGAATGGCAGCCGTCACAACATCCGGGTGGATGCTGCACATTGGTGGTGGTTGAAGTGGCTCCCCACTGTCCATATTAAGTGCTTATATAGAACTTATCACTATATAAGTGTAAATATTATTTTTTTATTCCCAATTGAATAAGCAGTAAAAGAAAATGAAAAAATCTTCACATTTTCTACTGCAGAATATTTTTATATTTATTAAGACCATAAGTACTGATTATCAGGAAAATGGCCTACTTGGTGTGACTGATCTAAAGCCTCACTGAGACCAGGTCCTTTATTGTCACCTTCAACAGGACAACTTATAGACTTTAACAATGTAGGAGTGTGAATCTCCAAAGAGATTAAATCGGAGATGTTTTTATTAACAAGTTTTTAAATTAGTCATGTGTTAACTGGTAGGTCTGGTTTTTAATACCAACCTTGTAAAGTAACCTCACAGGGTCACATCAGATGCCCACCACTTGCCAGGTAACCTTTGTCATGTGGCTGCCCCCTTAATATCACTGAATATTTGGCTTTCTGAATATCTTATCGCATCTTATGGACGCTGATCACAAAAATCCCCTCTAAATTTTCACGTTACATGCCGTTTTATTGCAGTCACATCCTGAGAGGACGTGGCGGATGTTTGCTGACTGGCCGACCAACCACAAGTGGTACCTTGTAGGTATCCCCCTAATTATCAAATTGCGATTCGCACTTAAAAAGAACACGTTCATACAAATACAAATTAGGGAACAGCCAGGTCACTCATCAAATGTTGGGAGCCTTGTGCTCAGTAATGATGTTGGAAGCTTTTGCACTCAAATTAATAATGCTAAATATTGAAATATTTTTGTGACATATAGGTTGGGTGATCTAACTGTTTGATATATAAAGATTTTGGATGAATGACCCAGCTGTCCCTATTTGTATTTGTATAAACATGCAGCTGATTTGGTGTAATGTTGATGGTTTTAGTGATAATTGATTACTCCTTCTTGTGCTGCACCATTCTGTTGTCAGACTGGTTCAGATTGCTGTACTTATGGACCCCCAAATACTTACAGCCCTCCAACTGGATGATGAGTGGTCTCAGGTGCTCCTAGAAATGCTGGAGCTCCACCACCACGTCTTTTGTCTCGTAGATGTTTAGCTGCAGGTGATTCTTCTACTACCTCCTGTTCTCCAAATTGTCTCCACCATCGATACAACTTATGATAGAGGAGGTGTCTGAGAACTTCTGTAGATGGCAAGTGCTGGTTTTATACTGGAAGTCCATTGAATGGAGTGTAAATGAAATGGGAATCAGAATGGTTCCCTGAGGTGCCCCAGCATCACACACCACCATCTGTGGTACGCGGCCCTTGAGCCTCACACACTACTGTCTGTTAGTCAGGTAATCCATGATCCAGGAGACTGTGGGGGGCATTGAGGTGCAGAACCCTCAGCTTGCTCCCCAGTCTGTGAGGCAGGATGGTGGTGAAAGAGAAGGAGAAATAAAACAACATGACCCTGACTGTGTTGCCAGGTGGGAGCAGGGTCTGTGGAGCATTTATATCACAGCATCCTCCGCACCATTATGAACCTGATGGGCAAACTGCAAAGGATCAAAATGGTCTGTAACCAGAGGATGGAGCTGTTTCAGGACCAGCCTCGTCCGCGGTGATCTAAAAGTCAGGGCACTGCAGCTCAGATACACCGAGTGCTGCAAATGGAACAGCCATTGCAGCGAGTCTCGTCACATTAAAAAGAAATGGCCACTCCAGTGTGGAAAAACTGAGGCACATAAACAGCATGTCGACCCAACCATAAATCAGGTGAACATTTTATCGGCTTTGTGTTTTACTTTTCTGTCTCCAACACAGACGCTCTCAGCCACATTACTGGCTCTTTGCTGCCATCTTGTGTGTGACTCTGGACAGGTGCATGTCCCAATCTTTCTCTAGGATTAGACTGCAAAGTATCCATCCACTGTCTACTCCAGCCTTTACCAGTCTATCCTGGCAGCACTGGGGCAGGACAAGGCGATCCAGGATGCCAACCTGCTACCCAAAAAACTCGTTTATTCATTCATTCTAAAATCTGTGGTAAAACATGTGTAGTGTCTGAGAAATATTAATATGAGTAAACAAAAAAACCAGATGATGACATACGTAGGTAAAAGATGTGGTCAGGGGAATCCAGCAGTGAAAACCATAAAGAACAGAAATAACCAGAAACCAAAGGGCAAGGCGTTAATCAGAAGATGAAATCAAAGCGAAAGTCAAATGAACCAGAAAACCAAGCGCTGGGCCATTGTTTCATCTTGACTCAAAAGATGGCAGCTTAAACCACTAGAGGTGGAAGAGATCCTTCATATCAATGGCAACACGCCCGTATAGCGCCTCACTGGGACTGCTGCCTTATCATTAGACACGCATGTGGTCAATGCCGGGAGTGTCCCTCATCTAGAGGTTACGGCACGTGCTGGCAAATAAATGAATACAGTGCCGGGGCAGCTAAGATGTCAAGGGGGTTTCTACCAGCTCAGCATGAGAGGATGCAGCTTCAACTCGGAAACTTTCTGGCCAATTCAACGTTGGTTAGATCTTCTTGGTACTTGGAAAGATATACAGGATATGTACTGCTCAAAAAAATGAAAGGACCGCTTTTTAATTCGAGTATAGCATCAAGTCAATGAAACCTCTGTGCTATTGATCTGGTCAGTTAAGTAGCAGAGGGGCTTGTTAATCAGTTTCACCTGCTTTGGTGCACTAGAGGGGCAACAATGAGACGACCCCCAAAACAGGAATGAATGGTTTAACAGGTGGAGGCCGCTGACATTTTTCCCTCCTCATCTGTTTTTTCACTCGTTGGCATTCGGCTCCGGTCACTACTGGTAGCATGAGGCGATACCTGGACCCTACAGAGCTGGTACAGGTAGTCCAACTTCTCCAGGATGGCAGGCACATCAATATGTGCCTCCCATTGCCAGAAGGTTTGCTGTGTCTCTCATACAGTCTCAAGGGCATGGAGGAGATTCCAGGAGACAGGCAGTTACTCTAGGAGAGCTGGACAGGGCTGTAGAAGGTCCTTAACCCATCAGCAGGGCCAACTAGCATCTGCTCCTTTGGGCAAGGAGGAACTGGATGAGCACTGGCAGAGCCCACAAAATGACCTCCAGCAGGCCACTGGTGTGAATGTCTCTGACCAAATAATCAGAAGCAGACTTAATAAGGGTGGCCAGAGCGCCCAACGTCCTCTAGTGGGCCCTGTGCTCACTGCCTGCCTGGCACCATGGAGCTCGATTGGCATTTGCCATTAAATACCAGAATTGGCAGGTACACCACTGGCGCCCTGTGCTTTTCACAGATGAGAGCAGGTTCTCCCTGAGTACATGTGACAGACGTGAAAGGGTCTCGAGAAGCTGTGGAGAACGTTATGCTGTCTGTAACATCGTTCAGCATGACTGGTTTGGTGGTGGGTCAGTGATGGTCTGGAGAGGCATATCCATGGAGGGACACACAGACCTCTACAGGCTAGACAACGGCACCTTTGCCATTAGGTGAAACCCTTGGACCCATTGTCAGACCCTATGCTGGTGCAGTGGGTCCTGGGTTCCTCCTGGTGCACGACAATGCCCAGCCTCATGTGACGAGAGTATGCAGGCAGTTTCTGGAGGATGAAGGAATTGATACCATTGACTGGCCCCCACACTCACTCGCCTGACTTCAATCCAATAGAACACCTCTGGGTGTGACATTATGTTTCAGTTCATCCAACGCCACCAGGTTGCAACCCAGACTGTCCAAAAGCTCAGTGATGCCCTGGTCCAGATCTGAGAGGAGATCCCCCAGGACACCATCTGTTATCTCATTAACAGCATGCCACCACCCAATGAGATTGGCAGGCATGCATACAAGCACGTGGAGCCCATACAAACTACTGAGTATGATTTGGAGTTGCTGCAATGAAATTTCTATCTATCTGTATGTATTGTCACAACAAGAATATGTTGGACCCACAAAGAGGTTTGGGGTAGCTGCCTCGTATATTGTAATTGGTTGCAACACAGTAAAGCAACTGGTTACATGGAGTTCAGAATTTTTTTTTAATTTCTTTTATCTTATTATACTTTATTAATCCCGAAGGAAATTACTTGGTTTTTCGCATACCCCTTGGGGTCAGAGCGCAGGGTCAGCCATTGTACAGCGCCCCTGGAGCAATTGAAGGTTAAGGGCCTTGCTCAAGGGCCCAGCAGAGTAGCATCTCTTTTGGCAGTGATGGGGATTTGAACCGGCAACCTTTGGGATACCAGGTGGAGAGGCAGAGGAAATGACATCATCGGGGTTAGAAGTGGAAGTGATGTCTTCTGGGCCGGAACCAGAAGTGGCGTCATCAGGGCCAGGTCGAATTTCCCGAGAATGGTCTGCAGGAGAAGAAGAGAAAGGGTTAACGCAACCTCTGGTCCGGCACAGGATTTCGCTCATTCGAGCCGTTTAGCTGCCTGCCATGTGCACATGTGTGACAGCATGCATATGAAATAATAATATTTTAGGGACAGGATGTGTATGAGTCCAGGATGACAGAAACATTCTATTTTTGTGACCCAGTTTTAATTGGAATACAGCAAGGAGTAAAACATCAACCGAGAAAATGGCAGCTTGAGGAGTTCAAAATGCTTGCCTCCTCTTGTGTTTCATTTCTTATTACATTTAGTGACACTTTAACTCCTTTTACTTTCACGTAAGTCCTGGCAGGTGACACCAATTTACGCTCCTGCTCCTTAGTCACTGGGCCACTACACCTTCTACTGCCAGGATTCCTGTAACCCTGAACAGAAGAGAATGGACTGATGCCCCTGGCTTAGTGAAGACATTCCAAAGCTCCTTATGGTGAGGCGCGAGCTACCATAATGAGCCCCAAGGTCAGACTCCCCAACATTACAAAGTCCATTCCTTTATCTTTCTCCCCTGACTTGTCTCACTTTCAGTGTTGTGCATGAACTCGTTCAAAAGAGCGCCTTCATTGAACAAGCTTATTTTTCTAAGAACGGTGAACTTAACGTAACGGATTTGCAAGTGAAGTACTTGAACTTGAGCTTGTTCAGTTTTAGGTGACAGTCTGAATCTGGTTTAGGTCCAGATGAAACGTTTTGCCTTACCCTGTAATGTAGGGGTGGACACAAATCTGAATACGGTATTCGGATAAGCACAAATAGTGGATTTTTACAAATATTTATTTTAAACGAATTTTTTGCCATTTATTTGTACTCAAAGAGTGACTATCTGCCAATGAACATTGACAGCTTAACTGTGGACGTCGTCAATAGCACCAAATTCCTGGGTGTCCACCTGGTAGAGAACCTCACCTGGTCCTACAACACCAGCTCTTCAGCCAAGAAAGCCCAGCAGCACCTCTACTTCCTGCGTGGGCTGAGAAAAGCCCATCTTCCACCAGCTGTTCTAACAACATTCTACAGAGGAACCATAGAGAGCATCCTGAGCAACTGCATCACTGTCTGGTTTGGAAATTGCACGGTCAGGGATCGTAAAGCCCTACAACAGATAGTGAAGACAGCTGAGAAGATCATCGGTGTCTCTCTTCCTTCCATCATGGATATTTACACCATACGCTGCATCCGTAAAGCCACCAACATTGTGAATGACCCAACACACCCTTCACACTCACTGTTTACACTCCTGCCATTGGGAAAAAGGTACCGAAGCATTCGGGCCCTCACCACCAGAATGTGTAACAGTATTTTCCCCCAAGCAGTCAGATTCCTGAACACTCATGGACCGATCTGATATCTGATATACTGTATGTGTTCTGCTCTGCAATGTTGCACGCGATTGCACATGTTTGCACATTTGACTCACATGCACCTTGTTATATATTATGTGTCTTTATGTTATGTGTCATGGATTCTTCGTTGTCCTGTGTTCTATGTAGCACCATGGTCCTGGAGGAACGTTGTTTCATTTCACTGTATGCTGTACTGCTGTATATGGATGAAATGACAATAAATACTCTTGAATCAAATGGCGCCGTCTGTGTCTGCCTGCTTGTGCTTAAGCTGCACCCCTGCTGACACAAGCACGCCATGAAGCTCTGCTTTCACTTTTAGAAAAACACTGGACTTCGCGAGGCCACTTTATATTTTTCCCCGTTGGACATGCAATATCTGATGTGAATTGTGACTGGTAGCGTAACACGTTAGTTCACCCACATGCTGGTCCACAGTCACCATTTGTGTCACATGGTTGGAAACAGAGCAGTAAAGTTGTGGCCAAAATTATTAGCCCCCCTTATGAAATTAGGCAACACTTCTGATTCCAATATGAAAATGACCATTAACAACAAAGGTTTGTTTTGTAAAGCTTATCTGTGTCCAAAATATCTAATTGTAGTTTGGATATTTTATTGACACACTGAGTGGAAACAAGAAAGTGCAAAAATGAGACATCCAAAATTATTAGCCCCATGCCCATTAATAGTCAATACTGTACCCTTTTTGAGCCACAACTGACAACAATCTATTAGAGTAGGTCTTTACTAGATTAGCACAGGTCTCCTGAGGGATTTTGGTCCATTCCTCCATTGCAAATTGTTCTAGCTGGTCCAAATTGCGTGGTTTCCGAGCATGGACATTCACTTTGAGCACTCGCCACAGATTCTCAATGGGATTGAGGTCTGGGCTCTGTGCGGGCCACTCCAAGATCTTGGTTTTGGTATCCTTGAAAAACTGTTGAACTAATTTTGATGTATGCTTTGGGTCATTGTCTTGTTGGAAGACCCAGCGACGACCTAAGCCTAGACTACGAGCAGATTTCTGCATATTCTCCCTCAGAATGTCAACATAATTTTCTTTTTTCATGATGCCATGCACCCGAACAAGGCTCCCTGTGCCTGAGGCTGCAAAACAGCCCCACAGCATGATGCTCCCACCACCATGTTTAACTGTGGCAACTGTGTTCCTAGGGTTGAAGGCCTGTCCCTTTCTTCGCCAAACATAAGCAACATCCATGTGCCCAAACAGTTCCAGTTTAGTCTCATCAGACCAAAGCACAGACTTCCAAAAATCATCTTTACATTTCAAATGTTCACGGGCAAACCTCAGTCGGGCTGTGATGTGCCGCTCTTTGAGTAAATGGGTTCTTCTGGGACGATGGCTGTGAAGCCCACCACGGTGAAGAGCCCTCACAACTGTGTTCCTTGAAACATCAACTCCAGAAGAGGCCAGGTCAGCAACAATCATCTTGGCAGATGTCCGGGGTTCCTTGCTGACATCTCTGACTATTTTTCTCTCCAGAGTTCTTGAAATCTTGCGCTTACGGCCACAGCCAGGTTTGTTTCTAACAGAATTTGTCTCCTTGTACTTGGCAATGATGCAACGTACAGCAGTTCTAGACACTGTGAATCGCTTGGAAATGGCAGTGTAGCCTTGCCCCTTATCATGAGCCTCTACTATCTTCTTTCTGAGCTCCAGACTGATTTCCTTTGTCTTTGGCATGGTCAGTAACAGTATGTCTTAATGTGTTCAAGAGCCCTGTTCCTTGGGAGTCTTTTTATGCTGATTGAGTGTTGTTAGGAAGCCAATTGATTGCACAGGTGTGGTTTTAAAGCTGATTGGTTAATTAGTGTAGGTGTGTTTTGAAAGCAAACATTAACATGGGGCTAATATTTTTGACCACCCCATTTTTTACTATACTCAGCAAAAAAAGAAACGTCCCTTTTTCAGGACTGTGTATTTCAACAATAATGTTTTAAAAATCCAAATAACTTTACAGATCTTCATTGTAAATTGTTTAAACAATGTTTTCCATGCATGTTCAATTAACCATAACCAATTAATTAACATGCACCTGTGGAATGGTCATTAAGACCTTAACAGCTTACAGAAAGTAGGCATTTAAGGTCACAGTTCTAAAAACGCAGGACACTAAAGAGACTTGTCTACCGACTGTGAAAAACACCCAAAGAAAGATGGCCAGGGTCCCTGCTCATCTGCGTGAACGTGCATTAGGCATGCTGCAGGGAGGCATGAGGACTGCTGATGTGGCTAGGGCAATAAATTGCCATGTCCGCACTGTGAGACGCCTAAGACAGCGCTACAGGGAGACAGGAAGGACAGCTGATCATCCTCGTAGTGGAAGACCACGTGTAACAACACCTGCACAGGATCGGTACATCCGAATATCACACCTGCGTGACAGGTACAGGATGGCCACAACAACTGCCCGAGTCACACCAGGAACACACAATCCCTCCATCAGTGCTCAGACTGTCCGCAATAGGCTGAGAGAGGCTGGACTGAGGGCTTGCAGGCCTGTTGTAAGGCAGGTCCTTACCAGACATCACCAGCAACAACGCCGCCTATGGGCACAAACCCACCTTCGCTGGACCAGACAGGAGTGGCAAAAAGTGCGTGAGTTTCTGCATGACAGAAATTTCAGTGTTCTGCCATGGCCAGCGAAGTGCCCAGATCTCAATCCCATTGAGCACGTCTGGGACCTGTTGGATCGCAGGGTGAGGGCTAGGGCCATTCCCCCCAGAAATGTCCAGGAACTTGCAGGTGCCTTGGTGGAAGAGTGGGGTAACATCTCACAGCAAGAACTGACAAATCTGGTCCAGTCCATGAGGAGGAGATGCACTGCAGTACTTCAAGCAGCTGGTGGCCACACCAGATACTGACTGGTACTTTTGATTTTGAGCCTCCCTTCATTCAGGGACACATTGTGAAACATTTTTAGTTTATGTCTTATGGTGTTGACTCTTTTAGTGTTCATACAAATATTTACACATTAAGTCTACTGAAAGTAAAAACAGTTGAAAGTCAGGGGGCGTTTCTTTTTTTGCTGAGTATATATTTGATATAAAGCAAGACTAAAAATATATTTTATATTACAAAATGTATCAAAAGCTAGTAAATAGCACTGGTGGATGTTTGATTATATCAAGTTTCATCAATGTTGCAAACTTTGGGAAGAAGTTTAGGAAAATGTTCCATGATTCCAGGGGGGCTAATAATTTTGGCCACAACTGTATACGTAGACTTACATCTCTTTAATTTCTTTTTTGACTGGGAAGATATTAGCATATATGGTTATACTTGTTTGTTGCTGGGTATAACTCAACAAAGTGTATTTAAATAAAAGAAGTATCCATAATTACTGTATTTTATTCAAGAACTCTGTAATAAGGCGTGCAAAATTGAAAAAAGTAAACCCATGGGCCATTTGTTCTCACTCCTTAAAAAATACAAAAAGAACTGAGCATGAAGGAGTTCAAAATTAAAATGGTGAACTATGAACGTGAATTTCTTCATTTCAATCTGTGCGAACTGAACTTTGAGCGAGTTCTTGTGAGGCGTGAATTTGCACAATACTGCTCACTTTGGATTTTGGGGGATTCGTGCCACATGATGATTATTATTAATGGTGCCTGTGGGATGTTGGAGTGGATCTGGAAAGTGCACTTTCTTCCAACATTCTGGTTCCTTCTAACAACTAATAAGAAAGAGGCATACAACATCGACTCCATCTGAGTAACAGCGCCCAATGGCTGGCATGCACTGCTATCAGACTCAATTAGATTTTTATACAAGACAAAAGGTGACCAAGTACAGTCAGGCCGAGAGAGCCCCCTGTCAGGCTTCCCCATTGTCACTCCCTTTGGGTTTTTGTCTCAGGTTAGCGTTGCTCCTTTCTGACTCTTTTTTTTTTTTTTTTTTTTTACTCTGCTCTCTGCTGCCACCTGCTGTGTGCTGTGGTGCATGCATTCAGAACAAAAGTGCGGCAGAATACGCATTCATTTTTTTTTTTTTTTGCAGGGTCCCATGAGTTTTGGGTGCAAAGCAGGAACCATTTCTGAATGTGACACCAATCCATGGTAGTGCACGCTGTCTTCAATGGGTTATTGCAGTTGCCTCTGTCTCTTTGCCTTTTTGCATTTTTATAACTATTCAACACCCCATCTCTCTTCAGGTTGGCTCATTATCAGTAACGCCAAGGGCCATCTTAACACATGGGCACGCTGGGCAGTTGCTAATCTATGTATGTTGAGACTTGCTAAGTGGTTGTTTAGGTTGGGGCCCCAGTGCACAGCTTTGCCCGGGGACCTATAATGTTGTTAAGATGGCCCTGCTAACGCCCATCAAGTCAGTATGCAACCTTGGGTTGGTGATCAATGCCCAGCTGTCCTTCATTGACTATGTTGTGGTGGTCACTCTGTCTTGCAGATTCACTCCGTACAACATAATGAAGATCAGATGACATCTCTATGGAGTATGCAGCACGATTCCTGGTCCAGGCTTTGGTCTTCTCACATCAGGACTCTCTTCTGGCATGGCTACCTTCAAATGATTCAAAATGCAGCAGCACATCTGTTTTTCAAACCAACCGAGGTGGGCACACGTAACCCTTCTTTTCAGATCACTACATTGGCCCCCTGTAGCAGCACAAATTAAGTTCAGATTTTTGAGGTTTGCCTACTGAGTAGTCAATGGGTCAGCACTTGAGTATATGGAGACACTGTTGCGGTCCTCTGCTCCTTCTCGACCACTCTGGTCTGCTGATGAATGGGGTCTGGTGATGTCGCCTCTGCGTTGCAACAAATCTCAGTCCAGACTCTTTTTATGTGTAGCTTATTGCTTTATTCAAACGTCTGACTCCCTCAATATGTTTTAGAAGTGTTTGAAGACCCTCGTTTGGTGAATTTGTCCCTAACGGAGCTGTTAGGTTCTTGTATTGTGTTCGGTGCTCTTCTCTTGTGATGATCAAATCTTGTCTTTGTCCTGTCACACTTGTTCCCAAATACTCCCTACTGACTGGTGTTGACCTCTTTTGTAAGTCGCTTTGGATAGTTGTGGCTGCTAAGTGAATAAATTTAAATGTTTGGTTACTATGATGCTGAGTGGTTGCTAGGCATGTGATGCATGTGCCATATGACTTGTGACATCACAGAGGCCATGATATTCAAGCTGGCAGTTGACATGAAATAAGTATCTAAACCTTAAGTAACCGTAATTTGGGTCTGGGGGGGCTCTAATTAACACTCTGAGCCCCTGAAAGCCTGAAAACTGGAAATCGGTTGGGGGGTTGGGGGGGGGGGGGGGGGGGGCTGGTGTCCCTGACAATCAATTTTAAAAGAAAGCAGGGTTAGGTTACCACCTTGAGTGCCAACAGGCCGGATAGGTCCAGATGGTACATCCCGATGAGCACTTACTGGCTGTCAGCTCTCATGCACACATAGCCCAGAAAGGGACTTCAATTCCCAGCATTCCACGTTTTCGCCGCGCCACCTGACTAACTAATGGATGGCATGGCGCGCGTTTTAAAATGGACGCCGGTGTTCTGACGATTTGTCCTTCTTTGTCGAAGTATCCTACCGTAGTTTATTTAAATGGCAGATACGGCATATACACCGTATATGTTACACCCATCCGTTTATTGTAAGTCGTAACATTAAACTTTTAACGTTATACCATGTCATCATTTAACATGTATTTAGAAGTCGTCTATCAAATTTATGGAAATGTTAACATTTCTCAATTTATTCAATATGCATCATGTAATAAATGCATTAATGTAGTAAGGCTAAGAAAAGCATACATATTACTGAAATACAGTAACACCTCAAACATCAACACTAGGTAGGACAGATCGACGAACAGTTGCTAAGCTTCGAGAAAAGCTGCGTAATTTTGGTCTGCGCATGCGTTGTATCAGTGAGTAGCTCATTTCGATGGGTAGGATGTTTCGTTAGAACACCTGCTTGGAGAGAAGGATGCTTTTTTTTCGTTTTCCTCTCTGTCACTCCTCTTCCTCAAACAGACGTTTTCATTTATTTCTAGATTACAATTTTCAACAAAGATAGCAGTTCATCTTGGATTTGTGTCCGCTTTGTTCATCTTCTGGTTTGTTCGTGAAATCTCCGCGTCCCATGGCGTGCACTACTTTCCACTACAGGGCATCATCAGACATTTACGTTATAAGGTAGGAAAAAGTTTACTTGTTTACAAACGTGGCATTTCAAATCATTCATCGTTAACTACACTTGTTGAACTGGACTCTTTTTGTGCAAACGCTGACTGTGCGGGTTTGACGCGATTTGCAGTCGCCGACTGGTTTTCTCAGTCGACGCGAATTTCATTTTCATGGGCCGTCGTTTCACGCGCAGTATGCGGTGGTTTGCGATGCCCGATTTCATGTTTCGATTGGGGTCTCGATCGACTGGAAGACATTTTGTCATAAGTTTAATTCGGCTGTCTTTGTGAGTGAGCAGTGGAGTCTCACGGGCCGATTTGCTGATGTTGCTATAAAATTTCATCGTGCAGCGATGGCAGTATGTGCTGTGCATCGGGTACGGCCGTTGTTGTGTTCATTTTCGCATACAAGATTTCAAAAATCTAAATTTTAATGGCAACACGCATACAACTAAATGGCGAATGACGACAAAGGCATCTTGGGGAAGCCTTTAATAGGACAAAATAAACACTCCGTGGTAAAGTTAACTTGACTGTCGACATACGATTGACATTCAGATTTTCTTCGTCTTCTTCTTTTTCTGGCTGCTCCCGTTAGGGGTTGCCACAGCGGATCATCTGTCTGCATACGGATTTAGCAAAATTTTACACCTGATGCCCTCCCTGACGTAACCCTCCCCATTTATCCGGGCTTGGGACTTCATATTTCCGAAACGAAAAACCAACTACGGAAAAATGATAATTTTCTAACAATTTGTTTACAAGCATTTCTTTTTTCAGAGCTGCCCCTATTTATTTATTTATTTATTGTAAATTTCAAAAATAGCTCCCAAAAAGCATAAACATAATAAACATTACACCGATAATAATTTCTAGGAAGATAAACAACTAATGTAAAATTTATAATTTCGTTATCAATTCGAATGCGTTCTTGTTCTGCTCTATCACTTGAACACTACACTGGTTCTGGTTTTCGTAGCGTAATTATATTAAACTAATAATTAGGACACGGCTTATCAGTGCGTCTATACTATATTCTTGTCTAGTTGACGATCATAAATAATTATATGTTAAAATTATTGCTGTTTCTCTATATATGAATAAATCTATGCAAAATTTATCTTCATTTTTCTCTATACGTTATTTTAATTTTCTATTTAAATAAGTTAACATATTCAGATATGTGGGGTGGCACAGTGGCGCAGTGGGTAGCGCTGCTGCCTCGCAGTTAGGAGACCCGGATTCGCCTGCGTGGAGTTTGCATGTTCTCCCCGTGTCTGCGTGGGTTTCCTCCGGGCACTCCGGTTTCCTCCCACAGTCCAAAGACATGCAGATTAGGTGCATTGGCGATTCTAAATTGTCCCAAATGTGTGCTTGGTGTGTGTGTGTGTGTGCGCCCTGCGGTGGGCTGGCGCCCTGCCCGGGGTTTATTTCCTGCCTTGTGCCCTGTGTTGGCTGGGATCCAACCTAACCCTGTAGTTAGGATATAGCGGGTTGGATAATTGATGGATGGATTCAGATATGTTGGAGGGCGGCAAATTGAAGCCCCGCCCCGAGCGGCACAAACTCGAGCTACACCACGGTCGAAGACCCTTTAAAATGTCATGCAGAAGACCCTCAGATTTCTACAGCCTCGTTTCTCAAACGGTATAGGTGTACATGTTAAAATAAAAGGATAACAAGACCAGGATCTTTCATTGAATAAAATTGCAAAAATATGAGTTTTAAGAGGACAATAGGAGTTTCCCTTAATTTTGGATTCTGTGATGTGACTTTGTGGAGGCGTTGTGTGTGGCAGGTTCTTTAATGGCACTTTGTTACTTTTCTGGGTTGTGTGCTTCCTCATTGCTTGACCAGCACCATTTCATTCTGGGGTTCTCTGCATATAAAATTAGTTTTTAGTGCTTTGTAAAAACTTTCTAATAATGTAGAAAGAGAAAAAAGGTTGAATGTTTGGCAGAAGAACTCTAACAGGTTAAGGAAACTTGAACTTGGCCTGAGTTACTTCATGTATGTACCGAGAGTTCTTTTAAAATCAGGACCTGTTGGTATTTCTCATATTTGCAACCATCTTTTCCTGCTAATTTACCAGAGCCACTTCATCTCACACTTAAAGAATGAACCAAAACCAAATGCAGTCGGGGTGACTTTGGTGCCCACCCTGGGGTCCTGCTTGCATATGCTAAAAAAAAAAAAAGATAACAGAAAAAATTTGGGAGTTTCCACCAACTGTACAGACACAGATGGTGGTCTGCTATCCAGAACACACCTGCTTTGTGAATGACGTGAAGGGTGTTATGAGGTCAGTCATGAAATTGTCATCGCCTGCCCACGTCCACTACGGTTGAGACCAGGGTAGTCTGAGGTTTATCGGACTGAAAAAGCGTTTCATGACTGACGTGGGCTTCACTGGCCAGCGTTGTAGGTATTGCAGGCTGCGTCTAGAATCCTCTTGTAAATTCTGGTAAATCCTCACTGGTCGGGCAAACTCTTTGTATCCTTTATTATTTGAATGGCTGAGTTTTCCATCATTTGACTCTTCGATTGGATGGTGGCAAAATGGGATGATGCAATGGAAAATCTTCTTTGGGAGATATGCCATCTTAGATCACTTTTGGCCAAATGTGTGCTAAGAGGTGCCTCTGGGGGTCTTTTCTACCTGCTGCAATCAGGCAATTATGTCCCCTAACCCATGCCATGTCCCAAACTAAATGCTAAAACTCTTTAAGTTCAATTTGAAAGTCCTACACAATACACCTTTATTATTTAATGATTTTATTTGTGTGTTGAGGACGTTGTTGCAATGAGAGATATTTACTACTCTGTTCGATGTTCTCGCTTTTTACTTAATCAAACTTTTTTTTTTTTAGAATGTTATTTAAAGTGTTTGATGTGCTGGCTCAGTAGATCAGCAGGGCTGACTGCCCATCATATCCTGTCGTTCAGGGGTCAGCCACACATGAACTAACGCTGGTGCTCCCTCTAGTGGCCAAGGAGCTGCAGGAGAGCAGGTCTGTGGCCAGTGTTTCTTCACTATGATCTTAGTGAAAAGTCAAGCAAAATGACACCTTTTATTGGCTAACTAAAAATATTACAATATGCAAGCTTTTGAGGCATTCGCTTCCCAGGTCCTCCCTGCGTGGAGTTTGCATGTTCTCCCCGTGTTTGCGTGGGTTTCCTCCTGGTGCTCTGGTTTCCTCCCACAGTCCAAAGACATGCAGGTTAGGTGCTTTGGCGATCCTAAATTGTCCCAGTGTGTGTGTGTGTGTGTGTGTGCGTGTGTGCCCTGCATCACTTCAGACCATTATACTGAAATGCTAGAGAACTCTTTGCAGCCCCAACTGGAAAAAATGGATGTGGTGGATGCCTGGTGTCAACAGGATGGAGCAACAGCTCATGCGGCGTGGAGATCAATGCAAGTTTTATGGGAGCTGATCACCGTACACGGCGATGTTGGATGGCCTTCACGTTCTCCTGATCTCGCTCCGTGCGATATCTTCTTGTGGGACTATCTCAAGTCAAAGGTATACACACACCAACCTCAAAACCTTGAAGCCCTCAAGGATGCTATTCTCCACGAAATCGCCGCTATTCTCCTTGAAATGGCTGAACGAGTCATGCGAGCGTTCACAAATCGTCTTGAAGAGTGTATTGCTAATGATGGACACCACCTTGAAGACAGCATTTTTAAAACACAGTGAGAATTTGTTTTGTGTACCCTTTCTTATATCGTAATGAAATTTATTTTATCTGGTAGCGTTTGAAATGCAGTACTTCTTTTTGGCTCACCCTCTATAAATGATTATACATTGTATTTTTGTGGGAATGAAAGTTATCTTTTAAAGCAAGTGAAATACATACAGTAATCCCTCGCTATATCGCGCTTCGACTTTCGCGGCTTCACTCTATCGCGGATTTTATATGAAAGCATAACTAAATATATAACACAGATTTTTCGCTGCTTCGCGGGTTCTGCGGACAATGTGTCATTTTACTTCCTGTATATGCTTCCTCAGTTGGTTTGCCCAGTTGATTTCATACAAGGGACGCTATTGGCGGATGGCTGAGAAGCTAACCAATCAGAGCACGCAGTTAAGTTCTCCTGACTGAGAAGCTAACCAATCAGAGCACGCAGTTGAGCTCCTGCGTGCTGAATGTAGTGTTAACCAGGAAGTCTCGTCTCGCTAATTCAGCATCGACGTGTTTCGCTGTGTAAAGAGTTGTGCTCTTTAGTGTTTATCTTTGTGCATAGTCAAGCCCTTCATTATGGCTCCAAAACAATCTGCTACTGCTTCAGGGGCCGTGCCCAAGCGCAAGAAGAAGATGTTAACGATTGCCGAAAAGGTAAACGTTTTGGATTTGTTGAAGGCTACGATTCTTTTTATTTAAAAAGCAGGAAAGGAATATAAGATCTACGGCTGCAGTGTCCTTTTAACCAGGGTGCAAAACGAGTTGCAAGTGGATGTAATAAGGCAGTAGTCTGGATGGAATCTGCTTTAGGGATTTGGATTGAAGACTGCCAGAAGAAGAACAACGGCAGTGCTACACAATCGCCTGAAGTGGCTCCTTTACAAGGGCTGTAACGCTCTCCTTTGTTGTGCAGTAAAATTAAACTCATTGTTATCGGACAAGTCATCGTGTCATTGTTGGTGAGTAACCATAATTAATTTTCTTCTTACAGTGCTTAGTACATGTACGTACGTTTAGTGTCACTGTACACACATTTATTGTATACTATTTTTCTTGCATTGTACGTATTTATTGCTGGTGACCTGTCTATCGTAATGGCTGTAACATATGTGATATCGGAGACACTCAATATCTTTAAAATAATATTTAGGTTTTACTGTATATAAACAGTGTATTTATATACATAATTTCAATGAATCTTACCTAATATCTAAGAGAATACAAAGGGATTATGCTGTATAACTGTGCGGGGAATATTTATAAACAGTGCGGGAGAGTTTATAAGGGCTTAAAATATATAAAAATAACCATACAAACATATGGTTTCTACTTCGCGGATTTTCACCTATCGCGGGGGGGGTCTGGAACGCAACCCCCGCGATCGAGGAGGGATTACTGTATATCTCTTTTTGCACCATATTTCTCTTGTCTGATTGTTTCCACCATTACAGAAGGGATGGGTATTGGCTCTGGTCTGTTCTGCATCAAGAAAGAACACATCCCAAAAGAGAGAGAGAGCCCCCTACTGGATACAAAGTCACAAGCACAGTCCACAGCTCCCTTACTTCTCCTGTCTTGGGGTCAAAAGAACAGGGAAACCACAGAACTCTGAGTAAGCAACCAAGAGAATGTGTTCCTAATGGACAAGGCACTGCTTGTTACAGGTAAGAAGGAGCTGTGCCATCAGAGTGGACATGCAGGTAAGAATTTCACCATCCTCTGTACTCATGACAGTAGTGATCTTATGAAACTATCATGGCTGATAGAAAAACACATAGACAAAAAGGGGGCACAACAGTTGGATTTATTAGTAAAATGTGCCCAGTCATAAATCCATGGCAGCACACATGCTCACTCTTCCTGGTCCATTCATTGCCCACCATCTTCCATCATCCTGCAGTTTTTGATTAGTTGTGCTGGGCTCTGAAATGAAGAAGTAAAGGACAGGTTTTACCTTACTGAAACAACAAGAAAAGGAAACAGCTGAAAATAAAAATGTCAAATTATTATTATTATGTATGTAGTACTGTTCTGACCCACACAAGGAAATGGGAAGGTTGCCAGTTCGAATCCCGTAATGCCAAAAGGAACTCTGCTCTGTTGGGCCCTTGAGCAAGGCCCTTAACCTGCAATTGCTAAGCGCTTTGAGTAGTGAGAAAAGCGCTATATAAATGCAAAGAATTATTATTATTAAGTTGTTTACATAGAGATGGGTGGGCCACTTTAACCCTCACCAATGTGCAGCGTCCACCTGGGTGATACAACAGCAGCCATTTTGCGACATTACACTCACCACACATTAGTTTTTAGGTGGTGAAGGGATGAGAGATAGTAAGCCAGTCAGAGATAGAGGATGATTAGGGGGCCAAAATGACTAGGCTTTTGTAGGCATTATAGCCAGGACATCAGGGTAAACACTACACTTTATGAAGAGATCTTTTATGACCACAGATAGTCAGGACCTCAGTTTTACATCTCATTTTATGCAGCACAGTGTCCCGGTCACTGCACTGGGGCATTGGGGTCCACACTCATAAATCAGTGTAAGTGCCCCCTGCTGGCCTCACCAACACATATTCTAGCAGCAACCCAAGATTTTCCTAGATGGTCTCCTATCCAACTACTGGCTGGGCCTGAACATGCTGAGCTTCAGACAGTACCTGTATTTATTTATTTATTTATTTATTTATTTATTTATTTATTAAGTGCCTCATCAAATAAAAGGGTTATGAGAATTACAAGCCTATTCCTGCAGCATCAGGCACAAGAAGGTAACTGGAAGGGTGCCAGTCCACAGCAGGGCACATTCATGCCAATTTATATTGGTCGATAACCTGACCTCCCACCACACGACTTCTAGTCAGAGGGGATGCCAAACTTCCTGACTGTGTTTGCTCATCTTGTCCCCTGAGGATATTGAATTACATGACTACAAATCGCAGGGGATGGGGTTGACTAGGTGACCCTTTTTCTAACCATCAGTAAAGTGCCGTCCAGCTGCGCCAGTGCTACATGAATGCTTTCCAGGTACAACAAGTTCGGCTGCAGTTTGTTCCCCAAACCCCCCCTTCCCCACACTTCATTCCAGGTACGTAAAACACAAGACATCAGACAGGTGAGCTCCTCTTTTGTTGGGTCTAAAACACCCTGGCTCTTTATTCCTTGTCACTGCATTTTATTCGTTGGACGTCCAACTAAGCACTCATTGGCTGAGCAGGAGGAGTCACAGACTAGTGGGACTTGGTCACCGGAGATGTCAGATTACATGACTGGTGACCATCAGGGCACACCACAAGTCTGTGTCTGAAAATCACTGGACAGGTTGTGTAACATGATGGGGCCATGACACGTCTTTGAGCTGTGGGATGATACCTGGAGCTAGACCTATACAGGCACAAAGGGAGAATGTGCAAATGTCACTCAGATAGCAACTGGGCTGGGACATAAAGTGAAGAATGATGGACCAGTGAGGCAGCAGTGCTTCAAGCTAAGCTATTGTTGTGTTCTCTCCCTGGCTGGGGTTCAAATGTCTCATGTTTCTCTATTTTGATCATTTTTATGTTATCAGAGTGGATTATTTAGTCTTCCTGTGTCAAAGTGTATTCCGTATTCCATGTACAGTCATGTGCCGATTTACAGCTGGTCGAGTTAAAGCAATTTGTACCTGTGGCCGAGGGTGATAGGAAAACAATAGGTGATAATGTTCTCAGAATTGCCAAATCCAGTCGCAGGCACACATTTTTTATTATTATTGTTGTTATTTCACAGGGTCTTATGTTTTCTGATTCTTGGAAGGCTCTTTAATGTTTGTTTTGTTGGGCACTGCTCCGCATGGCTATTTCTTTTGTATTCAACCCACACTGCCTTCTGTCCACTGATGTTCCTCAACCTCTATGGTGCAGCACCCCAGTTTTCCCTATTTTAAATGACAATTGTTTCACCAAGGGAGCAGTTTACAAGCACGATCAGGGGGTCCCCCTTGGTGAGACATATCGTGCAGTGCTGCTGAGCCAACTTACAATGGCAACCTACTGCCCTCCAGTGGGTGAGAAACAGTGCCTTATACACAGATCTGGTGTGCAGCCACCGAGACGTGAAGATCAGTTTGGGCGACTCTGTACCAGCGGTCATACCAGTGACTCGCACCAGACCCTCGGAGCCTCAGTTGCAAAGACATACTGCCAAACGGAGCTATATTTTGAAACAGGACTGTTGTTTAGTGGGTGCTTCCCCAATTGGCTGGGCCACCTGTCCATCACTGCATGGGACAGCCATTGGACCTATAAAGGCTGAGGAAAACCCGTCCATTGCAGTTCATTGAATGCACTTGTGGTGGTGGCGAGTTCTCCTGTGTGTTTTACTTTTTGATTATTTTGTGGAGTGCTGGATTTTTGACTGTATGCCATGATTTTTGATTTTGTTTGCTGGACTTTTGATTATCTTCCTTGCATTGCCTTTGCCTATTCAGCCATTCCCTGCTGTGTCTTTTGTACTCTTTGGAGATGTTTAACAGAGATTATTTATTTTATTTATTTTTCAAGAAACCTTTCATTTAGGACAATTATTTATTGCCCTTTTTGAGTGATAGCTGGGTTGACTGCCCCCCCCCCCCCACTTTACTTTGTGACTCTCAGATTCATAACTGCTGTCTGTATGACAAAACCAGACTATCAATATAAAAAGATAAGATGGGTGAACCGAGGAAAGTTGAGGAGATTGCCACTGTAGCCATTTAGGCAAAATAGCTGCACAGTGCTAAGAAGTCAAACTTTACCAGTCTGACATGTCTGCTTGGCCAGAAGCAAGCATCCTCAAACCGTCCTGTTAGCTCATATGAGCACTTTGGGTGGGGTGCTGTAGTATGATGTTACCTTTTGTCCCCTTGGTCCAGTAGATGGTGATACTCTGTGATTTCAGTCTGCAGCTTGGACTTGATGCCCAGCAGCACATTGTACTCCTGCTGCTGATGAGCGGCGTCTGTCTTGATTTGAGTCAGGTTGGCCTCCATCATGTGTATGAGAGCTTGCAGCTCACCAAAGTGGCCGCTGTTCTGTTCCTCCATCTCCTGCAGGCTCATCTCCAGAGTGTCATTCTTAGGAAAACAACCGTCCCCAATGTTAGTTGTGACACCTCAAAGGGCACCAGCTGACTTTATTTGTCTTGATGTTACAACTTACCATGCTGAGCAGAGACCTCCGGGTGATCTCCAAGTCCTGGGCAGAGCATCTCAGTGAGGAGACCTCTGTCTGGCTGGACTGAAGTTCGTCTGATGGGCAGGCTTCTGGGTGACTGTGGCTTTCATACTGCAAAGGAGCAGAAAAGAGTGAGACTCTGTGTGCACTCCCACACCATCACCTTTCTCTGACCCATGCACAGGAACCATTTGGAATAACCAGGTACATCTTTAGGGATGTGGAATAATGAGCTAAATGCGCACAAACACAGGGAGATCCTGCATATTACAGGTGGACAATGACCAGGAGTGGGGATTTGAACCCAGAGTGCTGGATCCCCGTAGCAGATGCCCTGAACACGGTGCCACTCTGGTAAAACAAAGGAATTAGAAATGATTGATGGTCAGTTATTCCCAATCAGTTTGGGTACAGAAAGGGAAAAGGCCATTCTTAACTTAATCCAATCATCTCTGCTGTGCAGCTCAAAGACAGGCATAAAAACGAAAACTAATAACCAGTGTTGACCAAAGTGGAACGCCCAGCCTCACAGGGGCTTTAACTGGTGAGCACGGACTCTGACTTTTTGTATAGCTGGACTTCCCAGATCTATGGACCTTGTTGGTCTCATGTATTCAGTCACTTGTGTCTTGGTCAGTGCTGATCATTTAATAACCCCAAAACCCACCACTTGTACCTTCTTACCGTCCACAGTCATGGCATTCGGGCCTAATGAACAGGAGGTGCAGCCTCACCGTATTCTGTAGCCAGCTGTCCAGCTGTTCAAGGCTTCTCTCCAGAACATCTGCACATTGAGCTCTGACTTGGTCCATGACCTCACCAAGGCTGTCCTGCTGGGTAAGCTTCACGTCCACATTGATGGCACTGTCCAGTTGACCACTGGCCCTCAGTAGATCCTGCAGGGAGACAAAAGAAACTGGTCAGCCCATCCCATTGGCAAAACCCAGTTTTTTTTTTTTTTTAATGGCATTTTTTTTTTAATTCATTCATTCCAGGATCTTAGCTCCACCATTTTGCGCTTGTGTGTCATTTGAGATTTTGTCATCAAAATTCACCTATAAAAGATGGTGGCTCATAGCTTGTGACATCCATGTATTAAGTCCTCTCTAAAATCCACCTCATTGCCCAAGCTATTTGGGGAAACTTAACACAAAGTTATAGTAGGACGTTCTTCAAGTGTTCTTTGAGTTTTGGTTTGTTTCACGTGCCCTCTGACCCCGTTTTCTCCATATCCTTAGTAGTTTGGTTTGTGGTTGTACCCCCCTGTTCACTTCCATCCCATTTCATGCAGATCACAACCAAAGGATGGTCCGCTCAGGGAGAAGCTAACATGAAAAACCAGAAACCCTAGACTCTTGCCTTTTGATGATCCGCTTTAAATACGTACATTTCTGTTATCCTGCCTGTTGACTTTGGGTCCAGAATGACTGCTGAGTTTAACGGTAAGCAAACCCCACTAAGTCTCCTCTTTTCACTATGAAATTTCCTGATGTAACCTTATTTACAAAACATTAATTGCTTTAATTTCAAATGCCATGTTGTCATAGAGACAATGCACAATTAGGCTACAACTGTTGTCTTTAGGGTCATTTTTTACCCATTATATATTAGATCACTTAGAAACTAATTTACCATTTATACTCGTGTATAAATCAGGTCTTGAAACCCAAGAAGTCGATCATAAAATCAGACCCCAACTTATATGCCCATTCAAAAATGCGACAAATAAATTTTTTTTTTTTTTTACATCTTCTTGCTTCCTCCAATCTCACACCAGTTTCTCAGACACATCGAATTTTGTTGCAGTGACGCAGTTGCTAATTTCTTTCGCCACTTCAACGACTTTTAATTAATTTCAAACCAGCTTCATATTTTCTTCTGATTGAACGCTCCATCGTAGATAAGGGATGCTCTTACGATAAAGGTGTATGAGGGTGTGAGATACAAAAAACACAAAACAGTGCAAACGTCGCTTCAGAATAGTTTGGGTATTACTGTGTGGTCACGTAGGCACAATACATAGAAAAAAAGGCCGTGTGCTCTGTGGTGACTCTCTCAGGTGAGCGTTAGCATATCATAATCTCTTGGACCAATAGCGTGAGTTTTCCGTATTCGACTTATACGAGCGATATTACTGGAAATTATATGTTAAAATCAAGACCCGACTTATCTGCGGGAGAACTTAAACGCGACTATATACAGTAAGTCATTATAAAGGATTTAAATGAATCCTAGAACAGAGTAAAGACCCCAAGAGTGTATTAGTCCCCCCTCCTTCCTTGTATATGCTGAGCTTTGTCACAAGTTTTTTTACTTCATTTGCTCCCCAGACCGGCTCCTTGTACATTCCATCAGCTTCTCTAGTTGCTCTTTTTGTCCTTATCCATTGCCACTTGATTCTTAATTTGTGTGTGTGTGCGTGCATGGGGGACTTGATTTTAATTTCAAGGACAAAGTTATGAAGTTCTTTTCAATAAGAACACGGAGAGCTGGTTGGTAGTTTGGTGAGTGCAATTTTTTGCAGTAACAACCACAGACACATGGAATAAATGACCTGTGGTGGAGAGGAAGACTTCAGAGATCTTCACGTATCGACTTGATGTTGATGTTATTTTAAAAAAATGTAGGTGATTAGGTTTGTCGAGCTGGTTGGGCTGAATGGCATCTTCTCATCACAACTGTTCTACTATTGCCATTGACAAAACAAACTCCCCATTTCTAGCAGTGGTCTTAATATAAGTAAAGATGCCACGCCAAAGGCCTCATTCCTCTTTCCTCAAATCATGATGGCACACTTCTCTTCCCAAGAAGCTGTTTGCTCGATTTTTGACGGTCATATTCAGGAAGATTTATTTATTTTTTTTTTAAATAAGGTAGACAGTACAGCATAAAACTCAGAGCTTGACTCTGCTTCAGATGATGGTGAAGATTGTGAAAGGGTGACATGGTTGTCCAAAAATGGACAAATAATCTTATTTATAAAACTTTGCTTGGATTCAAGTGTGAAAATTTGCATACGTCAAAAAAACAAGAAAATGTGCATGACAAAAAAAAAAGTTTTATAAAAATCTGGGTTACGCATATTTCTATGCAATTTACTCTTTATATATTACAATCACTGAGTAAATGTGTGTACGTGAGCCCGCCTCGACTGCCACTCTGAAACATCCACATATGGGGCATGCTAATCAACCTCATACATATGCAATTATGATGCTGCAGAACCTCATTGGCTGGTGGAGCAGCCTCCCACCTGACCCCGCCCTCTACATTCAGGAGTAGCTGGCCGTGTTCCACAACTGTGAGTGGAAGATCACATGCGCCATCACAGCACCTCTCCTCTGTGTTCTGGGGGTCAGAGAAAGGCGTAAGGCGCCATCATCTGAGTGGGTAGCTGCTATCACCTGAAGTGAAAAAACTGAGGGTTCAGCCAGTTACCTTAGCAACAGGATGGCCATCACATACAGCACCAAAGTGACTTTGCCTCAAAATAAATGAATCACTGGATGACTGTGGCCACTGAGACACGATGTTTGCTGATCACATCTTAGATGGCTTGTGTATTAATGGACTGTCACTGCTCACAGTTAACAAAAGCAGCTTTATTCTTGCTAGGTGCCCTTATCATAATATAAGTTCAGTGAAGTGCTCCAATTATGTTAGGAAAACAGACACCGATACAAATTACCTTTTTATGTTGGCACAAACATGCTATGGTTCATGTATGTTCATTCACACCATATAAAAACTGGACGTAGTGCCTCACTGCTCGGGTTTCCAGCATAGCGGGCATGACGGAGTGAAGCTTGGGCTGAGATACTCGGGTCCTGTTGGCCAGTCCCTCGATAAGTGATAACAAGTAGCTGATATAAGTTGACAAAGAACCACAAAAAATTCTTCAGTGTAAATGCGCAGCATTGGCCCACTTAAAAAGTAACTAAAATATGCCTGTGCATCATATTCATCACTTCTGTGATGTAACAGGTTGGGCACGTCAACACTCATTATAATAACAGCGCGCTGATATGAGTTGTTACACATGTGAGCCGTCATTTAGCTGGTTTGGCGTCATTTCCTAGTTTCTCCATAATGTTGCATACGCATGAGTCATAGCTGTAATAAATTTACACATGTTCACCACGTCACGTTTTCTTTCATAAATCCCAACATTTGCATGGGAAGCTGCGTCTGCACATTTCAAGCCGCTTTTTGTGAGTACCCAAGCTTTATAAATGAAGCCCCCGGTCCTTGACACCACCATTCGGTGTCCCTGTGATGCTGGTATGGCAGCACCTCAGGGCCCCCTGCTTTAGCAATTCCCAGTGCACAAGGCAGGGCCTCAAACTCCCAACTTTAATTCATACCAGCCTTGGGTTTGGGGGAATCAACATGGGGATGGGGGGGTGGGGCAATTTAGAATCTCAAGTTATCCTGCACCTCTTATGGAAGTGGAAGGAAAAAAAAACAAAAGTAGAAAAAGCGTTTGGTTGGGTGAGGGGAACATGTAGACTTGGCAGAGGAATGACAGAGTGTGAGCTGCAATGGTGAAACAGCTTCGGAGAGCAGATGGATGCCTTTACAAATTCTTGATGGTCTGACCTCCTTGTGGTTCATCTTCATGACCAACTTCTCCTCCTGCAGCTGCTGGGCCTCCTGCGCCAGGCTGACTCCTGCTTCTGTGATCTCTTCAAGGGTCTTCCTCAGGTCTCTTATGAAGGCCTCATTGCTGAGCCTTTCTGCCCGCTCCTCCTCATACCTAAAGTCACAAAAGAAGAAGGACATGTGACATATAAGAGGTCAGGGGTCATAGCAGTGAATGAAGGTGGAGTGAGAATGGCAGAAGCAGACTGCAGGGTGTGCTATAGAGGCAGAGCCACCAGGTGACCAGAAGACCCAATTACGACGAAGTCACAGAGAGACTCACAAAGCAGGGACAGAGTGTGGCAGCAGTGCACGCTATCACATTTTCATTTGAACGCACAGACGTTAGTCTCCATTTTGTCTTTTGTCCACACCACCTTGGCATTTTTAACCCCCTAAAATGGAGACTTTTGAAAACATTGGCTTGGTGGTGCAACGTGGATGGGCAGAGTTGGCCAATCCATTAGACGACATAGGCAGCTGCCATCTGAGGAGCATCATTTATGAAAGTTAACAGAGCACGTTCTCTGAACACCGGGGGGGTCATAGAAGTCTGATATTAATGTCCTTGGTGTGTGCACAAAAGGGGGGCTGTTTGTGCTCCTGGAGGCGCATACTCTCTGTACACCGAGGGGTGAAGGTCGTCGGATTGTGATAATGAGTGGGTGCCGTTAATTAAAGTAAGCCTGAGGGGTGTTAAACCCTACCCCTCCATTGTCAAACTCTGATGATCCTGAGTGTGGGCATTGCTACCTGCCGTTTGTGAAATTAAAAGTGCGCCCACCTAGCAGAGTGCACTCCTTAAAGTCTACAGTATATGCACAAAGGGGTGCACTATATAAGGGTTGCTATGGACACCAAAGGAAGATGGGGTGAAAGGTCATCGACGTCCAATAATATGAACTACCTGTTATGTACGATGGACCATGCCTAGAGCTCCAAATGGGCTTTGACCGTTTCTATCGATGGGTGAAAATGGAGAGTTTTAAAAATGGCAGACCCTACTCATGCTGTGATTGCTTTGTGCTCATTACGTGGCCCGTTCGTGGTTGGATCCTGCTCATTACAATGTCTCATTGCCTGATTGGTCACTCTTCACCATAACCCAGCACAGAGCCATGGCACTGCTTGTGTTGCTTACTCCTGTGCGTCTCAGTTTTGTTTTGTGCCGTTTGAGTGCTACTTATGTGCTCATGAGGCAAATAATTTACCAGATGCTACAGTTTTGCGATAATCCCATGGCTGGCAGTGTTGTCATTTCTTCAAGAATTTTTCTACCCATGTGCACGTGCCCAGTGTAGGCAAACATCTGCGTCGTATGCATTTCCACCTGTTTTAGTAAAGGATGTGAGAACGATAATCTAGACAGAGATTATTTTCATTTTGGAAATGTTGTGGTGTGGACATAGCCGAGGAGAGATGAAGCAACAGTGGCACAGAGCTTGCCAGTGAGGAAGAACAGATGGAAATGTCATGAGTAGTACCAGGTGCCAACAGGCAATGAAATGAGAAATATGGCAATAAACTCTGAGGTACTCTATGGGGGGTACTGGCTGAAAACAAAGTGGCACAGAACCTGCCACTGCACAGTATTATAGATGGGTGCCAATGGGCAATGACAAAGCAACTCACAGCATATAGTGCTGGACAGAGGTGCCCATGAGCAATAACAAAGCAAAATGTCAATAAAGAGCTTCATGTGCCAGGAAAAATTCCTAGAAAACTTGGTGCAAATGGACAATATCTGAGGGATGGGCAGTAAACAGTATATTAGGATGCCAGAAGGATGTAACACAGGAGGGTGCGAGTGGGCAGAAGCAGAAGGGCATGCACTAAGTGAACAGAATCAGAGAGAAGTGCCAGCAAATACTCCAACCAAGAAAAATGCCAGTCAGGAGTGCCAGAGAGGTGAAAAGAACCAAAGTAATTCTACACAAAGGTGCCCATGAACAGCAGAGTGTCAGCAAGAAGTGCCACCGACTGACCTCACAGAAGGGTGTCACTTAAGAATGCCAGGCCCACTTCTGGCCCCCCAGGGCTCGACTCCACATTCCTGAACCCGTGACACATGGGGTGTCATTTGCACTCACTTTGACTGCAGCTGGAGGGCAGCCAGGTGCAGGTTGTCTGCTTCGGTTACCAGACGGGACTTGTCTTGTAAGGCAGCGAGAATCTGTCAACAGAACACAAGAAATAAAATAAATGAGACGTGAGAGCCGAAAACACAGACGGGTGCCCATCACCCTGTAGGACGCGGTCAGGTCACAGCCTCAGTAAGAATCTCATGCTCCAGTGACTTCCTCCATGTCCCCTCCCAGATTTACAAAAGGCTGATTCTAACAAGCGGGCCACTATGCCTTGGGGGGCCAGAGGCTTCTTTTAGGGGAATACCGAGACTGAGAAGGAGGTGGAGGACACTCGGTCCCCGGGCCTGATGGGGCAGGCCGCTGTACATTTATGAGAATCCAAACAAATCTGATCATCCATCTCCTGAATGACGGCAGTGAGGCGCAAGGTAGGAGCTAATCCCGCCAGGACGCCAGGTCCACTTGTGCTGATGTCTACTCTGCCAGTTTAACTGCAAACAAATCGGGGGGACCAGACCCACAGGGACATTCATCTGCACTAATAACGAAAAGGCTGAATTACAGAGGATGTGTAAAGTGATTTAGACCAAATGCAGGGGCACGTGTAGATATAAGGTAATGGAAAACTGGCCTAATCCAGTTCAGGGAACTCAGGAGGGGTTGGGGGGCCAAAGCTTATCTCAACAGCAATGAGGTCGAGGCAGGAACCAGCCCTGGAAAGGCCGCCGGTCCGTCTGAGTCGCACACAAGTCTCTGGAAGTAAAAAGAACAATGAGAGGGTCTTGAGGAAACCACACAGACTCAGAAGGGGCATACTGACTCAATCAGGGTGGCATTCTAGCCCAGCAGCCATGTTGCGCACTGGGCCACTAATGTCACCCCATCATTTGTCATTACCTCTTTAACCGCCATTTCCAGGGTTTCCCTGGCTAGCAGGTTGCTCCCCAAATGTTTTTGTTTACTTTTGTTCACTTAGCAGATGCTTTTATCCAAAGTGACTTACTAAAGGGGTCAATGTAATCGAGTAAGCTGGGGACTGTTGTGAAACAAGAAGGTTAGAAAACTGACCCTCACAAGTGAGGAGCTCAAAACGACACAGGAGTACTTCAGCCTTCGTAGCTACCAAGAACCTCACGTCAAGACCATCGTCAATTAAATATTAAGCTATTCACGGAACAGGGGCCTCATGCATAACGCCGTACATAGAATTCACACTATAACATGGCATAAGCACAAAAGTGGAAATGTGCTTCCGCACAAAAAAATCCAGATGCATAAATCTGTGCGAACGCCAGTTTCCACATTCCTCCGCTACATAAATCCCAGTCAGCGTGAAAAGTAATGCACGTGCACGCGCCTGCTGTTCCGCCCCATCTCCTCCCAGAATTACACCTCTTTGAATATGAAAATCAATATAAACAGCCCTTAAGCTCAGCGTTCTGTGAAAAGACAATGGCAAAAGCACGGGGGGAAATAAAAGAATTTCAGCGAATACCAAGTGGAGGCAAAGGAAAAACGTACTATTTGTTGGTTTAAACAGTGGTACAAACAACAAAAGGAAGTTAATCGAGTGACATAGCGTATCGGAGAAACTCGAAAGCTCAAGTTCACAAAGTCGCACAATGCCCGAAATAAAAAAGAAGTCACATATCAAAGTCACCATGAAAAGGCGAGTCGTAGCCCACCATCTGAGTGTCATATGAAAGCTTATTAGAGTACAGAGAAAAAAAAAATAGGCACACAGTGGGGAAAAAAAGCACGAAATGTCAACTTTAATCTCGAAATTTCCACTTTAATCACGTAGTTTATTTTTTCATTAAAGTAGAACATCATAAACTTCATCTTAAAATCATTTAATTTACTAGTTACTCAAATCCCATCGCAACGAAAGTAGCACGTTAAATGCTTTGTTTTGTATTTGATCTTCTATGTGCTCTATGTGTGTGAATCACTACGTGCTTCCGGGCTTTCTCTTCCTCTGAACAGGACACAGAATCGATTACATTTGTAATATTACTGCTCTCTGAATAATTAAAATACTGAGATGTTTACTTGATATCATTTTCATGATGATAGAAGTTAAAGCATGTTATTAAACATGGGAACACGGTGGCACAGTGATTGTTCATGTCTCATGCAAGATGCTTGCTTTGCCGTGCGCAACCTTTGATGAAATAATTTATTGTAGCAGTACTGTCTCTTTGAAACGTACTAACCCCCAATTCTTGTCCTTTTCTTTATCCAAGTAACCAATCGCCACACAATCAGCTCTGTAATAGACGTTAAGCCATCTGTAAGCTTAGAACGCCGATTCTTCAAAACTTTTAAGCAACTTTGAATTATCTCCGTAGTCCATGTTTAATTATTCTATCCTTCCAGTGTCAAGCCAGTCCCAGCAAGTATACAGCGTAAGGCAGGAACAATCCGTGAACGGAGCACCAGATCCTTGCTAGCGCTGTGACACCGTGTCCTCACATGTTTAATTATTAACAATATCGATTATTTAAATGAAGTTAAAGTTTTATCTGTATAATATAATAAGCATATTTTGCTACATTTCATCTTAAAAATGATATTGTCATCATATATAAATATGCGCTTTATAAAGAGGCTCAGGCTGTGCAATATTATAACTGTAGTGCAAGTTTACAGTGAGGTGATTGTACTTATAAGTACAGACAGTTCTACAAGGAGCAGTTGATGGACTGATTGAGTGTATTTAGAGCTCTTGGGATGAAACTCTTTCTGAATCGCGAGGTCCGTACAGGAAAGGTTTGAAGCGTTTGCCATGTGAGAAGCAGTTCAAATAGGAAGCATGGCTGAGGCAGCGCGTGCTTAATGCTGTATACCGATAATTCTCTTTCCGATCAGCTGCTCCGAGTGGTGCAGTGAGAGTAATATGCAAAAAGATGATCTGCTGTGGCAACCCCTAAAAGGAGCAGCTGAAAGAAGAAACATTTGGTGCAGTGAGAGTAACAACGTTAGAGTAGCTATGGTATTTGGAATAGGTTGACCATTCTGTGGACCATTATATTGTTACAGGTTAATTACAATCAGATGCATTAAACTAATAAACAATATGCGGTTAATTTCAGTGTATTTATAAAGCCATGTCAGGGATGTGGATCTAAAAAAGAAAGGGAAACCACACAGGAACTGTAGCACTGCTTTGACGCTGGGTGCTGCCAGTCTGCAAAACCGAGCACAGAACTTGCGTACGCCAAGGTATGAGCTACCGTGGAAATGTGCGTGGTTTTACGACAAGTTTAGGTTTTATACATCGCAATTTGAACGTGGAAACAGGCTTACGCAACATTTTTTTGCATACCCATCGTTTATAAATGAGGCCCCAGGAGAGTCTTTGAGTGGGCGGTGGTCTTCCACACTCTCTAGATCTCACTACACTGTTAGGTGGCACCACTTCTGGCTTCCTCTGAGCCTCATCCTCCTCCACCTCCATCTTGGTGCACCTGACTCATCCTTTGCCTTTCCCTGCATCCTAGCAGAGATCCACAAAATTAGAATGAGTGAATTCTGAGATACTCGCCCCGAATGCAGAGACTCGCGTACAACGATATCCTCATCCAAAAACAGACGTCTCTTCTTCAAACAAGTCTGTCGTGTTACAGGCTGCCTGTTTGTGGTCGGTGCTTGTCCTCCTGTTCTTCAGAAATGGTTAGACTCACGTCCAACGATTGCTGCTGTGGAGTTTGCTTAATCTAACCAGAACTTTGGAATTCTTCTCCAGTTAGCCATGGGACCAGGCCTACTGATTTTTGCATGAGTAGTTTTCGAGAGACCTCATTTATCTAAATATACACGGGGCATACACATGTATGGAGGCACACACGAGAGCAGGCACTGAAAGAAATGAGTCGGTGAAGGTAGCTGACCAGAGCACATTCTGAAGTGCAAGAACTGAACACACACACACCTCGATCGTGGACAGAGGCATTTTTGCCACTCCGCACCGATCTGTTTGACCCATTTGTGTTTCATTTCAAGTTAAATCATCTTCAGGTCATTCATGTTATTCAACCCGTCTACATTTATTTGTGTTGTCCTAAGGGTCGCCCTCCGGCCTCATCAGAGGTAAGCACTAAGCACCCCGGGAGACCATGGGGGGTGGGGCAGTGCGATCACATACTCTCCTGTCTCTTTTGTCACCCACCAGTCCACTCCGAGAAGACGCCCACTGAGGACAAAGGACCCCGCCCCCTTTGCGGTCTATGAGCTGTAAAAGCAGGAGGTGGCACCATGGAGCTCCGACCCGGAGGCCTGACCACTCTGCAGAGCCTTTAAGCCGCTGGCTGTGTCCTGCTTGTGTTTATTTACTGTGCCATCAAACGCTTGTTAACTTGAGTAAAATGAATGAGGGTGGGGGGGTCATCTTCACTCCAGTCTTACCCTCGCGTATAATTATCATAAAAGTTAATGGACTTCATTGTATCATATTGTAAAATCTTCTTGACTTGACTTCACTGAAGGGGGTGGACCACCCCATCCTGATTTCTCTTCTGTGTCCTAACCATTCATATACAGATATAGGAAGGACACTCTGACTTTAGGGAGCTTCAAAGCTCGACTTGATGCTGATTTGGTTGGCAAGTGTTGTTGGGCTGGATGACTTCTTCTCCCTTATATTTTTCCAGTGTTCTTATAGATAAACAGCACCTGATTTAGCTTTTTACACTCAAACACACAAAAGATTCATAATAAAGGGAAAAATCAAACTTCTGATTTGGCGAATGATAAGAGAGCGGTCCCAGCGAGGCACTATAAAGGCATATTGCCATCAGTATGAAGAAGCACCCCTCATATAACCCACGGTCTGTGGATTGGCCTGTCAAAATGCAATCCCTAACCCAGACAGGTGGGTCCACAAGCTAAAGGTGAATTGATGTGGAGTGCCCACCATGTGAAAGGAGAGCGATAAACATCTAAACATCAGGACTGGCCATTCAGCCCAACAGGCTCCTCTAGTCCCGTTCATCGAGATCCTCCAAAACAACATCAAGTTGGCACCTGAAGGCCTTCTTTTCACCACACTGCTTGTAGACATGCATTTAAGTCTGTTGAGGTCATGAATTAGCGGACATTTGGTTGGCATAGTGGGCACAGTTACATGTTTTTTTTTTGTATTGTGTCAAGTGCAGATGCGGAGGCCCGTGAGCAATTCTCAGTTCAAATATGAGCGTTGCATACACGAAGTACTGAATCCAGAACTGGCACACGTAGGGTACTATTGTGCCCTGACCCACTCACCATCTCAGTGGTGTCCTCCCCGCATTCCCCCTTATGGGTCTTCTCCTTCCTCAGCTGGTAATATTAAGTGACGTGTGTCTGAAAGACTGGCACATCCCATCCAGGATGAGCTGTCAGCTCCCCACCATCTTGCACTGCACTAAGCGTTGACACCGGTGACCTGGTGATGGTGAGTGATGGTGAGACGCTCATGTCCGACGTAGCGGCCTCCTTAAATCCGGTTGCCAGCTGTATGAAATTTGCCTGTTCTCCCTGTGCTTTTGTGCCTTTTTCTTCAGGTGCCCCAGTTTGCTGTGCATGTCCTACAGATTCACCTTATCTTACCTAACAATTCATGGCACCTGCTCCGGGGTTGGTTCCTGCCTTACACCCAGCAGTGACAGTATAGACCCCCTGCCCACCATCCCTTAGATTAAGTGGGTTTAAGAATGTAAATATCCATATGAATTGTTTTCCTCTTAATTCTCTGCACCCCTCTGATGGACTAAGCCAGATGCCCAAAAATCGGTCAGTCAAGGGCTTATAGTGGTGAGGACAACATATGGCTATGTGGCATGACACTTGTCATTTTAGCACTATGCCCCCAAGAAAGAGTCAGATGGGGGCTATTTTAGGTCCTCCACACTTTAGAGTCCATTTATTCAAACCTCATTAGTATGAGCCTAGCATTTTGAAATGTGCCACTGGACAAGGGCCATTTTGCTGCTCATCTTCAGAAAGTGCATGTCAGTATGTCCTAATGTGCTCGAGCAAGGCTGACGCAGGGTGAATGACAGCGTGAGGGTCACTTTGGGGGGGATTGGGTGTCATTCTGCTGTGGCCCAGGGCTATTTCTGAGCGGACCCCTGTCTCAGTGTGCGGCTCACAGCCCTCCACTCTCTTTCAGATGGTCATACACTGTCAAATGATCTAATCATCCATCCTTCCCACAATCCCCCCCACAAAATCCTCTGAAACTCAAGTTATCAGCCATTCAGTGTTTCCCCAACTAGGACTAAAGAAAAGGTGTCCAGCCAGCAGAGGGCAGCACTTCCTACCTGATCACACAGGCAGCTGATGGCCGCCACATATCCACTTGTGTCCCGAGGCTTCAGTGACCGCGTCTCACTCCATTTACGGATGTGCTCCTCCAGGCTGCAGTTGGTGGACTCCAGCAGACGCACTCTTTCCAGATAGGAAGCCAGGCGGTCATTGAGGTCCTTCATGATCTCCTTTCCACTGCTGCCCACATACGTATTGGTCAGAGAAGAATCCCCTACAGTAATGGAAGTGACCTGAAGACTCGTCCCAGGGATCCACCTTCTCTGTTCAACTACTGCCGCTCCGACAGGTGGGAATCCATGTGGACGTGTCAAACTATCTGTGTTTGTAACTGACCTCATAGGCCTGATTCCAGAAGTTACCCCCTGGCTCATGATATCCGAGTCAGCAGGGTCCATGTGTTTTCTGTTGACACGCATGACTGATCTGAGAGGCATTGTTCTGTTTTCTGCTTTCTCTAGAGTCCCCATTTTAGCAGGATCAACAGGAACAAGCTCCTCCCTAGCAAGTAAGACTGATCCAGCAGGCATAATGGAGGCCGGACCCTCCTGTGGCTGTAGAGTGGACTCATCGGGCATCATGGAGGCCGGACCCTCATCTGGCTTTACAAGTGAAGCAGCAGGCCCATTATCAGCTAGCATGAATGATCCAGCAGGCATAATGAAGGCCGGACTCTCACCTGGTAATAGGACTGATCCAGCAGGCATGCTTGAGGCTGGTTGGTCCTTTGGTAGTAGAATTGATCCAGCAGGCATAATGGAGGCTGGACACTCATCTGGGAGAAGAAATGATCCAGCAGGCATAATGGAGGCAGGTT
>JANRMT010062850.1:17870331-17898970 GCA_026402145.1 Polypterus bichir lapradei | reverse complement strand
TGGGAGAAGAAATGATCCAGCAGGCATAATGGAGGCAGGTTGGTCCTCTGGTAGTAGGATTGATCCAGGAGGCATAATGGAGGCTTGACCCTCCTCTGGCTGTAGAGTGGACTCCTCTGGCATAATGGAGGCTGGACCCTCATCTGGCTTTACAATTGACGCAGCAGGCCCGTTAGCTGCAAACATGAATGATCCTGCAGGCATGATGAAGGCCGGACCCTCACCTGGCAATAGGACTGATCCAGCAGGCATGATGGAGGCAGGTTTCTCCTCTGGCTGTAGAATGGACTCGTCTGGCATAATGGAGGCCGGACCCTCATCTGGCTTTACAATTGACGCAGCAGGCCCGTTAGCTGCAAACACGAATGATCCAGCAGGCATGATGAAGGCTGGACGCTCATCTGGGAGAAGAAATGATCCATCAGGCATAATGGAGGCAGGTTGGTCCTTTGGTAGTAGGATTGATCCAGGAGGCATAATGGAGGCTGGACCCTCATCTGGCTGTAGGTTTGATTCACCAGGCCTGATGAAGGTGGGACCCTCACCTGGCAATAGGACTGATCCAGCAGGCATGATTGTGGCAGGTTGCTCCTCTGATAGTAGAACTGATCCTGGTTGTAGAGTTGATTCCACAGGCATCGTGGAGGGTGGATGCTCATTTGGCAGTGGAACTGATCCAACAATGTTGATACCAGTGGGCTCTGCATTTGCATTCATTTGAACATGCCTTCTGCGGTTATACATGACTGACCCGACGGGCATTATTCTGTGCACTACTCTCTTCGGTTGAGTACCTGACTCAGCAGGCTCCACTCCAGTGATCTCCTCACTAGCCAACATAATTGATCCAGTAGGCATGATAGAAGGTGACACTTCATCTGCACCTTGAAGTGATGCAGTAGGGCGGTCAGCAGCTGGCACTTCTTTCATTGATCCAGCAGGCATGATCACTGCCAACTCCTCAGCTAGCCCTGGGACTGACTCAGCAGGTGTGGCTGCAGCAGACCCTTCATCTGGCTGTTGCACTGATCCATCAGACATGATAGCCGCAGTAAGCTTCTTGCTGACCTGCAAGTCCAGCTGAGTCTTGCTGAGATTCTCTGACCCTGAGGCGTGTGATTCACCTGCTCCCGGCTGACCCTGTTCTGTCACTGAATGGCCGGCTCCAAGTTTAGCTTCAGCCTTCACAGACAACATCACACCAGGAGGCGAAAGAAGAAGTTGCTCTTCCAGCTCCCAAATAAACCGCAGGAGTTGGCGGTCGAGATCTGCCCCTTTGTGCTGATTGGTTATTGGTAGAGGGGGAGGGGGACACCTCTGGAATTACTTAAAAGTTGTAGAAGTGGAGAGCCCGCCTTAAGCAATTTGGGAGTTGCATATGTGGTGGGGGGTGGGGGGGATGAGAAAGTCACACTAGATGCCTTGTATCAGGAGGGCATGGAGCAGCGAGTGCCACCTAATTGCTCGTGTGGGTGGACGAATGTCCTGTAAACTACAACTCTGACTGCACACTTGGCGTGAATGCTCTTGGTAGTTTTGTACCCCTCAAGCAGTTTATAGTGCTTCCCCCTCCTAGTAGTCGGCACCTCCTTTGTAAACCATAGCAATTGGATCCTAACCCCTTCCCCACATTTCTCATGATAAATTGGTAGATAGTTCAATTTCTGTCCCCACCCAGTACTTAAGTAAGAAGAGGAATCTGACTAATCCACCTTGGTGGGGTGTGGTATCTTACAAGTAACATACAGGAGATTGCATTACAGAGCATTGGGCAATCTTTTGGCATCCATGAGGTACGATAAGGCCTGCTAGCCTCTGGAATGTTGCAGGTCGATTGAGAGAAGGTTGGTCCACTCATATCCTGACTATGGACACCTTTACTGTTGCACTTGCCTCACTCCTAGGTGACTGATGAATGCCCATGCACTGCATCGTCCTAGATAAGAAATCCTGCCACGACCTAAACCCGCTTAGCCAGAGCAGGGTCTCGGGGAAGCTGGAGCCTATCGCAAAAAGCTTCAGGTACAAGGCAGGAGGAATCTCAGGACAGGACACCAGGCCATTGTAGGGTGAACGTGCCCATACACGGGCCAATTTAGCACCATCAGCCCACCCAAGCTATGTGTGTTTGAACTTTGGTAGGAAACTGGAGCACCCAAAAGAAACCCAAAGTAAAATGAGAGAGAACAAGCAAACTCCAGACAGGGACTACCACTGCTGTCCTAGATGATGATAATGCCCATTCTAGAGAAATTCTGTAAAACGGGCATGAGGCTGATCACGCCATCCATCAATGATGATTTGACCATGGCTATTCCCTGCGGGGCTAATAAACCTATGCCAGGAGACTTCCCTCCTGAATAAAGTGTGCTTCTTTAGGACTGTAGATCCTCATCGTGCATCTAGAAAATGGCCAATCTGCCCAGAGCACCACCGCTGGTTGTAATGAGGGTCCACACCTCCCTATCCATCATCTGGGTGCTGTCTGCTCCTTGAACTAACACATGGCCAAGGTTTCAGATGCCAGGGGCTGAACACCTCAGTGAATACACCAACTATGCTATACTGTCAGTTAAGTGTTGGCCATTCTGTGGGCATCAGGCTTAATCAAAGTTTATAAAGATTTGAAGCAGGAGGCTGTCGGCTGGAATTCAGATTTTCTCAAAACTGCTAAAGGCGGTGGGTCAAAAAATACCGTCGGGCCAAGGATTTCGAGACAAACCCGACACGGGGCAGGTCCACACCATAGTAAGCGTGCCAACTGCGTGAACGTCCCTCTCCAATGGCAAAGTGTGTTCAAGCTATGTAAATCGTTGCCTAACAGCCAGAAGGTGGCGTGGCTTAAACAGGACAGACACACCCATTGCACATCCTGCTGATGACGTCCCTTAGGCAGAGACCCCCATATGATCAAATATGTAGGCATAATCAAAACTTAAGCTTCGTGTAAAACAAAAAAGAAAAGTTGACTAATTTATTCAAGGAAATATGAACAGATAAGTAGTTTTAATCTATGGAAAAAGTAAGCCATCCCTGGCTGGCATAGTTGGTTTTGCTGCCAATCTTTGGTAGATCTTTCCTGTAACTGTCCAGCAGTCTCAGACATTGACTGGTAGATGAAGTTCATTTCCACTTCTCCAGGCAGAGTTTGTTCATTTGTGTGATGTTTGAGGGGTGTCTTGCATGCATAAGCCCTCCCACACCACCACAGTATCTCAGTAAGTATTCAGATCTGAGCTTTGACTTGGCCATTCCAGAACCTTCCATTTCTCGATGGATTTGGGCTCATCGTCATGTAGCAAGGTCCACTTTCAGCTGCGCTTCAATCTTCTGACAGGTGGTCCCATTTCATCCTCTGGTACAATGAAGATTTCGTATTGGAGTCCATGTTGGTGATCTGCCCAGACCCTGACACAGCCCCAAACCATAACACTTCCTTCACCGTGCTTTACAGTTGCTGTTGGGTTCTTCTGGTCAGATGCTGTCTTGTGTTCCACCAAATATGATAATAATAAGTATGTTTTATTTACAGTATATAGCACCTTTATGTCTTATGTCTTTGCTTTGTCTGGCCAGAGCACACTCTTCCAGAAGTCCTGGGCCAGGTTCCACTCTCACATCGCGATGCATAAAAACTAAACTTGCCGTAAATTTGCATATGCACATTTCCACTTTTGTCCGTACGCCATGTTTTAGTGTGAATTCTACACACGGCATTATCCATGAGGCCCCTGGTCTTTTTCTCTGTGTTCATGGGCAAACTTTTGTCTTGCCTTAATGCTCTTTCTGGACATCACATGCCACGTTAATCTAATTCGCGCCCTTTTTAATGGTGGACCCCTGCACTTTGACATCAACAGCTTGCAAGATCAAACTGTCAGTCCCGTGATGAAATTCTGTAGCCCTTAGAGACGTCATTCTGCTCTTGCAGGGGTTGCCTGACCTGCTCAAGCTGCCCATTGTTTCCAGTCTCTTCCACTTCTGGTGGATTGCCAGTTGTTTGGAGATCTTTGTAAATCCCTTCCCAGACTCCTAGGCATCTGTAGCCTACTTTGTGAAGGCCTCAGAGAGCTCTTTTAGTCTCGGATGGCGATAACACACACACACCTCAACACCAAAGAGCAAAGCAAACTCCGTGTGTGAGGTTTAAATAAGAGCGTGTCAGACGAGGTCCCCCCTCATGATGTTCTGATCATTTTCACTGGACTCTAGTTTGAGGTATTTAAGGTTGTGATAAATGGAGGGGTGGGCTTACTTTTTCCACATGCGACAGTTGTATTTATGTTTCTTTAAATTATACAGTGGACTACAAAATGTAAACATGACCTGATGTTTGTTATCTACGGATGCTGTTTACATGGCGGTCAAATCTACACATGTCCACCATACGTTAAAAGAGAAGAAACATTTCCTGGGGTGCACTTACTTTTTCACATGACTGTATATATACACCTGTGCATGCTGGGATATTAACATTAAGTCACACCACGGCCCACCTGCTGCAAATGGGCCCTCTGCCCCACCCTTCATTGTATACACGCCATTAAAGTGACACCAACACCGAGGACTTTATCCAGCTGCTCTTTTATTGGAATGTCACTAGACAAACGGGGGTGTGGTGGTCACTCCTGTCCACCAGGCTGATAATCCAACCGGCCCCCACCCCAGGGCCATCAGATAGCAGTCTTCTGGCCCGGCTATTTGGAGTCTTCTGTGGGTGCCATCTTTCCGTCCGCCATCTCTGCCCCAGTCCTGGGCACATTGTGGGGGGTGTTGCCTCCACTTATTTCTTAAAAAATAAATAAAGTAAAAACTTCAGAGTGAGAGGCTTAGCAAATGTGAAACCACACCAGGCCAGTCGTGATAGCTCCTGCCTCCTGGCACATTCTTTCCCCCTCTCGGCATTTCGCTCCATTAAGAGAGGAGCCCCCCGGCGCTTTTTTTGCTCTGAGTGAAAGAGTGGAAATGGAGGAGGGTTAGGATGGAGCCAGCAAGTCCACACCGGTCAGGTTTGGCTATGTAAGCCAGTAATGCTCCATTGTCAATCAAGGTGACAAGGTCACAATTCCTCAGGTAAGTCTCCTATCACGACATTCTCAGACCTCCTTAATCCAGACTGGGGCCACATGGCACTGGTCCATCACAGGGCTCTTCTTACCCACCCTGGGCTAATCTGCAGACCCTGGTCATAGCAGAGCCCAGTTAAACACGAGGAGAACATGCAAACTCCACCCAGACAAAACAGCCAGCATCTATGAAGCAGCAGTGACAACAATGGTGCCACCAGGAGGCCTACCATCCAACGTCATTGCATTCTCACACCCCCTTAGTCCGATTCACTGACTCAGAGCGCTCCAGAGCTCATGCCATCAGCAGTGGGCACCAGTCCATCACAGGGTACACCTACCCACAATTAGCCAATCTGCAATTACCAATTACTAAGAGAACATGCAAACTCCTCACAGACAAATGCCCAGGATCCATCCATGAGACTGCAGTGCAAATAACGGTACCACCATGATGTCAGCAGTCCAATGCTAGAACATTCTCAAACCTCATTAGTCTGACTCTGAGGCACAGGGGACTGGACCCGATATAATCAGCAGGCAGGAACAGCTCTGGGCATGGCACCAGTCCATCCCCCACCCACAATGGACCACTTTGCAACTATCCATCTTTTCGGATGAGAAAAGTCAACCAAAATAAAACCCATCTAATCCCCAGGAGGACAGGCCAAAGCCGGGACACTGGGCCCATGAGACTTCTGCACTAATCGTTGTGCCACTTTTGCTATTGAATTTTATAACAATACTCTCGGACCTCCTTGATCCATCTCAGGGGGGCTGCAGCCTATGTTGGCAGCATCAGAGACACCAGCATTCACAATCACACAGTGCCGGTCAGCATTGCTGGTACTCGGGAACAGGAGAATCAACATGACAATGACAGGGTGCAGCGCTTGAACTGTGTCACTCTGCAGCCCCCTAAAACCCAATCTCTTATATAGGACCCTGCACATTTCTTATATTCATTGTATTTGGAACAATCACATACCCTTTAGCTTGAGGTCTTCTTGCTTGTTTGGGTTCCTTGGAGACAATGGCGGTGAGGGTGGCAGTGGCAGTGTTTTTGACAGAAGAGAAAGAAGATTTTAGTTCAGTCAGATCCACAGTTTGCATTTGTGACTGAAGTCACACTCAAGTTGCATAAGAAACATCAGGCACAATTTCCCCAAATAAGTCCCCCTGCTAGTGAATGACTGCCCCCCTTCCCTCAAAGCACACAGAGCTGGGACCCTCACTGTCCTCCGCTTTGTCATTTAATAGATGCTTACACAGCATGTGCTTGATGGGACGGGAGACTTGGAACCTTAAGGCTGGACTTTGCCACTGGTCAAGCCAATACCCTTTATTTTATATATCGCCTTTCTACAGGAAGCCACACCTGAAGCAAACTTACAAGTACAGAGCTCTGGTTCAGCTGCTGACATTTATTTATTTATTTATTTTTGTCCACATTTGGAACTCTGGCAGGCTGGGTGACCCTGAACCAGCTGCTTTGGAGTTTAGAGCCCAGCACTAGGCTCCCTGTCTAAAATTGTTTTGTGGCCATAAAAGGAGATGGTCCGTGGTCACACAAGATTATGGCAGGTGTCACCTGTATACCGTAAATGACAGTAATGGTTACTGTGGCTGGTGTTCCCTTGATAAACATGAAGAGTGGTCAGTTGGGTGGGGGACCCCTAGGTAAACACTCATAGTGGTCCTAGAGATGTATGCCCTCATGGTAAATAATTGTAGTGGCCCTTGATGTCGGCTAATCAAATCCAGTCCACTATTTATAAAGGTCTGTGCGGTCCCTTGAGACGGAGCATATGGGCACTGTGGGGTCACGGACCCCCATCTTGCTGCAGCTCCCTGGCAACCACAGCTGAACAGAATTCTGCCAACTTCAATCTGTGGCCCTGCATATGGTGGCTAAATGGACGTCCTTACAAGTCAAGTGTGTCATTAGGCTTCTCTTCTAACTCTTGCCATTTCCCAGCCCATAAGGCACGCAGTCTCCTGGTGCACCCCACTCCCTTGGCACAGTGCCATTCCTGCCACTTGTTTACCTTTTATCCTCCATGTCCAGCAGGTGGCGATACTCCTGGATTTCAAGCTCATGCCTGGTTTTGAGGTCCAGCAGCACCTTGTACTCCTCGTCCTGCCGTGACACGTCCCCCTTGAGCTGTGCCAGCTCAGCCTCCAGCTGGTTGATGAGGGTCTGCAGCTCGCTCAGCTGGGTGTAGTTATGCTGCTCCGTCTCATGCAGGCTGCCCTCCAAGGCTTGTTTCTGTTGGAAAGAGGAAAGGTGGATATTAATGGGCTCAGGCCATCATCCTCATGAGACGCCAGAATTGGGCTAGAGTCAAGTCGAGTTTTTCCTGCAGTTATCCCTCTGCCATCTCCATGGGTCTAATTAACATTCTGTTGGGGACAATGGAGGACTTCTGGCCTGGCTGCCTATCCTTTTATAGTGGAGGTCATAGCTGCTGCTTAAAATACGAGGATGGCAATGACATGTCAATTATCAGCGGGGTTTAGGGGGAAATGTGGAGCAGCCGGACACCGGAATCTCTCAGGCCCCCACCATTCGGCAGGTCACATCAAAAGCCTCTTCTCATTGGTGCGCTTCACATTCGAGGCCCCATTGAGCTTCTGCCCCTGCTGTCTGTCTCCCGTCTCACACGCCTTCCAGTTTAAACACATTGAATTGAGTCCCCGGTGTGAGTGTGCAGACGGTGATGTGCTCTCTGAGTTCGAAGACTGTTGCAGTTTAGGAGACACTCCATGAACATGTAGCTGTGGTCTACTGGCAGGCTATGAAGTCCATTTGTTAACCCACTTAGGTTATTTGTTGGGGGGGGAGCGTCCGTTCTCTGGCTCAGCTTTCGCTCATTTTAATGCGCTTTGTGTTATAAATGTCCTTGTCTCTAAAATTATTAAAAAGACCACCGAAGTGCTTTACGGAATGGAGAAAGACGATTAACTTTGCGAAATGGCTCGGGGATCTCTTCTGTTGGTCAGTAAGAGTTGCAGTTCAGGCTCTGGCCAGCGGGTGGCAGCAGCACACACGTTTTACACTCCTGGCTCCTCGGCGCGCTTTGAGGCTCGACGGCCCCCACGCCGACCCGCAATACACCTCATGGCAGGCTTGAACCTTTGACGTGCCTTGTGGGCAAAGCTGCTCGAAAGCAAGAAGTGCCAGCACGGCTGTTTCTCGAGGACCTTAAGTGGTCCTGCACTGCTGTGCGCATAGTGTGACTTGTGATGGACTGGGGTCCCGTCCACTATGATGTTCTGTTCTGCGTCCCTTAGCACTGGCATGAGCTCCGCACTCCGGAAATGACAAACGGCGGCACACAGATATTAACCTCGCCTTTATAGAGTGCTTTCCTCCCCACCGGTCAATTATATAGTGCCTTAAATACGCATCTGTCTTTCATATAGTGCTTTCCCCTCTATTATATAGCGTCATAAATATGTATGTAATAGAGAGGAAATGCACTATATAAAAGATCAATGAAAGGAAGGGCATTATATAAAAGACAGATGCATATTTAAGGCACTACATATCATTTATATAGTGCCTGTTCTCCCAGTCTGTCTCTCTTAATATACTGTATAGTGCCTTACATATCCATCTGTCTGTTACATTGTGCCACTCCTCTCTATTTATCTTATCAATGTAGATTGTGCATTCTCTCCCTACCTATTATAGAGTGCCTTAAATATGTATCTTTTATACAGCGCCTTTCAATCCTGTCTATCTCTGTAATATATAGTGTCTTACATACCCATCTGTGTATAAGTTCTATAGTGCCATTCCTCTCTCTTTATTTATCTTGTATAAAGTGCCTTCCCTTACCTAGCTATGTGTTCTATAGTGCCTTAAATATATAAATATCTTTAATACAGTACCTTTTGTTCCTGTCTGTCTTTTAAGTATATAGTGCCTTACATATTCCTCTGTCTATATGTTGTATTGTATCATTATCATCTCTGTTTAACTTGTATATAATGACTTTCCTCCTTACTTTCATTTCTATTTATTTATCTTGATTATAGTGCCTTTTCTCTTACCTTATCTATTATATGGTGCCTTAAATATGTTTATTTGTATATAGTGTCATTCCTCTCTATTTATTTGTCTTGTATATAGTGCCTTAAACATGAATCGTGCCTTATATAGTGCCTTACATATCCACCTGTGCATCTCTTATATAGCGCCGCTGTAAGTCGTGATTGGCCAGGGGTTTGACCCTGGTCTCCACCCTAACCAGCACGCCGCTGCGCACACAAATCCCTCTAATGGCACCTCTCCTGGCGTTTGGCCGTCCCGCCACTTGGCTTGTGCTCTTCGCTCTTCCCATTCATTCCGACTTGCTCCCTGCCTTTCCTCATTTCAGCGACCAGCCATTCCAGAAGTTTCTTTTTTGTGATATTAAAGTGGACCTGTGATGTCTCCAGATGCGGTTCAGCCCCTTTGTAGATGGACACCCTCCTAGTCCGCCCCGCCGGAGCCCCTCCAATTCTCAATGAGCTCAGAGCTGGACAGAACGGCCAGACACAGCCACGGCGGCCCACTTCAACTCGTCTCAGGCTCCCTGGAGGGCAAACGGCAAGAAGGTGCAGAGAACATGAAGATTCCCCTCGAGAATGGTAGGCCTGAACTGGAGTGCAAGAGCTGTGAGTGGCAGAGCACCGAGCCACCATTATGGACCACCACAATCACACCAGACGGCCGTCAACGCTGATGTGTGCAGATGGCCACTGGCTTCTCCTTCATCGGCTCAGCTGCCCCCTAACACCCCATTGGGCAACTTGATGGCCTGTAGGACGTGGACCTGTGGTCCGGTTCCCCCTTAGGATGACTCACATATCAGAGAAACTGACGGAGAGGGGGCTCCTCACAGCCCCTTTGACTACTTTCCTGCCCAGGACCACCTATGTACCAGGCCGTGCCCACACTTACCAGACTGATCAGCGACTGCACCTCAATCTCCAGGCTCTTGATGGTGCGCTTTAATTCGGCCAGCTGGTTGCGTCCCGACTGGAGCTCCTCGGTGCTGCTGGACACTTGCTGGTTTAGGTCGTCAAACTGTAAGAAGACAGAGAGTATGTGAGATGGCACATAGGAGGTGGGCACTCATAAACAGGTCGCTGTGCCCACAAGGGGTAAAATGGAGGCCCACAGCCATTTTCCACCCAGTACCTCGTTTGTATTTATCTGCCACTTTTACCCAAAGTGACTCTCAAATCGTACTCACAACCCAGGGAAGTGATTTCCACAGGTGTCAGCGGTGGGATTAGAACTTGCCTTCTCATTTTTTTAATTCTCTTTTCTAATGTCTTTCCATGGTGAGCAACAGAGGGTGCATGGTACTTGGTTCAATATTGGCCCAAGATGGGGACAAAAGCTGAAATTTAATGATTTTATATAGTGCTTTTCAACAGTGAACGCCATTCCGAGGCAGCCCATAGGCACAGTGCTACTATTCCTTGTCTCTAGAGTGTGACAACTCTCAGCATTTAGGGACTTGGGCACTGAAGGTGTGTGCCCACATATATAGCTAGATGGTTGACAGATGTGGCAGGACTGTTTCATCAATGCTGAAGTGGGTGTGGTGCCAGAGTTTGGTGACTGAGCCCACCACAATGCTGTCAGCACTAGCTATGGATCCTCTTGTCTGTATATAGCGCCTTTCCATCGGCAGCATCAGCACAAATGCATTTCACAGGTGCTGTCAAGACTCGGGGTCACACAGAGGTGACAGGTGGTGTCTGATCTCACCGTCTTGTGATTTTTATATAGCGCCTTTACAGTTTGCACCATCACATTAGTCTTTATATAGCGCCTTTCTCCAGGACACCCCCCCCCCCATTTCAACTCACTTAACAATTTCAGTTAGCATTATATTTATAAATTTATTACACTTCAGGTGTGCAACTCACTCAGAGTCACAAAGATGTCGCAGATGGTGACAGAACTTGTGGTTTCTTGATTTAATGTAGCACCTTTAATACTGTGTAGCTTTATGTAGCTTTAATTTAATAATTAGTATTAATATAATACAATATTTAATATAACATTTACTATAATGTAGTGTTAATTTAATTCAATAATTTGTGTTAACATAATATAATGTAATATTTGATATAGCATTTAATATAATGTAGCGTTAATCTCATATGGCGCCTTTACAGTTTGCTCCACCACATTAGTCTTTATACAGCACCTTTCTGCAGGCTAACCATTCAAACTCACTTAACAATTTCAATAAGTGTCGTATTTATAAATTTTCACACTTCAGGTGTGCGACTCACTCAGAGTCACAAAGATGTCGCAGGTGGTGACAGATCTTGTAGTTTCTTGATTTAATGTAGCGCATTTAATACTGTGTACGTAACTTTATGTAGCGTTAATTTAATTTATTAATTAGCATTCATATACTGTAATCTCTCCATATATAATCGTATATATAAACTCCAACGTCTGTCTTTCTGTATGTCACGGGAGAACTACTTCACGGATTTAGATCGGGTGTTTTTCTGCAATTTTCGGTTGATTTTGCGACTTCTCTCGTCGCGCTAAGAATCATAGTTCGCTAGCGGTACTGATTTATTTGTGTGAATCCGAGAGAGAGAGGCTGCGGGCCGAGGGGAAGGGGTCGGGACCCTCCTCACTCATGCGTCAGCCTCGGGGTGTATTTTACATCCTCTTAGCTAGCGATCGAGAGAACTACTTCACAGATTTAGATCGTGTTTTTTTTCTGGAGTTTGCTTGAGCATTCCGGTTGATTTTGCATCTTCTTTCATCACGCTGAGTATCATAGTTCGCTTGCCGGAGCGATATGTTCGCACTAAAACGAGACAGAGACGGGGGCCAAAGAGAAGGGGTAGCGTGACGTCAGCAGTGGGGAGTCGGTCTACCTCTCCGTTTCGGAGTGTAACTTGCCTCTGCTTAGCTAGCCATACCTGTTTTGTTTATTGTTTTTTTTAAAGTTTGCCCTGTTTCATTACTACGCGGGCAAAGCCGCGGTGAACGGCTAGTAGTTAATATAACATTCAGTATAATGTAGTGTAATTTCATATAGCGCCTTTCGCACAGGGGCGACCCTTTCAATGCCCTTAAACAGTAATTTGCATTTCTCAAGTAAAGCCCAATGTGATTCGCTCAGGTGGCTGTGGCTGTCAGTTCATATAGCGCCTTGCCACAGTGAATGCTAGCCGACAAAGCTCACTCTACAGGTACATGAATGTCATTTCTCTGTTGTTGAGACTGACGAGGGTCGGGTGATTTGCTCGGGGTCACAAATCAGTTACAGGAGAGAGCGACTCTGTAGTCCTGTTGCTTAATGTAGTGCCTTTCGCTTAGGGAGTTTCAATGTCAATGCATTTAACAGAGACTTCAGTTCATTTCCATCTTGCTGAATAATATGTGACTCGCCTGGGCTCACAAAGCTGTCCCTGGCCTTGAGGTGGTGTTGTTTGATATAGCGCCTTTCCACGCCAATTCTCTGTGTTTGCACTCTGGTGATACTGACGGACTGCCAGTGTTGTGTTTGGTAGTGTCTGAACCACTAGAGGGCCACACCTGCCAAGGTATTCACCTGTGATGACTAAAACAGGAGGGGCAATGAGCAATTGGCACCACGATCACCTGACTGTGCCTGGCATCACCCTGACCGTAACAGTGACACACTTGGCATCAATAATAACCTGTGAAATTTGAGGTCCTAAAGTCAGGATGGCAACAGAGAAGAGCAACAGTGTGCCCTTTTAGCCTACCTGGGCACTCACTCTCACCTTCTCCTGTGTCACACTGGCATGCCAGTCTAGTGCCCACCCCACACAAGCTTGATAGATCTGCTCACTCCTGTGCCAAGGTGGTTGGCAGGAACATTTGCCCGGCTCACCTTCTTCTTGTACCAGGCTTCGGTCTCTTGCTGGTTCCTCTCGACCACCTCTTCATACTGGGCTCTGATTTCAGCGATGGCGCTCTTGAGGTCGACCCCAGGAATGGCATCCACTTCCACATTAATGGTGGTGCCTTGCTTAGCCAGCAGAGTGTTCATCTCCTGCAGGGACGGAGGAGGAAGACGGACGGACGGATGATCAGGTCCCAGTGCAGACAGGTGCCCCCTGTGCCCACGTGCCACTTCCTCACCTCTGTGTGGTTCTTCTTCAGGGACAGCCGCTCCTCCTTCAGTTCCTCCACCTGCTTGTCCAGAGTGTTTTTGGCGATCGTCAGCTCGTCCAGCAGCTTCTTCAGCCCCACCATGTCGGCCTCCACGGCCTGCCGCATGGACAGCTCAGAGTCGTACCTTATTGGGGGAGGGGGGGCAGACGAGAGACAGAGAGGTGTGAGTGGGTGCAGACGTCACTGCCTTGGCACTCAACCCAAGAGACTGAGAAAAGCAAACAAACGCACTTCATTTTATAGTCGTCAGTGGCCAGCTTGGCGTTGTCAATCTGGAGGACAATCTGGGTGTTGTGTTGATTGGAGGCATCGAACTGTGGAGATCAGCAAGAATTCAGACATGAGCACCCTGGGCACCCGTGGGCACACAGTCATCACAAGGTTCTGTTACTGGATTCCAAAATCTGGTAACTGACAACCTGGCCTGGCACAGCCAGGATGGCACTGCCCATCCTAGGAATGGACAAAAAGCCACTGCCAAGCATCAATGGCCTTAATAAGAATAATGTTTTATTTATATAGTGCCTTTCCCTTCACTCCATACTCCGCCCATAAAGACTGGCAGCTGAACAGTAGACAAAAAGCAGCAAATCTATGAAGTAAATGCCTCTAACTCTGGAATGCCAACAGAGACCCAGCAGAGGGCAAAGGATGGCACCTGGCATCATGCAGTGTGGTCGTTTAGCAGTGCTGGCAAGGACCAGAATACCAAGGAGAGAGTGATCTTATGTTGGACCTAGTGGAGGGCAACAGTACCCTCTTACAGCCCATTGCGGCACTTATTGTGTGATTTTGGGTTATACAAAAATAAATTGTATTGTATTGTATTACAGCCATGGCAGAGGGCAGAATTGTCTCTTTATGGACTTGGCACAGGATGGCTCTTGGCTTTTTTAGCACTGACAGTAGGCACCATCATCTCTTTACAACCCTGGCAGGAGTTAGTGTGTAACTATCAAACTCTATTTAAAGGGCTGGCATAGGGCAGCAGTGCCACCTTACATATCCAGATGAGGGCAGCAGTGTAGCGTCTCTTTATATGCCTGGCAGCAAAGGCCAGCAGCATCTCTTCACTTCATTGGTGGGGCAGCCCTACCTCTTTAAACGCTTGGCATGTGCCTGACAGATGTGGTCTCTAGTGACCTGGCACATACTAAACAAAGGGCCAGTAGTGTCTCTTTACATCGCTGGCAAGGGCAGAAGTATTTATTTAAATGCCTGGCAGTTTTTGGCTAGGGTGGCATGGACATCCCCCGGCACATACCCAGCAGAGATAATCACTGTCACTTAATACCCAAAGGCTGAAGTAGCACTATCGCTTTATAACACCCTTGGCACGTCCCTGGCACAGGGCCTTTATACCCCTTTTTAAATTCCGGGAAGAGGAAACCACAATCTCTTAATTCTCTGGCACATAACTCAGGTACTCCCTGGCAGAGACACCACTATCTCTTTATAAACCTAGCAGAGGGCAGCACCATCTCTAAGCCCCCTTGGCACACATCTGACAAGAGAGCTTTAGTGCCTCTTTACATCTCTGGCAGATGTCACTGTAATCTTTTAGTCCCCTGGTACATATAGGGTCTGGCAGAGATAACCACTGTCTCTCTTGATACCTCCTGGCAGAAGGCAGCACCATCTGTTTACCTCACTGGCACAAACCTGGTTAGATGCCACCATGCCTTTTCTACATCCCTGGCAGAGGGCTGGTGACAGGCACAGACATAACACTCTGTTCATTTGGTGTCCTCTTTTCCAGAGAGCATGCAGCTGGCCATGGCATCTTCATCTTTCTTGGAGTGCCTGCTGAACTGAACTCTGAAGATGCCCAAATGAAACCCCCTCACCCACCTGGTCCTGCAGGCTGGCGATGGTCCTCTCGTACTCGCTTAGGTCTCTTGGCACTGGAGTCTGCTGTTTGTACCAGTCTCGGATGTTCTGCTCCAGACTGCTGTTGGCCAACTCCAGTGTGTGCACCTTCTCCAGGTAGGACGCCAGCCGCTCATTCAGCTTCTGCATGACCTCCTTCCCATTGGGAGCCGAGGCAATGCTGGGCATAAAGAAGAAGCCCCCCCCAGTGCCAGACAGCGCCATGTACTGGCTTGACCTGGAAATAGAGATGCTCTGCCCCCCTGCACCCCCACACACACTGGGGGGGCGGCGCAGCAGCTCAGATGGTAAGACTCGACTGGAGTATGTGCTGATATCTGCCCACATGGCTGATCTGACTGGCACTACCCTGTCGTGGCCCTCTGCTGTGGCACTGATATGGAGCAACTTGTGGGTGGGGCACCTCAGCCCCTCCCTGGGATGTAACCAATTGTGGCAATAGCACCTGTGGACAGCCAGGCCCCCTCTGATGTGACAGTGAAATAGAGAGGAGGGAGTGGTGAGAGACCGCCTGCAGCAGCTGGTAACTCGAGAGCAGGATGAGAGACCACTAGGGGGCATCACAACACCTGCAGCTCTGCTGAAAAGCCAGGGAATGCAGGGGTCACTGAAGGTGTGGAATAAGGCAAAGTTACTGCACCCGCTGCACTGCCAGGAGAGCTGGCATGAGCTATAAAGTACAGGGCATCCTGCACCACATGGCAAAACAAAATGCCAGCTGCAGTAAAACCCCTGTAAAGAAGAAGGTTTACTATACCTGCTGTCTCCCTAGGCTTGGATGATGCTTAGAGTGCCTGTGCCAGTGTGAATACAACTGTGGGCACTGAATAAAGCAAAACAACATCATCACCCAGTGCCATACTGCCTGATGTGCAAAGGTGGGGGGTATGGGCCAAAAACAAAATACTTTATGAGCACTAAAACAATTTTGACTGCATTCAGTGCCAGCAAGTGACCCATAAAGCAAAAAAAGAAGCTGTTTGTGCCCAATGCGGGTATCCCTAGGTGCCCTATAAGTCAAAATATTAGCTGTGCCCAATGCAGGTATCCCTAGGTGCCCTATAAATCAAAATGTTGGCTGTGCACATTGTGGGCATCTGTAGGTGCCCTAAAATCCAAAAGCTGTCTCTGCTCAATATGTGCAACTCTAGGTGCCTTATAAAGCAAAATGCTGTCTCTGCCAATATGGGCAACCCCAGATGCCATATAAAGCAGTCCATGTGCCCAATCCAGGCAACTCTAGCTGTCCTATAAAGCAAAATGTTGTCTTTGCCAATGTGGGCAACCCCAGGTGCCTTACAAATCAAAACACTGCCTGTGCAAAATTCAGGCAACTCTAGGTGCTCTACAAAGCAAAACATTGTGCCAACGAGGGCAACTCTAGATGTCATATGAAGCAAAAGGTCTGTGTCCAGTGTGGGCAACTCTAGATGCCCTTTAAAGAAAAAAGCAGTGTGTTCCCAAAGCGGGCAACTCTCGGTACTTTTAAAGGCAAAGGTCTTACTGTGCCCAGCGCTAGGGTTGTGTGGCCCACCACTACTGAAAAGACCATACTTTTCAATGGTACGGTACCAGTATTTCCAGAGTGGTGGCACTGGAAGTAAATGCCTGCTTTCCACTCAGCCCACCCACGACTTCAATAGATTAGGCAAGTAAAATGGGCTTAAACGTGCCTGAGACTTCCAGAAATCACAGGTATTGACGCGGTCAAGACTTCACAGCGGGGACCCCCAGTTGTTTTGACTTTATTGAGACTTCCCCCCCCCCCCCCCCTTTCTTTAACATGATCAAGACCCTTTATGACTTTGATGCAAAGTTTATGCTATCAAGAGGGAAATGGTGCTTAGTGTGGTGTGATGGCGCAGCCCACCAGGGAGGCTGGAGTAAGACCAGGGTGCGGTGGGGGTTTTGGAGTACCTGTTATTTATTTCTGAAGCATTTTGGTACCAGTACTGGGGTCCAAAAGTTGGTATCGATACCAAACTCAGTATTTGTGCTACCAATCCAACACTGCCCAGCACCCTTCTAAAGTTGTATGAAGGCATGCAGTGCCATGCTGAACATCTGGCATAAATGTTTACATCTGCCAGCCCCCACTTGGACTAGCAGACTGTAAAGAAGATGCTTTTGACTGAATTACTAGCACTGCTGGGGGGCATGCCATCTGGTGCCCCTCTGCTCTGTAGTACCCAGTGATCTTTTCAGTTCTCTGCCAATTGTCTTGAGGTTTTCTTTCTTTATTTTCTGTCATCATTCAAGATGCACTCTTTGAAAGGTGGTGAGCTGTAGGCATGAATGTTAATGGCTCGTTCTACAGGATGGCATGGACGCCACCTAAAGCTCAATGTCAGCAGCATCTCAGGGCCTCAGACAGACAGCACTGGGGGTTGCCTGAGAGAATTCAATGCCTACTCACCGAAGACCATAAGAACTACCAGCACATGTCAAGGCGCTTTATAAAGAATTACTGATCTGACCTCCTCGGTATCCGGGGGCGCTGTAATGTCCTTCTGTCCAGCCATCACTCCAACTCTGTTTGTCATTTATGTGCTTGGACTGATTAAAGAGGGGCTCAGTCACCGCATTTCATCAGACAAACACTCGCTGAGCACCCAGAACCAACCACTGGCACTGTGGCAGCAGGACAGCATTTGATGTGGGGGTCTGAGGGGGCACAGAAAATCAACATTTACATCTACACACTAGGGATGAGGATGAGGCAAGAACGTCTAGGGGAGCAGAGCTCTCCACACAAATGGGCACCCACAAGGCTGAGACTGGCATCAAACCCTGCCCTTCTAGCTTTTCTTATGGTTGAGTTCACATGGCATGGCCGAGAGCTGGAACTGGCATGTCTACTCAAGCATCTGCCTGCTCTACGATAAAAACTCTTTAAACGCAGGCGGCCATTTCCTCGATACCCTGTCACCTCAAGAATGCCCTATGAAATTTCCCTGGCCATGCTGGGCATCTTCGCTAGTCTTCTCTGACTGAGAGGCATGGTCTATTGCAGTGGCATCTGGTGCCATGGTGGGGACCAGCCTTGGACAGAGTGCCAGTCTGTCTCGGTACCCACTAACAGATAAGCTCAGTTTTACAGTAGCCAAAAATGCGGGCATTCATTGCCCAACAACTATTGTGCCCAATACTTCACTGGTTAGCTTGTGTAGCCTCAGGATGCCCACCTATTAATACCATTGCACCTGTGGGAACCAATTAGGACCCATCCCAGTCACTGGCTGGTCATGATGCCTCTGACTGCTATAGTAAGACACATTGGCTGCCCGGAGGGAGATTCCCTCAGCGTTACCCGTGACATGGGCACATAGGCCACTTCCTAACATATCATCTCATCTGACCACCTACTGGAGGGCACTCACTGAATGAGGTGCCCTGTCCATACATGGTGCTTCTCCGAAGAGTCAGCATCCACTGCTCCAGGGTGCTGGGTTTGAACCCGGTGCTGGTCATTACCAGTGTGCCATCCAAATGACCTCCTTGTGTCTCTGTGGGGTTTCCTTTGGTGCTGCTCAGATCCACTTGTGAAACTGACTGGATCTTCTAAATTTGCTGCCTGTGGGCATGCGAGTGACTATAGGGCCCTGCCTAGGGTTGGCCTCTAAGACATCTGAACAGCTAATACCCCCCCCCCCCCCCCAACCCCATTATCAACCTCTCCCAGTATTGGCACAAATACTCCAGCTGTTTTTGTCCTGATGACAGGGTCACGAAACACCAAAGATGCCCATCTCTTCTTATGTTGCCCTCCAACAGTTCCCAGCTTTGTGTGTCAGAACTGCTGCCAGTCTGGGCTCGAGTGACCCTGGCACTGCAGCTGAGGTGAACAGGGTGAGCAGGGGGGAGATTAAGCTATAGGCCTCCGCCTGCATATTCACATAGATATGAACCTGGGAGTGGCCCTCATCTGCCAGCTAGGGGGCAGCTGTACCCCAAGGCTAAATCTCACTTTTGAGAACTTGAGACGGTGGGCAAACCTGCCAGACAGACTATCTTTTACCAGCAAGCCGCTGGTTATCCTGCCCACTCCCTGAAACTTGATTCTTGCATTGAGAGGGTGCATCGTTTTTCTTTTTCTTCGGTGGGAGGATGCCCATCATACCCTAATTTGGAACCTCCTTGAGTCAATCATCACAGACATCAAACTTTGGTAATGTCACAGCTCCCCTTGGGCACCGCCAGTTGTGACAGGCCAGTCAGACCAGCAGGGGCAGAGCACAGCAGCTGGGAGCAGAACCAGGGGAAGGACCTGTCACTGCTGAGTGCTGGCTGGGAACTGTGCCCAGAGTGCCACGCAGACCTTATGCTCTCAAACTGGTGTCCATTTTCTAGCCCACCTGATGTTCACCGGGGAGTCCATCCATAATGCCAGGGTTAGGGCCTCTCAAAAACGCCACAAAGTCAAGAGATGGTAGACCATTGGATGTAACAATCTGATGGGAAGGTGGATGAGTCAGCCACAAAGAGCTCATCAGAACAGTGGAACCGGGCAAGAAATCAAACAACACAAAGAAGAACCATAAAGTAAGTACGCAAGGAACAAAGAAATGAAACCTCAAAAGGCTAAATTAACAATGAATGGAGTTACGGAAAGCCAAGTTTTGAATAAATAATTAGTCTGATGTGTTTGGCTGGTAAGCATCACAATACGTGTGGACTGTTTTAGGAATACAGTATTTCGGACAAAATGAAACACAGAAATACGCAACGTGAAATGAAACCCGTCAGCGCTGCGAAGACTCTAGCGAGTCCTGTGTTTTGATTGGTGAATCATCAGCACGGGGACGCGCACAGTCTCGACTGTGCACACGCCAACCAGCCACGGGAGTCTCAAAGTGCTGCTCAGCGTTCTGAATGTGCGCGTCTGTAGAGGACACGGATTCGAGAAAGATCTGTCCAGCATTAGAATTAAAGCCCCAAATTCATCATCGGGAGTCTGCAGCTGAAGTGTCTGCCTATAAATGTGACACTTCATGGCTGAGGATTTACGTCCGCTCAACTGACGAGTCCCCATCCACAAAACAGAAGTCGCAAGAGCCCGTGAAAAAGCCCACGCCCCTCCGCTGAGACTGTGCGGGCGCCGACCCTGCTTCAAAGTCCATCCATCCATCCATTATCCAACCCGCTATATCCTAACTACAGGGTCACGGGGGTCTGCTTGCTTCAAAGTCGCCATTTACTTATTGCCATTTTCACAGTTCGCAGTGTGTTTTTATTTTATTAATTCATAATATGAATGAGATTCCAATTCCCATAGTTTTCTGTGCGGTTTCACTAAAAGTGTCAGTTATCACATGCTTGCGTTAACGGAAACGGTTCATGATCAGGATTCGTGTTGTTTTATTGGTCCCACCCCTTCCGAGAAAGGCGCTATATAAAGGACACCACGTCGAAAAATATTGTCTTTGAGACAATCGCCGAATGCTTTTTGTTGAATGGACTTATGAAACGGGATACCCGTGTGTACCCCAACCCCCAAACCTGTGCTCATCTGTTTATTGATTGACAAGCCATTGTTAAAAAAAATCCAAGTTAGATTGAAATATTCGCATATTTTCATTAACCGATTAATTATAATTACAGACCAATTTCAAGTGTACCTTTCGTTTCTGAAGTACAGTACTTGAAAACGGAGTCGGCACAGAACGAGAGTCTTCACCTCACATATTCCGGTTTACTTGACAAGCCCCAGTTTGGCCTTTGTGTCCATCACAGTGCGTGAACAGCGCTAGTTAGGCAGGAAATGACATTTTAATATCATCAGATGAAGGAAATGCTACAAGGACTCTGTTATTAAAGTGTTGCATGGATTAAGTAACAGTTCAATTACTGGGATTGAGGAGCACGAGGTAACGACCCCTGGAGTGGGACTTACTGTGAAAGGCGATAGATGGATAAATTGAGAGGAAAGGCGCTATATCGCATAGAGAGAGAGAGACAGAAACGGCACTAAATCACAGATACACTGTATTAAAGACAGATAAGCAGACAGAAAAGGCACTATATTAAAGACAAACCGGAAAGGTGCTATATCATATATAGAACCATATTAAGACAGATAGAAAAGGAACTCGTGTTGTGAAGGGGGGTCTGAATGCACGCTAAGGTAATGCAGACGGATCAGCTGCTGGCTGTCTGCTAGCTGCTGCAGTGCTGCGTGATCTGCATGTCGCGCTGCGTGACGATCATTTAAAAGCCTGCACAGCAGCTGTCCTTTAAGCTCACTTCCTTGTCTCATGGGACGTTAAAGTGTCTCGGAGAAATTGTTTGTAAGTAGGGCATGATGTGCAAGAAGTCTCATAGGACTTCAAAGTGTCTCTCCGAGATGATCACGTCTCAACCCAAGAATTATATATATATATATATATATATAGAGAGAGAGAGAGAGAATATGACAGATATATAGGCAGTATATTAAAGACAGATACAGTAGAGAGAAAAGGCACTATGCAGGTGTATATACTGTGTGTGTGTGTATGTATATATATATAATATATATATATATATATATATATTTATATAGCAAGGGAGAAAAATAAGGAAAGGCGTTATTCGCTAGGTATTGTTTTACAGTGAAATAGTGTGGCCGCTAGGGGGCATCACAGAGCCCCAGGTACAACTGCACAGACACAGGTCCCGTGTTCAAGAAAACCTTTTATTTTAAGAAACAAGTTTTCTTCCACAATCAACAATTCAATTCAGTTTTCTTTTCTTTTCTTTTCTCCTCCACTCCTCCCTGGTGAGTGTTGTTCTTCCTCTGCTTCCTCACACTCCCAGATTGAGGTGAGGCAGCTCCTGTTATGTAGTGGTCCTTCTGAGTCAAGCACCTCAAAACAGGGGCACCTACTCGGCAGCTCCCTCTGGTGGCACCCACAGCACCCAGGAGGGTTGCCCAGTGAAATTACAATTCCCATGTTGCCCCCCCCAAGTATGCACATGAGGCAATCCAGTAGGGATGCTTTCACCTAATACATTCAGGGAGTATGCAGCCCTGATTGGTGGTCTTCCCATCTCTTTAGGCTTAGCTGTCCCACCTAGGAATGGGAGCATCATCCAACTTGGATGGGATATCCATCCCTTCAGAGCCTCCATCCACTCTTGGAGACTTTCATCCAGGCAGGGGTCCATCCTTGCAGGGATAACATAAAGTGCAGAGCAGAGCAGAAAACCAAAGCCCCCTGCCCACACTCACGTGCATGATTTGGCACTCTTTATAACATACACCTAGCATATCTTCAACATACAGAATGTAGGAACCCCCCCCCCCCCCAATGCCAATGTACCTATTATATCTGGTCAGGGTGCAGATGGGCACCTTGGCAGGAGTCTTTAAAACATCAGATGACTGTGGTGCCCTGGTAGTGCCTCCTGGCACACTTGTGGTGTAATGTTGTAATGACTGTAGGTGGTATAGGAAGCATCATGGAGAGGATGGGCAGCATTAGTCTTGGTGGTCTCTCATTTTTCCCCTATCCACTTTTCTGGCACCATAGCCAGTGATGGACTTGGCATAGACAAAATCTTAGCAGTGCCAAGGTGCCTTCTCGCCTTGAGGGGTGCTGCTTTTGTCTTCAGCATTCATATTAACCTGGAGGGTCAACTGGCAGTCCTGCATTTTATTTTATTAATAAAGCTTCTTGATTTATTTGCACATTTTGTTTTTAAATAAAGTAGTGTCAGGGGGGTCTGGAAAAATGGACAGTGAAACACTAAGCCCACGTTTACTCAGCACACCACTCCCACCCCACCAAATGGTGGCCAACCACCACACCGTCCATTGTCAAAACCTAATTAATCCAGTGGAGGTCAAGGGGGAGCCGTGGTCATCCAACACCACTGAGCCCAGCCAATGCTAAAGCCAAGCCTGGACAGGGGGTGCCTTTCCATCTTAAGTCAAAATCCTACACACACACACACACTCATAGGCAGGCAGAATTCACTCAACTCCTTCTCGCGGCTGTGGGACAAAAAGCAGAACACCTGGAGAAAAACCTCCAGGGGCACAGTGGGAGCGTGCAGGCCTCACACGAACGGACCAGGTGGGCGTCAGCAGGCCTGAGTTTCAGGGCCTGTGAGGTAGCAGCCCTGACCACTGTGCCCTCTAACTCTGGAGATCTACAGGACTTTCTTGCTCGACGACTCCTTAGCTGGGGAATACCAAGGCCTGACAGACTGTCATCTTCACTGTGTGAACTGCTGCCTTTCTCAGAGTATCATCTGCCAGCGCCATTGTTCCCATTGTTCTCTTAAATTACGGTAAACGGCGATCGGGTTACCTGAGAGTAAAGGGCCTTGGGGTGTGAGGGGCTCCTTCGTGTTGCTTTTGTCTCCCCACCACTGAGTCGACTAAATAGGTGAAGGAGCTGCATGTGTAACAGCAGACTATGGAGCCATCAAGTGAAGTCACTACATATTCTTAAGGCACATGGAGACCTGAGGTATGGCAGCTCATTGGTGGGATTGGAGGGGGGTTTGGGGCTCATACCAGACAGCCTGACATGTGGGTGAAAGGTGACGGCAAAAGTCAGCTTGAACAAGGGGAGTACATATCAACTTCACAGATGTAAAACCAACCACTGGAATGGCACAGCGCCCAGTTATACCAACTGCAATGGACTGCCAACCAGCTCATCATAACTCAGCAGTGGGCTAAGTGTACTAAATGATAGATGGATGGATTCTGACATGCATAAATACTGGAATCACCCATTGTGTCCAGCAGTTCAAGGTAATTTAGTCCAAAAAAGTACAACGTGAAAGCTATAATGGTGGTCAGGAGGTTGCTAAATACGTTTTATCTTCACTGTGAGCACCAAACTCACTAATTTACTCAACTAGCTTCTTCCCTATCAGGGATCCTTGCCTCACTGAACATAAGCCGAAAACCAACCCAGGAAGGGATGCCAGTCTTCAAAAGGGCACATACAGCAAATTATACAGAAACTTCAGTATGGCCAAACAACAGGCCCAGATGAATTCCCTCCAGAACCCTTGAAATTGTTGAGAACTAGGAGTCCCATTAGTCTCGTGGGGCCAGACGAGATTCTCAAACGAGAATACGTGTTTGGGGACGACCCATTAAAAAATGAATACAAGATGTTAAAAACTTTTGCAAATTTACTTAAAAACCGAGAATGGAATAAGAACAGTCCCTTCGCTAGCATCCTTGAACTTTGGCTCTGTGACACCCCCTTCTATTGATCATTGTTGAGACGTTTCTACACCACATTTGGAGTTCACCTATGGTCAACTCAGTTGATTGACATGATTAGTTAAGGAACAGACCTGAAAGGTCCACAAGTGAGCAAAAACCAAGACGTGGTCAGTGGATGTACCTGCAGAGTTTAGAGTCAGGATTGTGTTGAGACAAAGATCTGAAGAACAGCACCATGGCCTCCATAATTCTTAAATAGAAGAAGTTTGGAACAACCACAATTCTTACTAGAGCCAACCATCCAGCAATACTGAGCAATCAGGGGAGAAGAGTCTTGGTGAAAGCGTTGCCGAAGAACATAATGGTCACTCTAGCTGAGCTCCAGAGGACTTTATGTGTGGATGGGTGAAACTTCCAGAAAGAAACCTATCACTACAACACTCCACAGACCTTGGCATTAGGGGTCAGACAGACGCCTCTCCTCATTTTAAAGAGACATGAAAGCCTGCTTGGAGTTTACAAAGGACACCTAAAGCACTGTTCCTCAGCCACTGCCACTGGTGGGCTGCGAGTTGCTGTTGCTTATAATGGTAGAGGGTCATGGTGGGTCACAGTGCAACAATCTCAGACTCCACACTGACAATTTCATGACACAGGATTTGGACACAGGAGGGGAAGGTGGCACTAACCACAGTGGAATGGTTATGGGGTCACTTGTGCTCGTCCACTTAGATACATTTATTACAGTCTGGGTTGGTGACGCTGTGCAACGCGCAGCCGATAAGGACTAGTGAAAGTGAAGGAAGCTTTAAGAAACGCCATACATGCGAAGAGGAAAAAAAACACGGAATAAGTACAAACATATGTTAGATGTGAAGCAAGCACAAACACAACAGCACTGGAATTGGGCTGCAGAGCTGCCCTCAGTCCCGAGCTTTAAAGTGACACATCAGTTGATGCACAAACTTCGACACCAAAGCGCTTCGCAGTCACCGCAGGCGCAGTCGCACGTTAGCGTTCATTGTGCGCATGTCTGAGTACATCCGCGTAAACACTACACTTCCCAGCAGCCTCTAGCAAAGCCTTGTGGATATCGCCGACAGGTTATTTTTTTAATTAATTTTTGCTCTTCTCCGACAAGACGAACAGTTTATTTAAAACCGTATACATACATGACACACACATAAACAAAATGTAAATGAATAGTTTAAACGTAGCCCTTTTTATCGATCTTGTCTCAACGATGTCGATGTTAAAATAAAACAACATTCTGTAAACCGCTTCATCCAAATCCTGGCCGAGATGGCATGAGACTTTATCAGGTTGTTCTGCCATCAGAAATTTTTAGATTTACCCTTACAAATTGTTTCTGGTAGAAAAATAAAGTGTTATATTTGCTAATGACATGTAAAAAGAAGAAAAATGCAGTCTGATCCTGAGAGATTTTTTAAAATCGCGTGAAATTCGAGTATAGCAGCAGTGCCCCGCATGCACAGGCTTTGAAAGACGCTCCTAATAAGATATATATTTTTAAATAATAGTTTGATTTAATAATCTAAAGTACAGATGCAGCTAATTTTGTTACTGTACTGTATATAATTCAGTCCAGTTGTTTGTGGTCTCATAATTGATTGATTTTCGTTATACAGGGTAAATATATTAGTTTGGGCTGGAAAGGGAGAATAGGGGAGATAGGTGGGGAAATAAAAGTGATGGGCGCTCGGTGCACAAGAAAAGGAAAGGAGAGGATGAAATGCAACTCACGGTTTCGGTGTCTTTACTCATCTTTTAGGATGAGGTGTTAGAGCACCGGAGCGTCTGCCGGCAGCAACGAGCGCAAGGCAGGAGTCAAAGGCGCCGTGATGGCACCGCGTTTCTCTGCTTAATAAAACTTAATAAATGTGGGCTTTAATTGACTGGGTGTATTTTTCATTTGTATCGTCATTCAAATACTAAACCTCCCATTTTAATGTCAAAATGTTTCTTTATTAAAATAAAGTTTTTTTAAACAATTCCGTACATTTTGGGGTCCTTCCTCGTATGTCATCATACTCAGTGGAAGGGCACCTATTAATTCAAAAAAATCCCCCATTCAACTCTTTATAAATCTACAAGTGTGAATGTATATTTTATACGAAATAACCACCTTAGTGCCGCCCACAGAGGTCCTGTGTGTGAAACTGTGCTGCAGAAATGAATGTCGTTGCTGTTGCGGTTTCTACTTTTGCTATGTAGGAGAAACGTCCACAAGGTGGCAGTAAAGACCCGCTGCTGTCTTCAGCCCGAATCAGCCCTGTGCGTGTCAGAGGAGTCTGCGGAGGACTGGCGCCCCTTCCAAAGCCGTTTCCTGCCGTGCACCTCCTGTTGCCTGGACAGGCTTCACCCGCTGACTCTGAACTGGCTTAAGTTGGTTATCCTCCTGTGTGGCGCAGTGGCGGTTAGTGCAGGGGTTTGGGGGGTCATTTGCCTGTGTGGAGTTGGCATGTTCTCGCCGTGATGGTCTGCCTGTTCCTTCCCTCCCATATGTCCAGACACTGTGGTCCCAGACATGAATGGCTGGCTGGCTCTCTTCAGTTTCCTGCCTTGTGCTCAGTGCTGCATGGACAGGCTTCAGCCCCCCAGTGACAATGCACTGGACTGGGCCGGCTATGGTTACTGCCAGCTTGAATGTTGCTACAACATGAGCACCTTGAAAGGGTCACAGAGGGTCTGAATTTGTTGCTTTGAGGTTTATATAGTGCCTTTACATGGTGGATACTATGCCTTACTAATGTAGTCTTTCCACATGCCTTGTAGCTTCAATGATTTGTTCTCTTAGGGTCACAAGGGAGTGAGTGGGGGGCTGCATTGTTGCCATTTCTAGTTTTTATAGCCTCATAGTGAACATCATGCCCGCACTCTTTAATGACGAAGTTCAATTTTTCCAAGAGGTCTTCAGTTGAAGGGGTCCATGGAGGGGGTGCACTCGGATCTTTGCAGTTCACAGTTCAACACCTCATCCTGCCTGATCTGTGCTTATGGAGAGTTGGATGGCGGCATGGAGTGCAGGGGTCCAGCCTTGTGCCACACACGTTGTTATCCCCTGGCACAGCAGTTCAGTGTCCCTGGCAGCTGCAGAAAAACGTCACCCTGGCAGGTGGGACAGGCGCTCAATCCCAAGGCAGCCAGACCCCTCGGCCATTACTGGCAGTGGTGCTGTAAGAATTATGTTTCTGGACTTCTCTAGCGTCTTCAGCACCATCCAACCTCTGTTCCTTAGGGACAAGCTGACAGAGATGGGAGTAGATTCATACCTGGTGGCATGGATCGTGAACTATCTTACAGACAGACCTCAGTATGTTCGTCTCGGGAACTGCAGGTCTGACATTGTGGTCAGCAACACAGGAGCGCCGCAGGGGACTGTACTTACTCTGGTCTTGTTCAGCCTTAATACATCAGACTTCCAATACAACTCATGGTCCTGCCACGTGCAAAAGTTCTCTGATGACACTGCTATCGTGGGCTGCATCAGGAGTGGGAAGGAAGAGGAGTATAGGAACCTAATCAAGGACTTTGTTAAATGGTGCGACTCAAACCACCTACAACTGAACACCTGCAAAACCAAGGAGCTGGTGATGGATTTTTGGAGGCCCAGGCCCTCCTGGACCCTGTGATCATCAGAGGTGCCTGTGTGCAGAGGGTGCAGACCTATAAATACCTGGGAGTGCAGCTGGATGATAAATTGGACTGGACTGCCAATACTGATGCTCTGTGCAAGAGAGGACAGAGCCGACTATACCTCCTTAGAAGGCTGGCGTCCTTCAGCATCTGCAATAAGATGCTGCAGATGTTCTATCAGACGGTTGTGGTGAGCACCCTCTTCTACGCGGTGGTGTGCTGGGGAGGCAGCATAAAGAAGAGGAACGCCTCACGACTGGACAAACTGGTGAGGAAGGCAGGCTCTATTGTAGGCACGGAGCTGGACAGTTTGACATCCGTGGCAGAGTGACGGGCGCTGAGCAGGCTCCTGTCAATCATGGAGAATCCACTGCATCCACTGAACAGTATCATCTCCAGACACAGGAGCAGCTTCAGCGACAGACTGCTGTCACCGTCCTGCTCCACTGACAGACTGAGCAGATCGTTCCTCCGCCACACTCCGTTACACCTGCCTCGCACTCTCCACCTTGCATTTTTTAACTTGCAGTGCATTTTTATCACTCTTTAATGAATATTGTTTTTATTGTTTTCATCAGTATGCTACTGCTGAAGTATGTGAATTTCCCCTTGGGATTAATAAAGTATCTATCTATCTATCTATCTATCTATCTATCTATCTATCTATCTATCTAT
>JANRMT010062850.1:17834346-17859188 GCA_026402145.1 Polypterus bichir lapradei | reverse complement strand
AGCATTTTATTAAAAGAGGAAGGCAAGTGACTGGAGTCGGTGAAAGGCTCCCTGTGTGCCCCCACTTACCCCCCAAGGGGGGGGGGGGGGGCGCTGATTTCAGTCCCAAAGTCCTCAGTGGCCGATAGCTCAGTTAATAAAGGGTCTGACTTGTCTGTTAACTCAAAGGGCACCGTGCCACCCTTCAGCGAGGCTCAGCTATTTTTAATGACTTTATTATTCGGTGCTTCAGTAGCGTTCATGTTCTGAGTGCCTTCAAGTGCTGCACTTCTGATGCCACAAATGCCGTTTCCATTTTCACGCTACTTCAGGGCGCTCCACCAGACCTGCCAGGGCAGAGCGAGGCAGCAGTTTGTGGTTTGTAAAAGTCAATAAAAAAGGCAGTTACACCCCGCAGTGGCCACCCTGTTTACACAGCAGTTGTGCCAATGAGGTGTAAAACTCACAGCCACCACTGTAGGGTCACGGGCACAGCTCGGCATTACCAGCGGGGCTCACAACATGGCGACCTTGGCAATCCAGTCAAGAATATTGGGGGGGGGGGGGGGGTGGTTGACATCTTCATTAGTCATGTGACAGGAACTTTGTGAGGTCGGGTATGTGGGGATGGCACTGGCAGCAGCGAGTCGAGGAAGGTTTTGATAGCAGGCCATCACAGTGCCCAGGTCACCACTTTCCACCACCTGCTGAGATGTGGCACTCCCCCCCTCAAACACCCAAGAGGTAAGACCCCATTCACAGTGTTCACTGGGGTCTCCAAGCATCCTCAGCTTGCCCCCTGTGTGAGTACGTGTGAGTATATCCTGTAATAACCTTGCTGCCCCCATGACTGGAATCAGCTGGCATGACAAGCTTATTATGCCATCTGCCACTAAGCGGTGACTGGTGTGCAGTGGCATCAGGGCATCTTCAGTGGTATGCTTGCTGATTGCTTTGCCCTGGTGGCCGCCAGTGTCATCTTTCATGGCAGCTCCGCCTGGCACCATCTCCTAGCAGACTCACAGAAATGCACAACATGAGCTCCACTGTCACCAGAGCTGTGCCCGCGTGTGGGTCATTAAGGGACGTCAATGGCAGTCCGCTACACGGTGCCTTCAGAAAGTCTTGAGACCCTTCACTTTTCATGCATTTTGTTAGGTTGCCTTTAATTGGCTCAATTCATTTTCCCCCCTCATCAATCAACACTAAATACCCCCAGAATGGCAAAAGCGTTTAAACGTTTTATTGTAAATTTAATAAAAATTTAAAAAAAACTGAAATCTCATGCTGACTCAGGTGTGCAGACCCTTTACTCAGAAGAACGTTGAAGCCTCCTTGGCAGCCATTCCAGCCTGGCGTGACAAGCTCCCCACACTCATTTCTCTCTCAAGTGCTGTCACGATGGATGGAGACCCTCAGTGGTGGGCTGTTTTCAGGACCCTCGAGAGATGTTCAAGTCTGAGCTCTGGCTGGCCCCCTCAAGGACATTCCCAACATTGTCCCTATGCCTCTATTATGTTCTCCAGCCTGGCTGGAGGTCTGCAGCAGGTTCTCATTAAGGGGGTCTCTGCACTTCGCTTCTCCCTGAAAAACAACCCCACCATGTGGCTCGACCAGCACCATCCTTCAGCGTTGGATGGGCATAGTGCAAGTGATGAGAGGTGCCAGGTGACCTCCCAGACTTGACCAGTCCAACTTCGGCTTCACCAGGCCAGACTTGTATCAGTGCTGCCAGTAGAGGCTCTTCTGAATAAGTAGAAGGAGGGGTGGATGGACGGAGAGATGTGTCAGCGAATACTAAGAAAGAACAAGAGAATGTCTGCACGGCGTAACAATCGGGGAGCTCAGTCAGTTTGATGACTTTGGCGATTGACGTTTTCTTACTTTTGTTTATCGAATATTTTTGTAGCCGTGAGACATCTGCAGAACTGGAGTGCAGTGATGTGTGTTAGTAGACCACGATATACCTGTGGGGGGCTCAATGGCGCTATATAATGCCATTCATTGTTCAATCACTTAACTGGCAGCATTTGTGTAAGTTAGGGCAATGGCACGAGTGTGCCCTACATATGTGGCTCACGCCCGCTTTGCATCCAACACTTCCTGTGGATGAGGGGGCTGGAGAGTGGAAGGTGTCGTGGCGAAAAATTCATCATCAGAAGGCTTTTTACCTAAAAATAAAGGCTATTAGGACACGGGATAGACAGACAGAGTTTTAAAGCTTCATTGCAATAAATCAACAACAAAAAATAACAAGGACTCAACCCAATACGGCCAAATTGAGCTGAGCCCTGAACGTTGCCATAATCGAAGTTTTTATAACAATTTCTTATCATTTTAACCTTGTTCAATGAGCTCATTCTGCACCTGGCCATACTGTCTATTGTTTATTCCAGTTTCTGTTTTTCTTATTCTTGATTGGTTCTTCAACTGGGAAGATGTCCTCTATTCCATATTTGGTCTTTCATGGTGTCACTTCCTCCTCTAGCCTTTCAAGCTATACTATAATATTGGCCTAAAGCTAAACTTTAATTAAAAAGAAATATTGTATATGCTTTCATTTAATCATTGCTTGGCATACTTGATTTGTCTTAATTTCTACACTAAAGCTAATTTCTAATATATTCTTCTAATATTTTTGCTAAAGCCTGAATTTACCAAGATTTTCTCTTCATGCATTACAGTGTGACCTTGCTTACAGCAAAAAGCCTTTTGTTGCCTTTCTGCTGATTCATCAACCCAGCTGGTTTCGCTACGTGCCTTCCAGAGCCATCTTCTCTCTGTTATCGCTTCCTAAGCCTTGAACACAGGTGTTCTCAACCTCTTATCTTGTTCTAAGCTGGTATCGGTGCGTCAATTTCTGTTCTTTTCTTACTCTGGAAATTTTGCTGTAAGCTTAATAAATAATGCAATATAACTGATTTTTAGTTAACTATTTGCTTGACCTATCTTATTTGCTTAACATTCTAATTTATGCTTAGTCTAATATTTTAGAAGCTTTTGATTACTTTTTATGGCTCGTTATGTTAATTTGCTATTCTTTATGCTAATACAGGGGGTCCTCGGGTTACAATGTTTCGAGTTTACAACACTCACTCCCATAAAAACTTAAAAAAATTGAGACATGAAAAGGAATAAAGGTAAGCATTTTTTTTACACTCATTCTTTCTGTTACTGCAGTACAGTATATTTATGTCCTTTTCTTTTTTCTCAGGCTTAGATTTTGTGTTTTTATGTTCTAGATTATGATTTTGCAAATGTGTTAAGATAGGTAAGTGACTTAGGCTAGAGTGTGTTTCGACTTACACCAAAATTCGGGTTACATCACTGTTGTAGGAACGGAACTGTGTCGTAACCCGAGGACCCCCTGTATAAAAAAACTTTCCTTCTACAAAGGACGGGTGGCCGGTTATTTGATTTAAGCCCTGCACGCCCCCCTCACCCAGTGAAAGTGCTGTTTAGTGTGCTTTGTAAGAGCGATTGAAACGAAAGGCGCTATATAACACCCACAGGTCCTGGTGGCTTTGGCAGTTTGCACCTGCTGTGGTTTGTCAGTACCAGAGCTCAGCATAAAAGGCGCTATATAATGCCAATACTCATTGATTGGTTCATTTACATACACTGGGTTTATTTTTCATGCGGTATGAAAGGCGCTATATAATCTGAATTTTTACATACGCTGCCTCTGATACACTAGAACTGTAAACTTAAAATGAACTCGATTTAGAGCATGTGCACTAAAAAGGCGCTATATATCTTAAGAGTGACTGATTGGTTGGCTCACCTGCACACAAAGTCCACACCTGACACTCACGGCCACACAGTCTTGTTCCTCACAGTCCAATTGTCCACTGGGGGCCATTCTCGAAATGCCAAGTGACTTTTACTGTATGTGCCATCTGGCCATAAAGAGTGGAGAGTTGCAATGATGGTCGCCCTTCTGGAAGTTTCTGCCATCTCCACACAAGTTAACTGGAGCCCAGCCAGGGTGACCACCAGGGTTTGGCTGACCCGTCTTATTGAGGCTTTTATCTCACAGTTGCTCCATTTGCATGGCTGGTTGCTGGTCCAAATATCTTCCATGTAAGAATTATGAAGGCCATGGTGCTCCCGGGACCCTCCAATGCTGCCAACATTTCTAGCCTTCCCCCCGATTGATACCTCTACTCAATCCTGTCACTGAGCCCTGCATGCACCCACGGGACCCCCCATAGACTGGCTTGTGTCTCCAACTAATTAGTCCAGTCAACTGAACTGACCACAGATGGACGATAGGCGCAGAAACGTCCCGGTGGTGCCCACCTGCCTGGCTGAAGCTGAGGCTCTGAACACTGGGGTCTGCTAAAAGTGTTTCCGCTTTCTCATTCGGTCGGGTGTGATGAGTGTCCCCTGATGAGGAAAAAAAAAAAGAATTTTAACAGTTTGAACTCAAGGCTGCAACACAACAACACGTGAAAACAGTGAAGGGGTCTGCAGACTGACTGACCGACACCAGGACACCATCTCACAGCCCACCAACACCAGGACGCCATCTCACAGCCCACCAACACCAGGACGCCATCTCACAGCCCACCGACACCTTCACACCATCTCACTGCCCACTGACACCAGGACGCCATCACACTGGCAACCGACACCAGAACGCCATCACACTGCCCACCAACTCCAGGACGCCATCTCATTGCTCACCGACACCAGGATGCCATCTCACTGCCCACTGACAGCAGGATGCCATCTCACTGCCCACCAACAGCAGGACGCCATCTCACAGCCCACCGACACCAGGATGCCATCTCACAGCCCACCGACACCAGGATGCCATCTCACAGCCCACCTACAGCAGGACGCCATCTCACTGCCCACCGACACCAGGACACCATCTCACTGCCCACCGACACCAGGACACCATCTCACTGCCCACCAACACCAGGACGCCATCTCACTCCCCAACCGACAGCAGAACGCCATCTCACTGCCCACTGACAGCAGGATGCCATCTCAATGCCCACCGACACCAGGACGCCATCTCACAACCCACTGCCACAGCCCATCAGCACTTGCAGTGCCCACCGTATGGACCAGGGGTCCCCAACTCCAGTCCTGGAGGGCCCCAGTGGCTGAAGGTTTTCATTCTAACATTTTCTTCATCGGTGAGCAGTTTTTTGCGGCTAATTAACTCCTTTACCGTTCCCTTGAATTGACTTGTTTTTTTAAGATTTGTTCCTCTGAGTTGCTTTATTTCTTTTCTTAAATGGCAACCAAACAGAAATGAAGTGTGACGTGAGTGAGCCAGCAGAAGACCACCTAAGTCAGGGCCTCAAACTCCAACCACATTCACTCCAACCAGTTGTTTAATGCGGCGCCGAGTCTCGTTGTTAATTAAACCCGCTCTTTAATTCCACAGCTTGTTGCTGATCTTATTGTGTGATAGTTGAGTTTCCCTTTTCTGTTCAAATGTTTTGGGGACCTGAGCAGGTTATCATTCCTGAGACCCTCATCTTTCTTTATTTCCACTTATTGTATGATGGACACAATTTGCTGGTCTCATTTTGTATCTTGTTGATTGGCTGCTAATTAAGGGGTCCGAGTCTTCAAGGGCAACTCAATTAAAAAAAAGGCAAAAGGAGTGAATTAGCAGTAAAAACAGAAAAAGGGTAAGAATGAAAACCTGCAGCCAGTGCGGCCCTCCAGGACCCCTGGTATAGACATTAAAGACCCCCAACCATGATGTGGCGCCCTTTAGAACAATTTGTCCCCTGCTTCTCTTTGTTTTTTTTTACACAGAGGGCACAGTGTGGGCAGCACTGGTGACTGTGCCATCATGACCAGTCCTAAAACCAACACTCTCCTGGCTGAAAAAAGTCAGTGAGGGTAACCAAAAAAAAAGGGGGCACTGAGCCCCCCAGAATTAGTCTGGGCAGGTTCTTCAGATAAGACGAGTGAGTCTTGTTAGAAGATCCTGTCCTGCCAGTCATGCCCCAGCCACCTGGCACAGTGGTCAGTCAGCATTGCCAGTTTTCAGACATGAGTGAAGCTGGTATGTTCTCCCTGTGTAGCTTGTGCCCGTTATTTCATGGCTGTCTTTAGTTCCCCCCTGCTGCCCCCCACACACACATCCCAAAGATGTCCACGTTGATTGATGCCCAGTCTGTGGTTGTGTGTGGGTGTAGGTGGGTGGTCTGGGGTGCCAATAGTTCCCTCTGAGTTAAGCTCTGGCTGACATTTTGACCCAGAAGAGCAGTTTACAAAACAGACCGATAAATGGATGGAAGCTCAAACCTGTTATGTGACATCATGAAGCTGAAGGCTCCAAAAATTAACAGTGGGTTCAAGACAGGCGCCCCACCAGGAAGGAGAGCGCAGGTGCCAGTCAGTCAACAGTGGGAGGAAATTCGCCTGAATGTGGAGAGAACATGCAAATTCAGGGAGGAGGCCAAACGTCATCCCAGCAGACCGCAGGTTATGAATTTGTGGAGAGCCGTTAAAAATTTGCATGCTGTGAGTGGCCTGGGGGGGCACAGCAGAATGAGCTCACAGCTCACAGCACCAGTGGGTGCCTGCTGCCTTGTGCCAGTGCTGCCACTAGAGGCTCCAGCTCCCCGCCTGCCATTCTGAATGAGTAGACGGACGGACAGACGGAGGGGTGGATGGACGGAGAGATGTGTTAGCGAATACTAAAAAAGAACAAGAAAATGTCTGCACGGCGTAACAATCGGGGAGCTCGGTCAGTTTGATAACTTTGGCGATTGACGTTTTCTTACTTTTGTTTATCAAATATTTTTGTAGCCGTGAGACATCTGCACAACTGGAGCGCAGTGACGTGTGTTAGTAGACCACGATACGCCCGTGGGGGGCTCAATGGCACTATATAATGCCATTCATTGATCAATCACTTAACTGGCAGCATTTGTGTAAGTCAGGGCATGGGCACGAGTGTGCCCTACATATGTGGCTCACACCCGCCTTGCATCCAACGCTTCCTTTGGATGAGGGGGCTGGAAAGTGGAAGGACGGGTGGCCGGTTATTTGATTTAAGCCCTGCGTGCCCCCCTCACCCAGTGAAAGTGCTGTTCAGAGCGATTGAGATGAAAGGCGCTATATAACACCCACAGGCCCTGATGGCTTGGGCAGTTTGCACCCACTGTTTCAGTCTAAGAAGTTGCTGGGGTTTGTCAGTACCAGAGCTCAGTATGAAAGGCGCTATATAACGCCAACACTCATTGATACAGCATGAAAGGTGCATTATAATCTAAATCTTTCCACACACTGCCTCTGATACATCAGAACTGTCTGCTTAAAATGAAGGGGTCTGCATTAAGAAAGGCGCTATATATACCTTGATAGTGATTGATTGGTTGGTTCACCTGCACACACAGTCCACGCCTAACACTTGACTTGTCTACTCAGCATGAATGTCCTTAATAAGTGTGCTCAGTCAGAAAGGCGCTATATAACTTTACTATTGATTGATTGATTGATTGATTAACTCACACTGGCCACCTCTAATACAGCTGAACTGTCTCTTTAACATTAACTTCATTTACAGACAGGAGCAATAAGAAAGGCGCTATATACTTTCAATAGTGATTGGTTGATTTTCCCAGTGTTCCCATCATGTAATAGTGATTGGTCAGTTGATTGAATGATTAATTAATTTACACACACTATCTGCCTCTAATACACAGGAATTGTCCGCTTACATTTAACTTGATTTAAAGCGAGTGCATTAAGAAAGGCGCTATATACCTTGATAGTGATTGATTGAATTGTCGGCTCAGCATGAACTTCCTTAACAAGCATACTCAGTAAGAAAGGCGCTATATAACTTTAGTATCGATTGATTGATTTACTCACTCTGTCAACCTTTAACACACTGGAATCATCAGCTTAACATGAAGCATACTGAAAGGCGCTATATACCTTGACAGTGACCGATTAGTTGATTTGCCCACACTGTCCACTCCTAATACACTGGAACTGTCTGCTCAGCAGTAACTTGCCCTCTAAGTGTTCGCAATAATGAAGGCACTATATACTGTACCTTCAATAGCGATTGATTGATTGATTGAGTTTCCTTTCACACATTAGAATGGTCTGCTTAACATTAACTTGGTTTATAAAAATGCTCAGTTTGAAAGGCACTATATAACCTACATACTGGTTGGTGGATTGATTGAAGTACACACACCGTCTGCCTCTGACACACTGGCATTGTCTGCTCAACAGTACCAATCAGAAAGGCGCTATATACTGTCACTAGTGATGGATGGGCTGGTTTGCTCACACTGTCCACTCCTTATACACTGGAAATGTCTGCTCAGCGTTCGCTTGCCCACTGATGGGAAGGCGCTATATACCTCAAGAGTGATGGATTGGTTGGTTCACCTGCACACACAACCCACTCCTAACACACTCGACTTGTCTGCTCAGCACAAACTTCCTTAGTCAGAAAGGCGCTATATAGCTTTAGTAATAATTGATTGATTAACACACACTGGCCATCTCTAATACAGTTGTGCTTGAAAGTTTGTGAACTCTTTAGAATTTTCTATATTTCTGCATAAATATGACCTAAAACATCATCAGATTTTCACTCAAGTCCTAAAAGTAGATAAAGAGAAACCAGTGAAACAAATGAGACAAAAATATTATACGTGGTCATTTATTTATTGAGGAAAATTATTGAATATTACATATTTGTGAGTACAAAAGTATGTGAACCTCACGGATGATCAGTTAGTTTGAAGGTGAAATTCCAGTCGGGTGTTTTCAATCAATGGGATGCCAATCAGGTGTGAGTGATAGATCGATAGATACTTTATTAATCCCAAGGGGATGTTCACAATGCAGCAAGACAACGACCCTAAGCAAACAAGTCGTTCTACCAAAGAATGGTTAAAGAAGAATAAAGTTCATGTTTTGGAATGGCCAAGTCAAAGTCCTGACCTTAATCCAATCGAAATGTTGTGGAAGGACCTGAAGCGAGCAGTTAATGTGAGGAAACCCACCAACATCAAGGAGTTGAAGCTGTTCTGTACGGAGGAGTGGGCACCCTGTGTTATTTAAAGAACAGGATCTATCAAAGTCTGCTCTTCACAATACATGTTTGTGGAAGTGTATCATAGCACGAACAAAGGAGATTTCTGAGGACCTCAGAAAAAGAGTTGTTGATGCTCATCAGGCTGGTAAAGGTTACAAAACCATCTCTAAAGAGTTTGGACTCCACCAATCCACAGTCAGACAGATTGTGTACAAATTGAGGAAATTCAAGACCATTGTTACCCTCCCCAGGAGTGGTCGACCAACAAAGATCACCCCAAGAGCAAAGCGTTTAATAGTCGGCGAGGTCACAAAGGACCCCAGGGTAACTTCTAAGCAACTGAAGGTCTCTCTCACATTGGCTAATGTTCATGTTCATGAGTCCACCATCAGGAGAACACAGAACAACAATGGTGTGCATGGAAGGGTTGCAAGGAGAAAGCCACTGCTCTCCAAAAAAAACATTGCTGCTCGTCTGCAGTTTGCTAAAGATCACGTGGACAAACCAGAAGGCTATTGGAAGAATGTTTTGTGGACGGATGAGACCAAAACAGAACTTTTTGGTTTAAATGAAAAGCGTTCTGTTTGGAGAAAGGAAAACACTGCATTCCAGCATAAGAACCTTATCCCATCTGTGAAACATGGTGGTGGTAGTATCATGGTTTGGGCCTGTTTTGCTGCATCTGGGCCAGGACGGCTTGCCTTCATTGATGGAACAATGAATTCTGAATTATATCAGAGAATTCTAAAGGAAAATGTCAGGATATCTGTCCATGAACTGAATCTCAAGAGAAGGTGGGTCATGCAGCAAGACAACGACCCTAAGCAAACAAGTCGTTCTACCAAAGAATGGTTAAAGAAGAATAAAGTTCATGTTTTGGAATGGCCAAGTCAAAGTCCTGACCTTAATCCAATCGAAATGTTGTGGAAGGACCTGAAGCGAGCAGTTAATGTGAGGAAACCCACCAACATCCAGAGTTGAAGCTGTTCTGTACGGAGGAGTGGGCTCAAATTCCTCCAAGCTGGTGTGCAGGAATGATCAAAAGTTACCGGAAACGTTTAGTTGCAGTTATTGCTGTAAAGGGGTGGGGTCACACCAGATACTGAAAGCAAAGGTTCACATACTTTTGCCACTCACAAATGTGTAATATTCGATTATTTTCCTTAATAAATAAATGACCAAGTATAGTATTTTTGTCTCATTTGTTTAACTGGTTTCTCTTTATCTACTTTTAGGACTTGATGATGTTTCAGGTCATATTTATGCAGAAATACAGAAAATTCTAAAGGGTTCACAAACTTTCAAGCACAACTGTACATCTGTCTCTTTAACATTAACTTGATTTATAGACAGGAGCAATAAGAAAGGTGCTATATACCTTAATAGTGATTGGTCGATTGATTGATTGATTGATTGATTGACTTGTACAAACCATTTTCCTCTAATACACTGGAGTTTTCTCCTTAATTTAGTTCATAAGCATGCTCATTTAGAAAGGCGCTATATAACCCAGATACCCAAACTCTTTTGATGGAGTCATTGACTGATTCACTTTTCACTCTTTCTACCTCTGATGCAGCTTAACATTTACTTGATTTATAACAGTGTGCAGTAAAAAGGCGCTATATGCGCTCAGTAGGATCTGATTGGTTTTTAGTTGGTCTGCACTTACTGCCCACTTCTAGTACACTGGAAATGTCACAAGGCGCTATAAACGCTCCATTGAGATTGAGCGGCTCATTTATGTTTCCACCCTTCTTCTCTTCTCTTTTCTATTTTTGCCTTTTGCGCCTGTTTATTGAGCACTTCAGCCTTGTGACTTCAAGCACACCCACCGAAGGCCACTGAGGACCCTCCAGTTGGCATCAGCGGATCTCTACAGCAGGAGTGTTTCAGAAGCCCCCCTCGTTATTATGCCTCCTGTTTCCTCCAAGTATAAAACACACAAACTCCTTCTCACTGATCAATACCCCCCCCCAATCCTGGCCCACTAGCCCCCCCACACACTCCAAGACAGAAGACACAAAGACACGGGTGTGCTGCTTGAATGGTGTCCCCTTTTATTGACTTTTTATTGAGTTTTGAGCACAGTGGGCTTCTCGGCCCTCTTTATTTCTTTCTTTCTTTCTTTCTTGTTCGCCTGTTGGACGGGTCATCTCTTGTGTGCTCACGGTGCCGAAGGGGCCGTGTGCCTCCACGCTTACTTGCCACTGGTCACACGAGTTGTGGTCACGGTTGTGACTGTACCACCATCTGGAAAAAAAAATATCAAAGTAAAGTGAGACCCTCAGTGCTGCCAACTGGATCATGGCACCCACTGGCATTCCAGTTCCCATCCTATTACCCCTCCAATAATAGGCAGTGCCCGCTCGGCTACCCGCCTGTTAGTTAAGACCCATGGCTTTGTCAGTCCCAACTCTCAGAGGTGTGAATGGAGTTAAAATATTTAAAAACTTAAAGAGAAAATATTTGAAAACTTACCTTTGCCCAAATTTGTTGTTCTGAAAAAAACAAAAAAAAGAATTAACAATAACCCATAAATCCTGAGGAGGGCATCCTCAGACCTTCACCACTCTGCCAGAATATGCCAGTTATAGACAATGGGGCAAAGGGAGTAATGAATACAACAGAATAGGCTTCCTTTTATATAATGTCTTTCACATAGTGATCACCATGCCATGGCGCTTTACAAGGGCAACTGTTTAAATGTTTTATAAAGTGAATTGAATGGGCACACTCGGGGTCACACAGTGAGTCCGTGGTGGGGACTGAACTGGCAGCCTTTAAGATTACAGTCCAGTGCCTTATCCAATAGGCCATTCAAAATAAGGACCCCCCCCCCCAAATAAAAGCAAATGATCACAGCAAAAGAAAACATAAAATCTCCCACCCCATTGACTGCCAGCTGTTAAATGGGCATCAGGTAAATCTCCCCAAGTGCCACACGGGCACCCAGCAAGCCTCTCAGAGTCTAACACCACAAGATTGAGCTTTGGGTTTGTTAGCTTATGTTGTGGTTTGTTACACATGAGGTGGGCACAGAATACAGTTTATTATTATGGGATGTAGCAGTAATTTCATTGTATGTTGACGCTGTGTTAACCTATATATGACAAATAAACCTAAACCTAATTAATAAAAGGCATCTGAACCCTTACTGCCGATGAGAAGCAGCTTGAAAGTCGAATTCGCCCCCTCGCCCCCTTCAGTCCCACCGGAGAACTGCAATCTGGTAGGCTTTAGGCTTTGATGTGTGTTTATATGCCCACCACTGCACCCCCTTGTGCTACAGGCAAGAAGAGCCTTGGCTTTGAATTCCATGTGTGCAGGAGCTCACCAACTCACCGCGCCCCCTTGAGTCCCACAGGAGAACTGCAGCCCCTTGTTTTTGAGTCTGATAAGCTTTTAGGTGCACGTGTGTCTATGCCCACCTTCTCACCACTACACCCCCTTGTGTCATTCAGAGGAAACCACAAGCCGCTACCCTGGGTGTGACGCCCACTGTGTTCACCAACTCCCTGTGCCCCCGGGTGTCCCCCATTGGAAACAATTAGATACATTTTATTAATCCCAAGGGCCAGCAGCAGAAACATAAAACCAAGAATACAGCCAATCGATCAATTGATATGCAAATACAAATAAAGAAATAAATAAATGGATGTTGTTCAGATATTTTAAAATGTTATTTCAAATAAACTTAACGAGTGACCCAGGAGGAACCATTAAAAATGCCAGATAAAAGTGGGCAGAAAAGACCCCCAAAGGCACTTCTTAGCAAACAGTGGTGATCCAAAAGAGCGCCTCCTGGAGGGGATGGAGGGGATTTCTCATGATGGCACCGACCAGGCTGCTCCCTGTATGTCTGTGCCCACCTACTGTGGCATTCAGACTGGTGTTCTCCTGGTCCTACCACGTCACTGTGCCTTGTTGTGCCCCACAGAGGATGCGTAACTTGGAGGCTCTCGGTACGGCCCCACCCTGCCCCTTCAGTGTGTATCCCCCCGGTCACCCAAGCGGGGCTCACCTGGTCTCTTCTGTTTCCAGAAGGCCGCGATAGGTGGCAATCTCCTGCTCCAGCCGTGTCTTGATGTCCAGCAGTAGTTTGTACTCACTGGACTGGCGCTCGGTGTCCTGGCGCACCTGTGCCAGCTCTGCCTCTAGTGCGTGGATGGTGTTCTGGAAGCCCAGCAGCATGTTGCCGTAGCGGGCCTCTGTATCTGCCAGCGTGTTTTCCAAGGCTGCTTTCTAAATTTGCAGACAGAGAGTTAGGATGGCATATGAGGTGAAGCTGCGGTGGCCGGCCCACCCATGAGCCCCAAACTGACCGTGCTGAAGAGGGACTGCAGCTCGATTTCCAGCCCCTGGACGGTGCGCCGCAGCTCGTTGACTTCTGTCTTGCTGGTCTGAATGGCTTCTGTGCTGCTGGCCACTTCTTTGTTTAGCGTTTCAGACTGGGAAGGTGAACAGAGTGGTGGGGGGGGGGCATTAGTGTGGTGTCAAAGGCGCTACATTAAGGAGAGATTGAGTAGGCGTCGTCTGCTCTCTGGCACCCCCCTGCTGCTCACCTTGGTGGTGTACCAGGCTTCGGCATCCCTGCGGTTCTTTTCCGTGACCCCTTCGTACTGAATTCTCATCTCCTCCAGTAACTTGTTCAGGTCCTCCTGGGGGGCTGCGTCCACCTCTACGTTGACCGTTCCACTCAGCTGAGTGCGCAGCGCCTGCACCTCCTAGTGTTTAGGGAAAAAAGAAAAAATAGGACAGCGCCGGTCAGCGAGTGAAGCAACAGGGGTCACATCCTGCTCTATGGGGGGTCCCACTGAAGAACTGACCTCCTCGTGGTTCTTCTTCAGGTAGGCCAGTTCATCCTGCAGGCTTTCGATCTGCATCTCCAGGTCGGCTTTGGTCAGGGTGGTCTGGTCCAGCAGTCGGCGCAGGTTGGCAATGTCGTTCTCCACGGACTGCCTCATCATGAGCTCATGTTCAAACCTGTTAGGCACAAGAGCAACGGCAGGGAGGGGGGTCACCAGGGGCTACACAGAACAGGGTCAGGGACTTCTACAAAGAGGCCACTTAGGGGAAGGTCACAACTGAGAGTGAGGGACTTCTACAGAGGGGCCATTGGATTGTGGGCAGTGCCATGTTGGCTCAATTTAGGCTTCTACACAGAGCCCAGCCCACCCAGGAAAGTCGGGGACTTCTACACAGGGTCACTAGAAGGTGGACAGTCCCAGGTCCATTCAGGACAGTTAGATTCTTCTTGAGATGGATCAGCACAGAACTGATTCTGATTAGGAGAGTCGGGTCCTCTGCACTGGGGTCACTAGAGGGTGGACAGTGCCATGTGGACTCAAGTTCATCAGACACTTCCACATAGGGGAGTCAGAGACCCCTACACGGGTGTCCACCCGTAGGACAATTAGAGGCCCCTCAGGAATTTGCAGTACTTTTCCAAAGCAGCCATCACAGGCTGGATGAAAACAAGTGACTCTGGAAAAGTCAGAATGGTCAGATATACCACAGAGTGTCCAGAGCCAGTAAGCCCACCTTGCAGAGTGGTAACACACCATTCATGTTGACCAGCTGAACCACCAAGGGCTTCATAGCTAGCTGGACATGAGGCAGCCGTCTAGAGAAGTGTCCAGGCCATGTGTAGGACAGACATATGACGGTCATTTCAGGTTTCAGCACACCACCCAATAAGTATAGTCAGAGACTATACTTATTACGGGGGTCCGCACTTGGCCCGACAGGACAGCATGTGTTGGTCACTCTAGATCAGACTGGTCCAGGGAGATGACTGCAGACACTACTGAGCCCACATTTGGTTGGCATTAAACCCAGTTAGGTGCCCAGAGATGAATAACACTTACTTGGTCCTGAAGTCGTCAGCTGCCAGCTTGGCATTGTCGATCTGCAGCAGAGTCCTGGCATTGTCCAGGGTGGCATCATTGATCTGTGAAGCAGAAATTGTACTTTTAACAGATCAGCATGCCTGCAATGAGCCCTCGCCTGACACCTGCCCCACACGACCTCCCTTATCCTTCATTTCACCTGCCCATCGTGCCCCTTTACCTTGTCCTTCAGGTCCTGGATGGTCTTCCAGTAGGCACTGTAGTCCCGCTGAGCGATGGGCGACTGCTTGTCATAGAACTCACGGATCTGCACCTCCAGCTTGTGGTTAGCAGCCTCCAGTGAGCGCACCTTCTCCAGGTACGAGGCCAGACGGTCATTCAGGTTCTGCATGGTGGCTTTCTCGTTCAGGTTGGCCACCCCACCCACCTCCACACTGCTGAACCCCCCACCACTACCTCCTCCCATTCCACCTACAAAACTATAGCCACTTCCACTTCCACCCAGGGCACTGGATAGGCTGAAGTTCCCTGAGCTATAGGAGGAAGGACCAGAGGAGACCCTGTTGGCCACCGAGTATGAGATGCGGTTGCCCGAGCCAACACTCCCGCTGTACATGCTTTGTGCTCGGGGGGCCGACCCAGAGGAGTAGACGGATGTGCTGTACGATCGATAAGCAGACATGACGAATGAAGAGTGCTGCCAAAGTCGGTGTCACTTAGAGCCTCGAGTGTGGAGTCCGAGTGAGCGAGTGAGTGAGTGCCTACCCGCCCGCCTGCTCACCTGCTATATACTCTGTCAGATGGGCATGTTGCCGAGCAACAGGGCGCCTCCCCTAAGTGCTGCTAATCTCGGAGGGTAGAAAGGTGCATTCCAGAAGAGCGCTGCCGCCATTGCCTGTTTGCATTAAGCTGGCAGGATCAAGAAGCAATCAATCCACCCCCACCCCCAAACCCACCCTAACCAGGTGTGTTCTTGGAAAGCTGCCAGCTCTGCAGATTCTAAAGCAGCGGCCAGGTAGCTGGCCATGGAGCGGGCACACCCAGCTGAAAGAAAAACAAAAGAAAGCCTGCTGGGCTTAGCGGGCGAGGAGCTCAAAAATAAGCAAACCCCACAAAGGCGCCTTTGTCGTGGGAGATAACGGCTGGCAGCACCAACCTTGCAGACCTTGAGCCTGATGGGTCTGTGCCTCCATTTGATCTGAGAATTCGATCGTTCGCAAGGCAGGGTGAACAAGCTGGCGCCTGTGCCCTCTGACTGAGTGCGTGCAAAAGGGCTGAACACGAAAGGCGCTTTATAAGACTAAGGAATGAATGAATGGGTCAGACTCTGCAAAAGACACTGTAGGTGATTTAAAATGATGCCGGCAACCTCAAGGAGGTCCATCTACTGAGTGCTTTGTGTAAGGCGCTATAAAAAACAAAACATGCCAGTGATAGCAGTAATTCAAAAGGTAACATAACCTGCAGGGCCGCGTCCTTGAGTGATTTCACGAGCTACCGTGAGGTGCCGTATGTGAACGAAATGAAATCGGCAACCCTCAAAGAGGGCTTTGTGTAAGGCGCTATATAAAACCAAGCATGAATGAATGTCTATTTAGAGGCAGGAGTACAATGGGAGACTCTATTCATAACCTGCAGGACTGCGACTTTTGGGAGTCACCGTTAAAGGTGCTATATAAAAGCAGGGCTGGGTTAACGGTAAAGGGGTAGGCACAAGATGACTTCAGCTGCCTCAGAGGACCCCCCCATCTCTTGATTAGTTTCTTATCTCACATAGTGCCTTTCTAAAGTGCCACCATGCAAGTGCAAACCTGGTAAGCAGGGTAAGTGGCCTGCTCAGGGTCACACGGTAGGCCGGACACCGAAGCCGTACTGGCAGCCTTGCTGTTCCAAGTCCAGTGTCTGAGCCACGAGGCCACATGGCATTACGGCTCACTGTGAAAGGTGCAGAAGGTGACACTGTGAGTCAGGGGTGCCAGGGCCAAACCTGGCAGCATTGGGTGCAAGGCAGGAACCAACCCTGCACAGGGCGACAGTCCACTCTGAAAGGCACTTTATAATATTAGGAGCTCTCTCCAGGTGACCCCTGTCATTGAGGTGTTCTGCCAGCCTAAGGTCGCGCCCAGATGGCTTTTTCAGAAATGGAGTTTGAGAAAATCCAAAAACTAAGAAAGAAGACGAGCTGCATCGCAGTGGGATGTAGTGAAATGTCAGCTCCAGGCCCAAATGGAAACCCCCCCCAACATCTTGTGTTCCAGGCCGGCCGCTGGCTCACCGGGCGTCACTGAGGCGGTCGGTTGGTGGGTTCCTGCCTGCTGCCCAGCACCTCTCTAAACCCCCCCCCCCCCCCCCCCCCGACCCCCCCCCCCCCTTTCTGTTTGGACAAGGCAGCTCTTTTGTTCCTCTGCACTTGGCCACGCCCTTACGCTGCCTGCTCTCACTTTCATACCTCTGCGGCTTTCTGCCACTCCTGCACTCCTCTGGGCTTTTGTCTGCCCTGCCACACCCTGGGCTGCCCAGAGATCATGGGGGCTTTAAGGCATTCTTTAGTTGTGAGGTGAGGGTGTGAAGGGTCAACGCCCTGAAAGGTGCTATATATCAGACTACAGAGGCCAGCGCTCTTCCTTTCTGTTCCAGTTGGTCGGAGTGTGAAGTTGAGCTTTTTGTTTTTTTATAACGAGTCTTAGGCTGCAGCAGCAGAGCAATAATAAAGCAGCAGTCAAATGTGTCATGGCATTAACATGTGAAGGAGCCGGTGCTGGCCGGGCACACGTGTACCATACATTACACACACACACACACACACACACGGTAAATGAACAATTGTACACGCATGCACAGTTAATGTACACAAGCAGGCACATATGGACACGTGTATACATAGCACTGACAGACGGACTGTACACACACACTGGCACGACATGCATGACATGTTACATGTAACAACAACATAAGGGCATGCATCACACACACACACACTTCAGTTAAATGTACACACACACTCACCGTAAGTGAACACAGATACACACACACTGTACAAACACACCACTACACATACACACACATACACACTGTACAGACACACTACACACACACACACGCATCACATGTACCTGCAATCACATCACACTCCATGGCACAGGCTGTCACAGGTCAGGGTGACACGAGGTGTGTGTTTACACGGGTGGGGCAGACAGCCCCAGTAGGGGACACTTTAAAAAGGAAGAAGGAGGCACAAAGCGTTGGGTACCTCAGGCGGCCCTCAGGGGGTCTCGGCTATCAACAGAGAAGGGCAGTCAGAAAAGGGTTCAGTTGAGACAGCAGACATCAGCCTCAGTGTGCTTTCTAGGGCACTAGATAGATAGATACTTTATTAATCCCAAGGGGAATTATATGGCATTCTTCTTGATTTTCTGAAGGAGTCCAAACGCTGTACGCCGCATGGGTGTTTTCGGTTTGGGGGTCCCAGTAGAAGAGTACAGCGACAACTCCGAGATGAGGCAGCTGAGTAAACACTGATGTCCAGGTCACACGAGTTGCTCAACATGGATGCCAAGTGAAGTGATAAAGTAAAAGTGTACTTTGTTTTGAGACGCCGATGCCTTGCAGTCAAGAATGTTTGGTGTAATCACTCAGGTTGATTAAGCCCTCATCAGCTTGATGGGCGTGTGCCAGCGCTGAGCTGCCTGTCCCGTTGCCTCTCCTCTTTTGTCGCGTCCTTGGCCTCATCCTCATCCTCGGTCAGCCGGGTGACTGACTTTTGTACCCGTTCCCAGGCTGCTAACTTTCACACGTTTTCAGGCACAAAAGTGCACATCTGGTAATCCGTTGCCATGGCGATGCTCGCACAACAATGCCCGCAGGGTACACGACGCATCTTCCCATTACAAATCCCCTGTCAAGTGCTGGGTCCCTGTAAAATAGCAGCTTTGTTGTGAACCAGACCTTCCAGAATTTTCTGTGAGTCATTTGCATCTCACCTGCCCCAGGTATCTGAAGTTATTTGGGGGGGTGGTGGCGTGGTGGATGACATGCCATGCTAAGGACCTGTTTGACTAGGACTGGCAGATTACATAGCTGCCTCAGCCTTCACAGGTCACCCAGCGGTCATCAATGCAGCACTGCCACATCTGGTCGAGTACGTTTGGCTGATCCATCCTTCTTGGATTGGCACCACGACCCGCTGTAAAGCCATAGCACTTAGACCACCAGCTGGCAGCTAAAGGCTCAGTTTGCTCACTCTGTCACAAGGCCAACCACCAGGTGGCTGTTGTGTCACAAGCCTGTGAGTGTGGGGCCAGACAAGGACCCCGCAGAAGAAGCTGCCACAAGCAGTGGGCAGTAAGGTCCTGTCACAGAGTGGGCACTTTAGAACAGACACAGGGGCAAAGTCCAATGCACACTGACTCTGGTTGATCTGCAGTTATCCAAAGTGACTTACAAATGAAGGAAGTAAACATAATCGAGTAACATTAGGTCGGGCCTGTTTGTTCAGCAAGGGGAGTAGGGCAGGTAACAAAAGTTGACTGGCACAAGTGAAGATGTAATACCTCACACATTTACAACCATAGATTACAATCAGCAAAACAATTACACTTCAACCAAGAATATGAAATATCATAAAGTTTTTATTTTCTTCATCAATCGCTTCTTAAATACGTTGATGGAGTCAGCGGTTCGGATGGAGGTGGGCAGCTCACTCCGCCAGCTATGAACTAGACAGGATTCCACACAGCAGTGGCATCCCCAGACACAGTTCCCTGGCAGACCTGAGTGGGCGAGCTGGAGCAGGGCACCTCACCAGTGTCTCCAGGTACTAACGCGCTGACACATTGACTACTCTGTAGGCAAACATCAGGGATCTGAACTTTATGTGTGCTGCTACAGGGGGCCAATGCAGTGACCTGAAGAGAGGAGTGGCACATGCCCGTCTCGGCTGGTTAAATACAAGACGGGCCACTGCATTCTGGACCATCTGCAGCAGTTGGATGGCACATGTGGGTGCTCCTACTAGAAAGGACAAGACCAAAGCCTGGACTAGAAGTTGTGCTGCATACTCATATCAGGTAAGGTCTGATGTTGTGCAGTGTGAACATGCATGAAGGAGAATGGAATTAAATTGAACTTAACTTGCATGGACATTCACCTGGCACTGTTGCACACCGGCAGGCTGAAGTGCTCAAACAGAATAATTGATTCCTATCCCCCCCCCCTCCCCCAAGATGAAGACCACAGCAGTAGTAGACCTTCCAATTGAGTATATGGCCTGTGATATTAAAGCAGAGTTTGAAATTGTGGATTAGCAACAGCAATAGGTGCCCTGTGGCCTTTAAGCCTAATAGCTCATCTCGACCCGCTACTCAAAAGAGAAGATACCAAAGAGTGAACTGCGACGCCCTCTGTACCAGCTGGGTTCACAGAACTAGCACAAGCCACTGTTAGATATACAATCTAATTGAGGCGTAGTACCGAAAAAAGCAAAAATAGTGGAAATATCGCAGAGAATGGCTCCATCACCAAAGTGGACCAACCTACAGAGTCGCTGGCTTCTATGGCAGCTGTTGTACGCCACGAGAAGATCAGGATTTGTATAGGGCCCAGTGACCGGAACAAATGGCGCACCACAGAAGAAGTTGTGCCCACCATACCGGGAGTTTTTCAATTTTAGATGTAAATTCTGGGGTCCTTCAAACAGAACTAGATGAACCGTCATCATTTCAAACAACCTTCAGTACCCCCACAGGATGGTTTAGACGGCAGCTGTGAAAAGATTCAACAAACACAGGAAAAGGTTTTGGGGGCTGCCAGAGAAGAAAGACTGGTTCGGATGAAAGTCATAGAACAAACAGACAGGCAAACATGGCAGGTTTAAAGTTGGCTAGGGGAAGCGAAATTTCCCGTGGTTGGTCTTCTGATGAAAAAGAGGAAGGATCAATGCAGTCTGCCACCCCCTGATCTGGCATGAAATTACCCCATTTTGAGCCCTTCATTTGCCTCCCATGTGCCCATGAGCGTGCCCAGAGCGTCTACCCTTTGGTCTGAAAGTTTTCAGCATATGATGGGTGGAATGCTAGAAGGTATTGACAGAGCTGGGATATCATGGATGATATTCTAATGGCAGCACCCACGATGAAAGTGCATGACAGACTGTAGTTCTCTGTAAAGTAAGAGAAAGGGCACCAGGCTCTAATCTAAAGCTTCATTTCAGCAAGTGTCACATCCGACAAACCTCAGTGCCTTACGTGGGACACCTAATAACGGCCTGAAGCAGTGTAGCGCATGGCAGCACCAAGAGGCAAAGATGCTGTCCGGTGATGGTGTCAAAATGTGTTCTGAAACTCAGTGAAGAAGATGTTCCACTATGCCAGCTACTCAAGGGCACGGCAGAATTTCAGTGGCAACCAGCACAACAGAAAGCCTTTGACAGACTCAAGGAACAGCACACACATCCTCCAGTGCTTACAATTTATTAGATCTGGTAAAGCCTGTGGAGATATTCTGTGATGTCAGCAACAGTGGGCTACGAGTGGTCCTCCTTCAAGATAATCAGCCTGTCGCTTTCTCATCGAGATCAGAAGCGGAAACCCGATGTGCACAAATAGAAACGGACCTGTTGAGAGGTTTACTCACCTTGGCGGTGACATTCATTTCTCTGGTGACTCTTCCTATGAAGTCAGTAGATGGATTGGGAGAGCATGGGGGGGGGGTCATGAGGTCACTGGAATGGGGTGTGTGGCGCTCCAGATATCACTGAAAAAGGCCGAATGTCCAAGTCTTAAGAGTCCTGGGGCTTCCTGTCTTGCTATGGTTGTGAGACATGGACGCTATCCAGTGACCTGAGATGAAGACTAGACTCCTTTGGGTGCTGCTGGTTTGACTTGTGTTGTTGTTGTTGTGTTGCTCACGGAGTCCTGAATGATGCACATGACCTGCATTGAAAGGGAGTGTCAGTTACGGCACTATGGCCATGTGGCGCGATTCCCCGAGGGTGATCCGGCTTATTATTGAGGACCCGAGTGGCTGGACCAGACCAAGGGAATGCCCACATAATACCAACCGCATATACTTGCATATAAGTCGGGTCTTGAAACCCGAAAAATCGATCCTAAAATCAGACCCCGACTTATACGCCCATTCAAAAATTACGACACTTACATTTTTTTTACATCTTCTTGCCTCCTCCAATCTCATATCAGTTCCACAGACGCATCAAATTTTGTTGCAGCAGCACAAATGCCAATTTCTTTCACCACTTCAAAGACGTTTAATTTAAAACCAGCTTCATATTTTCTTCTGATCGAACGCTCCATCGTAGATAAGGGATGCTCTTACAATAAAGGTGTATGAGGGTGTGAGATACAAAAAACACAAAACAGTGCAAACGTCGCTTCAGAATAGTTTGGGTATTACTGTGTGGTCACGTAGGCACAATACATAGAAAAAAAAGGCTGTGTACTCTGTGGTGACTCTCTTAGGTGGGCGTTAGCATATCATAATCTCTTGGACCAATAGCGTGGGTTTTCTGAATTCAGTTTATATGACCAACATTATAAAATACCAGAAATTGGCGGAGTTGCCATCCAAGATCCCGAGCTGTTTCGTCATGTGGTGAGTGCGGCGAGGCGCTGTACCAGTGCAGGCTCCCCAACCTGACCTGAGCTGATGCTCTCTGTAGTTCATGCTTGCATTAGGTTTCTCCACTATATAGCTGGGTAACACGTCAGAGTCTACAATGACCATAAACCCCCTGAAGACGTACACAAGAGGCCACTGCTGTCCACTCCCATCCGCCTCCAGACAACGTGTCTGCAGTTTCAGCGGTACGACATAACCGTCAAGTACGGAAAAGGAACAGACGTGGAGCTGCTTGTCACCTTGTCCAGAGCGCAGCGTTCAGAGGATAAGCCAGAGCTGGACGGCTTGGAGTGCACATCCATGCTCAGCTTTGTTTCAGTTAGCGACCACAAGAGCAAGAGCCACCCCATCTTCCACCGATAATTCAACAAGGCGGGAAGGGCCTCCTCCTGTTAGGCCGTCCTGGGACTCCAGAAGCCAGCTGAGTGTGTTAGGTGGTGTAGCGTACCGTGAAGAAATATTAAAGTAGTATTAAACATAACACTGACAACGGTGCACAAAATGGCTTCCCTAACAGGAAAAGGAAGACTACCAAACCTCAATCTTCAGCCTAAATCATGACAGCAGGAAGCACGGCATCTCCCTTTAAAACTTTCAGCCTCCTTCTTCTCCTGCTCCATTTTCTCTGATCATCTCTTGGCTGTCGATTTTTTTTTCTATATACATAGCAGTTTCCACACCGGACCCATTTGAGAGACCACCCTCATTTTGACAGTTAAAATACCAAGAAGGGGAAACCCAAAATAGCACATCTCAAGATGGCCCCACCAACTGGACTGTTCCCATTTTAAAAGTGTAAGTGGGAGCCCCCACCCAATAGGAGAAATCGCCTCCGCAGTGGATGTGCATAAAGACAGAGGCGATGCCACAACACGTACCAAGGGTGGCTGGCATGTGTACTATGAGATCACTGCTCTCACTTCAGTTCTGAGTTTAGCTCACAAGCCAATGAGGGGCACTTCAAAGGCTCTCATTATGTAAAATGCCACAATCAACACAATGCCGCTATCTTGATATGCCAAATGTAGCAGAAATGCGGAACACATTCGCTGCACGCCAGCAAAAAAAAAGAAAAAGTTCTTTGAAAAGCGTCCCAGTGATGCCTACGGGAGGTACGGGATGTGAGTCTCTGAAAGAACATTGTGTATCTGGGGCAGGACAATTAGTGGCAGGATCCACCCAAGTGAGGCATCAACGTGGGGAGCTGAAGAGCCGCTTTGAGGGGTAGGTGGGGGGGGCGATCCTCCTGGCCGACGCTGTCCTGCAGATGGCTCTACTCTGGGCACTGATGGCTCCACACACTCCTCTCCAGACTTGTCATTCACATTTTATATTTATCAGCACACTTCATTTTGGTCAATGCAACTCATCAACAGAGTGAGGATGATGTCCACCTCGACAAATGAACCTCCAATAAGAATGGCGGCGAACGCTGGAGCTGCAAGGTTCCCACCAACCTCTGAGCTGAGCTGGACTGGACTTACTGGGGAGAAGCAGCTTCATGACCCCCAGTGCAGTGTCAGTGCTTACTGCCTTTGTAGCACCTTTCACACCTGCCTGCTATATACTGTCTATCTATCCATTATATAGTGCCTTTCATTTACTTATTTGGCTGGTGCCTTTATCCAAGGCAACTTGCAACATTTATGATACGGTTGGTTACATTTCTTTTGGTTTTTCCAATTAGAGTACAGGCTGGAGACATGACTTACTCAGGGTCACACACTGGTGTCAGAAGTGGGATTTGAACTGACAACATCAGGGTTTGAAGTCCAAAGCCTTAATCACTGCACCACACTGCCTGCCATTCATATCTGTCAATCTAGATAAGGCACTGCACAGCAGGGGGATAGACCAGAAGATAAATCCTGTGTGTAAGGCACTATATGTTAGACAGAGAGACAGTTGTATAGCGTCTTACATCTATCTATCTATCTATCTATCTATCTATCTATCTATCTATCTATTATATAGTGCCTTTCACATCTATCTATCTATTAATTATATAGTGTCTTTCACATCTATCTATCTATCTATCTATCTATCTATCTATCTATCTATCTATTATACAGTGCCTTTCATAATCCATCTATCTCTATCTATCTATCTATCTATCTATTAATTATATAGTGTCTTTCACATCTATCTATCTATCTATTATATAGTGCCTTTCACATCTATCTATCTATCTATCTATCTATCTATCTATCTATCTATCTATTATATAGTGCCTTTCACATCTATCTATCTATCTATCTATCTATCTATCTATCTATCTATCTATCTATTATATAGTGCCTTTCATTATCTATCTATCTATCTATCTATCTATCTAT
>JANRMT010062850.1:17820482-17834246 GCA_026402145.1 Polypterus bichir lapradei | reverse complement strand
TCTATCTATCTATCTATCTATCTATCTATTATATAGTGCCTTTCACATCTATCTATCTATCTATCTATCTATCTATCTATCTATCTATCTATTATATAGTGCCTTTCATTATCTATCTATCTATCTATCTATCTATCTATCTATCTATCTATTATATAGTGCCTTTTATAATCTATCTATCTATCTATCTATTATATAGTGCATTTCATTATCTATCTATCTATCTATCTATCTATCTATCTAGTGCCTTTCCTATCTATCTATCTATCTATTATATAGTGCCTTTCATAATCTATCTATCTATCTATCTATCTATCTATCTATCTATCTATCTATCTATCTATTTATTATACAGTGCCTTTCATAATCCATCCATCTATCTATCTATCTATCTATCTATCTATCTATCTATCTATCATATAGCACCTTTCATGATCTATCTAGTTCATTGTTCACTTTCACCAGGCAGCTCCTCGCCCTTCGTCTCCCTTGCAGGTCTCTCCCTTCCCCCGCTCCATCGGTCCCTTCCAGAAGCTTCTCCACAGCACGCTGTTGCACTGCCAAGAACACGGCACACCTTGAGTCTGCGCCACTCCCACTGAGGCTCTCATCGATGAGTCGGCCATCGCCCCGGGCCAGCAGCAGCTCCTCTCATTTTTCATTTTTTTGCCACTGTGTTATCAGCGATGTTTGAACACAGTTCTCCTGATAAGGAGTGGCCGAGCTTTTCAAGAAGTGGGGTATCTCTTTGGAAACCTGCAGTACTGCTGGGCACAGTCTTGCACATCCACTTTCAGAGCCAGTGGGCTGTCCTGCAGACCTCCCAGACCTCTCTTGCAGGTTGCCTCCCCTTGGCCAGTCTGTTCTGTTCCCAGCTACACAAAGGAAGCCACCAGACCTCCAGAATGATCCCCATGGTTCATCTGTGCCCGTGACCCTTAGCTTTTTTCTCTGGTTGCCCACCCTGTGATGAGGCACAGGGCTTCCGCGCAGTTTACGTTGTTTAGTGACTGCTGTGCTCGGAGGGCAGGGTTTACCATGAAAGGTACTATATAAAGCAATTACCTTTTTGGAACTGCTATTGGAGCGCTGACACCCCTGGGGGTCTCCACTTTTACACACAGAGGCCACTCCTGTCTGGGTTCAAATGAAGTTCCTTAAGCGCCTCTCATAACTCAGCCTAGCTGAGGAAGTGCTGTGACAAATTGCTCTCAATTTTGTAATCCGCTGCTCCGGGGTGAAGGCGTCCTCAGCACACGGTTTATAAATTCCTTCTCTGCACTATTTTTATTATTTAAGTGGCGGCTCCAGGGAAAGAGTTCTGAGAGTAAAACTCCGAGCCAGAGGGTACAAAGGCAGAGAAAGTGCCAGGCTGCCACGTATTCGAGCACACAAAGCGGGCATTTAGTCATAAGCAGGCCACTTGGCTACCCAGTCCACAGCCGTCAGATCTGGCCAAGGTGATGGCTGCCCACTTAACATGCGCATCTCTCAGCTTCTCCGCTGCCAATGGAGGGTCTTCTGCCGGGACCCCTTTAGAGCCTCAGAAAGGGCAGGACGGAGAGAGTGTGGACAGGGTCTCTCAGGCCCAGGCAGCGCTTTGGGGTTTGGAGGTTTGGCTGCCACCTTTCTTTAATGGGATGGACAACTGCAACCTGAGGGTCCCAAATCCTCCACAGCGCGTCATCTCACTAAGGAGTGAAGGCGGGTGTGTGCCACGGCCAAGGAGCTCACTTGGCGTTTTAATTCACCTGCTTGTCAGACTTTGCTTGGACATTGTTGGCCGGCATTTAGCGCAACTGTGCACTAACACACACATACACCATTCATTTTCGAAACCCCAATCCCAGCAGCCTCGGGGCAGGACATCCCGACACCCTCAAGTTCTCACGTGGACACACACACACTCTTAGAGAGACACCGACACACACCACATTTCATGACTTTGTCAGCTCGTAAGGCTGATGCCCAAAGTACCACACAGCCGCCTGCCACCACCCCATCATCCCCGATGAAGACGCCTGAGTTGGCCTGAGAAGCGGCAGCAGACTGGGGGTCTCCGCGGCCCTCTTGCTCCTGCGCCACTTTGCTCACATCGTTAAGAGGCGTAAAGAAATAAAGACAGCGGACAGCAGCGAGGGTTCGTTATGCAGCACTCTTTATTTTGCTTTTTTCATTGCAGTGCCTACAGGCAGCATGGCTGACTCCTACCGATGGCTGTCTAGGATTTCACCAGCTGGCTGGAGGAGCTGGAGGATGAGGAGGTGCTCACCACCTTCCCGTCGACGACCTCCTCCACAATGGTTACCACCTTGGTGGTGGTTGTCTTGCTCGACGAGAGGGACGTGTCCTTCGTTGTTTCGACAATGTGACTGCAAAGACAAGATGTGGATCTCATGAGTTTGATGGCTACCCAGCACCACAAAGAACAACAAGAGCAGGAGATCCCTCACTGTCCTCAGCTCCGAATGGTGAAATATGAAAACAGAAGACCATTGGGAGCCGAGGTGAAGCAGCACAGGGATAAAGAACTCAAAGTAAAGTAAGAAGATTGGAGCCCCCCTACCTTCGATCCTCCCCGTCCAGCAGCCGGCGGTACTCGGCGATCTCCATCTCCAGGCGAGTCTTGATGTCCAGCAGCCTCTGGTAGTCCAGGCTGCTCTGCTCCATGGCTTCCCTCAGCTGAGCAAGCTGCTCCTCCAGGCTGGTGACGATGGCCTGCAATTGGAGCAGCTGAGCAGCGTAGCGGGACTCCGTCTCGGCCAGGGTGCCTTCCAGTGAGACTTTCTGCTCAGGGGATAAGAAAACACATCAGTGAGAGAGCGGAGCGGGATGGCACTCCATCCACCAATATGGCGCCTTGCAAAGCGGGCACGGCCTAATCTTTCTGTGGAAGGCGCTCCCTTACCAAGCTATGTGCCGACTGCAGCTCGATCTGCAGGTTCTGGACGGTGCGACGGAGTTCGGTGATTTCTGATTTGGATGTGTGAAGGGTTTCGGTGTTGGTGGACATCTCCTTGTTCAGGGCATCAAACTGGGCAACAGAGAGAGACGGGGAAGAGTGAGAAGGCAGCTGATGTTGGACAGGTCATTCTAACCCAATCTGTGCCCTCCTGGACTGACCCAACCCAACCTGTACCCCCCACCCCACTTCTCCTCCTGGGCACAACTCACCTTGCTCTGGTGCCAGGCCTCCACTTCCTTCTGGTTCCTGGCGATCAAGCTCTCGTACTGCTGGCGCACTTCCGCAAGGATTGCACTGAGGTCCACTTGAGCAGGAGCATCGACCTCGACATTCACATCTCCAGACTGGTTGCGGATGGCCTTGAGTTCCTAAGGAGACACAAACACAGACAGACCACCTGAGCAGAGAGCCTAGGAAGAGTTGCAAATGTCCTGATGGGAACCACTGAGCCATAAAGGTGGGTTTGAATGAAGAGGTCCAGCGGAGGCAGAGGCCAGGCTGTGGTATACTGGGGTGACATACAGTGGAGGCAGCAGTAACAGTTGGTGGTGCGCTGGCATAGTGTGAGCAGGCTGCAGTACGGTGGCACTCTATTATCGTACGCTGTGGAGGGAGTGGGCATCCTGTGATATACCAGGGTGGCATACAATGGAGGCAGCGAACAGGCCTGGTATACCATTGTGGCACGCAGCAGTGAGCAGGTTATGGTATACTGGTGTCACATACAGTGGGGCAGTGAGCAGGCTGTGGCATACTGGTGTGGTATATACAACCGATTCAGTGAGCAGGCTGCTATGTACTGGTGTGGTAGACAGTGGGCAGTCTGTGGTATACTGGTGCTAATATGCAGTGAGGCAGAGAGCAGGCTGTGGTATACGGAGGAGGCAGTGTGCAGTCTGATATACTAATAATAATCATAATAATGCATTGTATTTATATAGCGCCTTTACTGTGGTCAAGGCACCTGATGTAGTGTAGTCAGTGGTATACTGGTGTGGTATAAAGCAGAGATAGCGAGCAGTCTTTAGTATACTGGTGTGATTAATGTGTAGTCAAAGACCAGTAGAGCTGTTTACTGGTGTGGAGATCTGTGCATCTCTATCGGGGTCACAGCCCACTATACTGATGGAACTCGGGGGTACATTGGAATTAAATGAAAGTGTTCCAGACAGGTTTGTGTATACTGGTGTGGGGTCTCATGAAGCCGAATCACATTCACCGCCCACTATAGTGGTAGGATTCCAGTGTACACTGGTGAGGAGTAAAGGGAAACTGAGTCCCAGTTACAGAGAGGCAGACTGGTGTGCAGTCACACGTAACTCAGTTCCAGTCGCTGGACAAAAAAGATGGCTGATGGTCTGTGGTGTACTGGGGTGGGGTGGCAAGTAAACAAGTCCCAGTGTCAGCCACTTAGGGGTGGGTCATGTAAATGAGGACCAATTACAGGCCAGCAGGTAATGGAATACTAATGAGTGTCAGGGCTGGTGTGGAATTGTAGGATGGTGGTGACCTGCAGGAGCCCCGTGGACAGTGGAATATCCATGTGGAGGTCTTGAGTCCGGGTTGTCGTCCAGCCTTAGGGTGCTGGAAGTCTATGGTGGACTCGTATGAAGCTGATTACCAAGATGGATTAGTAGGGCATAGTATTCTGTAAAAAGCTAAGTTTTGCCTTTGGACAAATAAAGTTCTGTCTGCCTGTCATATAGCGCCTTTCACATCTTCCCAGCACAGTCACATCCTATTAGGCCCTAGTGTGGTGGCACAGGGGCTCTGCAGTAGCTAAGAAGGGGGTGCTGGCAATAGTTCAGTATGGTGAGACCCAGTAAGTAACCAGTAGGGGCTGACGAGTGCTTGAACCCACCTCTTCGTGGTTCTTCTTGAGGTAGATGAGCTCCTCCTTCAGGCCTTCAATCTGCATCTCCAGGTCAGCCCTGGCCACAGTCATCTCATCCAGGAGTTTGCGCAGGCGGGAGATGTCAGCCTCCACAGACTGTCTCAGGGCCAGCTCGGTCTCATACCTGTGGACGGGTTAGAAGAGTGAGTGAGTAAGTGTGTGAGTGTGAGTGTGTGGCTGTGCTCAGCGGGGGCCTGTTCAAACACACAATGCCTCACCCTGCCCAGACGCATCAGGCGCCTCACACAAAGTTGTTTATCTTTGAATTTCAGCTGGGAAAAGCTTGACAGGATCCCCATTAAAGCGGGACGCCCCACCCTGCTCCGGATTACAGGCCTTCCCGACATTCCAAAGCAATTGAGCCAGAGAAGGTGATCTGTACGCGCAGAGCAGCCTGGCACCGCGCCTGCCACGCCATCTGTTTATCTCCCGGCCCCTCTTCAGTCTTCTTGTCTCTTTCATATCCCAACCACTGATCATCTAACCTCCCGCCACCCTGGACCCCCAACTGGATTTGCATCAACCAAAATACTTACTTGACCCTGAAGTCATCTGCAGCCAGTTTGGCGTTGTCAATGCTCAGGTAGATGCTGGCGTTCTCACGGGTGGCATCCTGAATCTGTAAAAGGAAGAGAGGACGCCATGTTAAACAGGGCAATGGTGCTCAGGTGCCCTCTTTGTGTTCTCTTCTAGGAGGGCCTCTCACAGCCTCATGGGAGTGGGCAAAAAAAAATACACTGAACCCATGGCAGACTCTGACTCTGCCTGCACCATGTGTTGGAAAACAAGGCTAACCTGAGAATCTAAGAAATACATAAGAGGGGCGTCACATGGGGCACAGGGCACCAATCGGGCACCTTTCAGCCCCTCTCACTCACCCACTGTGCATCAACTTTAAGAGCATAAGAAATGTGGCCAGCGAGACCACCAAGCCCCTCAAGCTCATTTGTTTAGCCAACGACTCATCCAGACTCTTCGTAAAGCTTGTCAGGGTTTCTCCGTGGCTCGCAGTTTGTTCCCGATTGTCACAACTCATTGAGTAAAGGATAAAGGAGAGCCGTGACATTATGTGGAGGGGAGGGCACCATGAGGGGCAAATGACCCAGGAATCTGAAGGTGAATGGGGAGTAAGAGTGGCCAGTAGAAGGAATTCAGTGCTCAGAGTGACCACAGTGAGGGAGAAGGAGGAGGAGGAATTTGGGGGCTCGATCACAATGAGGAACAGGATATTAGAGTTAGGGGGTCGGAGTTCAGCTTGAGGGGTCCCTCTGGAATAAATAATGCAACAAAGTACATTTCGGAATGCGTAACGGTGTAATTTGAGTTAGCGGAGGCTTTATTTATGCAGACCAAGAGTTAAAGTGGACGCGGTTACCAGCTGGACGCCTCTTCCTGGTACGTCCTGCTCAGAGGTGAGCTTGAGAAACAAGAAGACCGCGTGGAAAAGAGGACATCAGCAGTAGGATGGTGAGAAGGGGGGTCCTGAGGTCTGTGTGAGGAGCAAAAGGACACCATGAGGGGGAAAAAAGGGGGTCCATGTGAGCAGCAGGAGTTCAGTATGAAGAAGCAGAAGGGATGACGAGGGGCTGAATGGGGGACTGGATCTGAAATGAACGTCAGTGTAAAAGACGAGAGAAAGAAGAGGTCAACGTGACGAGCCCACAAGAGGGCAGCATGGAAGACAAGACATCAACAGTAGGACGGTGAGAAGGGGGTCCATATGGGGAGCAGAAAGGATACCGTGAGGGTCAAGTGATCAGTGCAAGTGAGGTGAATTCAGTGTGTAGAGGGGCAGGCGGGAGAGCTGAATGGGAGACTGGACCTGAAGTGGGGGTTAGTAATGAAGGACTGGTGTGAGTACCCCAAGAATGGCAGTAGAGACGTGGGGGTCAGTACCGGTGACAAGACACAATAAGGGATGAGGGGTCAGCACAAAGGCCACCGAGCTTCAGTTAGCAGAGGGATGCCAGCAGCAGGCAAGGACAGGAGGCCATTGTGAGTGGAGCTCGGGAGGAGATGAGAAGGTCAGCACAAGAAGCCGGCCTGGTGCCAGTGAACACAGCGGGTTTACGTTGATGTTGCACACAAAGTGGCCTTTGTTCATGGTGGAGCCACACCTGAAGCGGAGGCCCCACCATAGAAATAAACTTTGTCTAACCCTGTGAGCCCACAGGCTGCCTGTTCCAGATCAGCTCCAGGTTGGCATGTTCTACCAGGCTGCTCACAGGGCGGCACCCATGATATCATCTTTATCAATAATATATAAAAAAAAAAGAGCAGCTAATCCCTCTCTAACCACGTCACGCCACTTACCTGGGCATGGAGGTCAGCGATGGTCGCCTCATAGGCACTCGTGTCCCGCTGGACAGGCCCACGCTTCTCCAGGAACTCGTGGATCTGCAACTCAAGGGCAGCATTGGCCTTCTCCAGGGAACGGACCCTCTCCAGGTAGGTAGCCAGACGGTCATTCAGGTTCTGCATGGCCGCCTTGCCGTTACCCAAAGTGCTTGTGTCCACGGCGTCGGTCAGGGAGAAGTTGCCACCAGCGACTGAGCCAGAGCCATAGACGAAGCTGGACGCCAGGTTAGTCCCAGCAGCACTGAAGGTCGAGGGGGCCACAGACATGGTGACACCCCTGCTCGCTCCATACAAGCTGGAAGCCCGGGCCACAGTGGGCACAGAGGACTGGCGCAGGCTGATGGAGCTTCTTTGGTGGCCAATGCCGGGTGCATAGCTGCTGCTGGAGAAATTCTTAAGCATGGTGGCGGTAGAGCTGAAGTCAGACCCTGGAGAATGTCACTGCTGCCTCGCTGGCTGCTCTTTATATGCGCTGGAGAAACGGGAGGGGATCAGGTGTCAAGATCCCCAAACATGGGGGCTTGTGATTGAGCAATTCCAAACAAGCATTGACTCCAAACTGGAATTTCCAGATTTTAAACAGCAGATCAAAAGGCCAAAGGCCTCAGGCGATACTGGACCCTCCCCACACATCCACCTATGAGGCATCTGAAAAATGCCGACTTGCACTGATCTCTAACCTTGATAACCAGCTCTGAGTGGAGCAGCCCATGTGGGCACCAGCAGGCCTGGGCACAGTCAGAACATGGCCTGCTCAAACTGAGCTGTACTGGACGGCCCACCTGACAGGCCGAGCTGAGCTCAACACAAAGTCCTGCCTGTGTTTACTGAGTTAACATAAGACAAAGCCTCTTAATGTAAGTCAGGGTGTGTTGGGGCAGTGCCCAGCCCTGGACAGGGCATCAAGCACCCACACCGACCCGGCTAAATCACAATCACCAGTTAGCATAACCTCAGGGTCTTAGGGGAGGAAAACTGGGGGGAGGGCAGAGGAGAATCCACAGAGGCAGAACGTGCAAAGTCCACAAAGTCAGCAACCCTAACAGGATCTGACAGGACCAAAGGGCGCCAAGTGCTGACCACTGGGTCAACAGTCCAACCCTGAGCGGTGTCCCTTTGGACCTTAATGTGCCCTTCACTGTGACTTCAGCGAGTGGGCTACACAGCACTTTCCAGTTCAGTCGGAGCACAGCTGGCTTCTTTATCCCAGACTCTGCTGTGCGTCCCACTGCACAAGTGGGTTCATCTTACCCCCCACCCCCCGCCTATTTAAAGTGGCATAAACTGGGAGACCTGCCTGCTTCTACTGGGACCCAAGGAGGACCACAGAACGTATAGTTCCGCCTAGGAAGAAGGGGAACAAAGCCACACTCATCAGTACACAGCCGTGTCTGTGCGTGTGTGTGTGTGTGTGTGTGTGCGCGCCCCTGTTTACATCTGAGCTCGGGTTACAGCCCTGCCTTTCTCTTTGTAATGGCTGACCAGAGCCCAACATGCTGCCGTGTGTCCATTCATTAGGCTGTACACCGCTGACCAGCACAATGTGACCTCGACCTACTGCCCTGCCTCTTTATAGCGCCTTATAACTCTGACAACTCCCAGTCCTGTCTCCATTGCTCATTCACACTGCCCCCTGCCCCCCATTTATACCGGACTGCACTCCGCTGTCTGCGGACATTCACAATAAAGCTTATCTCTCAGCGCCTCCTCTTCATGCCAGCCGTGTCCTGGCACTGACGTCAGTCACAGCCCTGCCTCTTTCTAAAGGCTGACCAGAGCCCAACGTGTAGCCGTGTCTCCTTTTACCAGGCTATGGAGCGCTGACCAGCACCATGTGACCTCAGCTTGAAGCGCTGCCTCTTTATAGCGCCTTATAACATTCACAACTCCATTAATGGATTCACACTGGCCTCCCTCTTTATACTGGACTGCATGTGCTTGCTTGTGGAACCTAAGCTCTTAAGAACATACGAAAATTTAACAAAGGACACGAGACCTTTCAGTCCATCAGGCCCCTTTGTTTAGCTAGCGGCTCAGCTGTCGTCTCTTTGTCCCGGCGGCTCAGGCCACAGCCCTGCCTCTTTATAATGGCTGAACAAGCTACATATGCCAACGTTTATTAGGCTAAGCAGTTCTTACCAGCACAATCCGACCTCGACTTGCCACCCTGCCTTTTTACAGCGCTCTGTGACGCAGACTTGAGTTTAACGCCCAGGCCTGTCTTCATTACTGCATTCCCAGTCGCCCCCCTGATTATACCGGACTGCACTCTGCTGTCCTGTGGACATTAAAGCTCATCTCTCAGCACCTCCTCTTTATGTCTTCATGCCAGTCATATCCTGGCACTGACGTCAACGTGAGCTCAGGCCGCAGCCCTGCCTCTTTGTAATGGCTGGCCAAAGCTCAGTGTTCACCGCTGACCAGCACAATCTGACCTCGACCTGCTGCCCTGTCTCTTTATAGCGCCTTTAAGACAGACTGGAGTATGCCCAGTACCCAGGCCTAACTCCATTACTGCATTCCCAGTGGCCTCCCACTTTATGCCGGACTGCATTGTGCTTTCCTCTTGTCATTTAAGCTCGTCTCTTTGCCCCGGCTGTGGTATGCAATGTCCATCTTGGCTCAGGCCTCAGATCCTGCCTCTTTGTAATGGCTGACCAAAGCTCAGCTGTGTCTCCTGTCACCGGGCTATGAGGTGCTGACCAGAACATTCCAGCTCATCTTTCTGCCCTGCCTCTCTCAAGCACTCCGTAGCACAGACAGAGACTCCCAGGCCCATTTCCATTACTGGAATGCCAGTTGTCTCCATCTTTATACCGGACTGTATTTAAGCTCGTCTCTGTGGTACGCAGTGTCCATCTTGGCTTAGGTCACAGTCCTGCCTCTTTGTAATGGCTGATTGTGCTAAACATGTCAGGCTATGCTGTTCTTACCAGCACAATCCGACCTCATCTTTATAGCGCCTTACAACACAGACAGAGACTCCCAGGCCCGTCTCCATTACTGGATTCCCAGTGGCCTCCTTCTGCATGTGATTTCCAGTGGACACGTCTCCATCCTGGTACACGGTGTCACCCCGAACTCGGGGGTCCGCTCTGTCCTTTCAGTATTCACCTGTATCTGCCTTCCGTTGTACTTGAGGAGCTCAGCCTCCTGTCCTTCCTCCATATGCCAGGCTGTGATGTTCCTCCTGTGCACCTCTGAGCTCGTCTCCATGTTCTGGCCTGTGCTCCTCAGCTCAGCTTTTTGACGTCTCTTTATATTAAGTCGTTACACGCATCTCTTTGCACTTTATGGCTGCCCTCCCACTTGTTGTAATGATCTGTCCCTGAGCGTCCTTAGGAGCTTATGGAAGGGGACAGGCGGCGATTGAGATGGAAGGATAGGAGCAGCTTTATGATTTTAGGGATCTCTTTTGGTTCCTCGGCATCACCTGACATTTTAGGGAGGCTCGGCAGCACATTCTGTGTTTCAGGAGCCTGAGGAAAGTCAATGCGTGCCCCTCCTGATCCTCTTCATGGCACTGTGTCACAGTCTGGAGTGGCGACTGACCATGAAGCCCTGGATTAAGCAGCCAGGTCGTCACTGGAGTCAAGCTCCATAACCGTACAGGACATTAAGGGCTAGGGACGCCAAATTAAGGCCCTTTCTGTCATCTCAGGCCACCAGGCTCAGTTGACCACCATTACCCAGAATTCAGCGCTGCACCGCTAGACTCTCATAGACGCCGCCTGTTAAAGCGATGACTCCCATATGGTCATCTGCTTGGCCCCTGCACTTGCAATCTGAAGTTACGGACCATCAGTGACTTGGACTGTCCAGTTGCTTCTTCTCTCTTATACGTTGTAGGATTACAGTTACTGTTTAATTATTTATTAATGTGTTTGTTCCCAAAGTGATTTTTATTTTTTTAAATATCATTTTAGTGATTTACCTCTGTCATGTCTCTCTAGCCTTTATGGCCCCATCAGCCATTGTTTTTCATTTTGCTGCCAACAACTCTTGGGCCGTAAGGCGCTTTACAGAGCCGATCTGAGGTGGTCTCGTCTTGCGGTGCTCCCAGGAATACGCCTGAGCGCCACACACCGCCTGCTGGCAGGCTTGACTCTACGCTGGACCACAATGCCCCGTCCAGTGCCCATCACAGCTGCCCTCATTGGGCTGTCTCCTTATGCGGGACCTCAATGTCCTTCCCGCTGTACGCCTCATCTACGATTGCCTTCCCATTAATACCCAAGGTCAGCTCGCTGCCCCACCCTGAGTGTCTGTGGTGGGCCGTAATGTTCTGCAGAGCAGTGGTCCTCCACCTTTTTGGTGTTAGGACCCTTAGCTTTATCTGTTCTGACTCAGTGATGACCCTTTCTTAGCAGTAGCAGTGGCACACATTAGCAAAGCACTATAAATACGCACTCGGCGTTGACGCACAGCACTCGCCTCACTCAGCCCTCGAATCGGTCCGAGTGTCCATTTGTCCTGTTAGTCGGTAACCTGGGCTTGTCTGATTGTCACAAGTCACGAGTCCAAGTCAGGGCAGAGAGGAAGATGTTTTAGTTTGACCAGTTTGGGATTTCAGTGCACCAGGCAGGTTTAGTCGGGCTGACATTGTGTGACTTTTCTCAGATTTAGCAGATCAACATGTAATGAGATGACACCTCGAGCGCCTGCCGGCTTCTTGAACGAAGGTTTTTTGTGAAGCCTCGAGGTTTTCCTTTTATTTTTGTCATTTACAAATGTCAAACAATGTACTTGTGCAAGTAGCGAGCTTTGCCTCCAAATGTCTTTAATGTTTGTATGCCTTGACGCTTTCGTTACCACGCAATGCACAAAATAGCCGCCACCCGCCACAAAGTGAATGTAAGGAAATCCGGCTGGCGTGTTCTGTTTGCGTCGGGTTTATGGGATGAATCCTGTGAGGCCGATGCGGATTTGGACAAGTTGGGAGTTGGTGAATTTGTCCAGGTTTTGTTGGCTTTCTTTAATAAAGCGTGTGGTGTGTTAACAGGTCGTCACCTGCTCGTTACTGCATTTATGTCAGTCGACTCAATTCCTGAGTATGCAGGAGCAAAATGTCCGCTTGACTGGTGTTATAAATTTATCCGTTTTATAGCACTGATAAATGTGATTTTGTTGGTCGTTATGCGCTGCTATTGTGTTGTGTTGTGTTGTGCACGTTGGACTCTTAATTATCAGTCATAAAGGTGCTGGGCAGTTTCCAGGGGGAGGGCTTTCACGCCGCACAGCGTATGACGTCATTGGCGAGACACGTTGGGATTAGCAAAGAAACGACCTTTGATTCACGTTGTGCTTCTCTAGTCTGATTCCCTGGTGTGTCCTTTTTGACTGCGAGTTTGCTTTTATGTTTTTCATTTTGTGCTTGGCCTGTCCTCCCAGTTACGACTCTCATTTTGTTTTATTTATTTCCTGGTCTCAAAACCTGTTCTGTTTTCACCAGGTCAGTTCAGCAGAATGTAACAGCTGGGTGAAGAACTGAAATCTGTAATCAGCAGACCTCTAAAACATTAAAGTCAGGGCTAAATTATTTACTTATTTGTTACGTAAACCAAGGACCCATCTAGGGCATCCGGAGAGACACTTGTTGGTTGGCACTCACAGGTTTATAAACACGACATTGGAGCAAACATCTGAGCCGTCTCCTCGGACTGAACGTGGTGGGCCCGGCATTGAGATCTGCGCTCGGCACACTACAGCATGTCGTATTACATTACGTTACATTACGCTACGTTATCTTATCTTATATGTTACGTTAGGTTATGTTATGTTACGCTACGTTATCTTATGTTATCTTATATATTACATTACGTTACATTACGCTACATTATGATATGTTATCTTATCTTATATGTTACGTTAGGTTATGTTATGTTACGCTACATTATCTTATGTTATCTTATATATTACATTACGCTACATTATGATATGTTATCTTATCTTATATGTTACGTTAAGTTATGTTGTTATGTTATGTTACGTTATTTTGTATTATGTTACTTAATGTTAAGTTTTGTTATGTTACGTTATATTATGTTACGTTATGTTACGTTACGTTATGTTATCTTATATGTTACGTTAGTTTATGTTGTTATGTTACATTACATTATGTTACGTTATTTTACTTTGTTACGTTATGTTACATTACGTTATGTTATCTTATATGTTACGTTAGTTTATGTTGTTATGTTACGTTACGTTATTTTATGTTATGTTACTTAATTTTATGTTAAGTTTTGTTATGTTACGTTACATTATGTTACTTTATGTTACATTACGTTACGTCAGGTTATGTTGTGTTACTTTATATTACGTTATGTTATCTTACCTTATATGTTATGTTAGGTTATGTTATGTTATGTTAAGTTTTCTTATGTTACGTTACTTCATGTTATCTTACTTTATGTTTTGTTATGTTACTTAATGTTGTGTTATGTTTTGTTATGTTATGTTAAGTTTTGTTATGTTACATTACATTATGTTATGTTATGTCATATCATGTTACATTACGTTGTTATGTTATGTTATGTCATGTTAC
>JANRMT010062850.1:17777561-17809119 GCA_026402145.1 Polypterus bichir lapradei | reverse complement strand
GATAGATAGATAGATAGATAGATAGATAGATAGATAGATAGATAGATGAAAGTAATAATTTCCTTCGCACACCCCATGCCTGGCTGATGCTCCCTTGACGTCTCTCATGTCTTCTCCTGTCCAGCACACACACACATGGTGGGACCTGCCCGAGGGGTCAGACGTGGCCCATCTGGGCGCGGTGCCAATGATGCCTAATTCAGAGGGGGTGATCAGGAGGGTCTGATGTTTTGACTTCGAAGGTGGAGGGCAGATCAGGAAGGATGAGGATGGATGAGATGGTGCTAGCGCTAGGCAGATATAAAAGACGCTTCATGAAGTGACACCACAGCCTGTGCCAGGTGGGAGTGCATATTAAAGATGCTGACTTTACGTTTTCCGCCGAGTGCGGACCCTCAATAGCGCAGGTCTGAACATGCGGCACTCTCGGCTTCTGTTTCAGGCAGGCAGGATTCTCACTTTCAGTTTTGTCTTTCAGCCTTTTATTTGAAATTCTTTTGATCTTTGACTGAACCCCCTGACTGCCCCCTGTCACATAACCAATCTATGGGTTTTCTTCGACTTTACAGTAGCAGCACTCGTGTTTCAGACTCTATCCTTATCAATCAAGTGATGATATAAAGGGAGAGCAGTTCAGGAGGGATGGTAGCACAGAGACCACCTCACAGACCCCTATTTCTGGGCTCAAGTCCTGCTCACTGCGCCCAGGAGGTCTTCCTGAATTTTTCTCTTCACACTCACTGGTTTTATGGACGTCATATTAATGAGTGACTTTCAGGTGGTCTCTAAGACTGAAGGGGCTCAGTGGCGCCCGTCCAGGCAGTTTTAACTCCAACTTTCGTCATTCATTTTGAACATTCATACAATATAATTTGGGGGATTCAACACTGGAACGCCCAACACCCCCCCCCCCCCACTCCGTATGCCTCCAGGGTTTGCTCCTGCTTTGTGCCTAAAGCTACTGGGTGAGGACTGGGGGCCTCAGAACCCGAAACCAAATTAAGAAATCGCACGGCTGGGAGTGGGGAGGGTGGGATGGTTTGGTGGTCCCGCTGGCCTGATGGTGCTCGTGTGTTTTATGCTGATTCATGAGATAATCTGGCATCCCACCACCTACAGTTGGTTCCTCCCTCATGTCCAGTGCTGCTGGGGTGGCCTTCATCTCCTCGCCAGCCTCAAACTGAGTGACAGTGGCCATGCAAGCTCTTCAAGGCGCTATATAATAGGAATTGTGAGATGCTAAGGCTACATGACCGCTACAAATGCTGCACTTCACTATTAATGGTGGGCTGTGTGGCGAGGTGGTTAGGGCTGTGGGTTCAAATCCCACTACAGACAGAAGACATGTAACCAATGGGGCCTCAGATGTCATCTTGGCTAAAGTTGTCAGCTAAGTAATAACATGTAACTGATTAAGACCATCTGCTTATTCTGAGAAAGGCTTTATTATGGTGAAAGGCGCTATAAAATATAACACAAACAACTAAGGCGCCATGTTCAACTTCTCTTGCAGTTGCTATGTATGATTATGGAGCATGTCCTGAGTACCACAGGCCGACATGTCTTGGGTGGTCTCGAGGACCCCCACAGCCACTCGGTGGCAGCGCTAGCATTCTCCCACCGCCGAACATTTCCGCCGAGCGTGCGGCGCGATGACTCCGAGGTCAGGCGTGACACCGTCATTACCGTGAGCTGACAAATTAGGCTTCTGTTCCGACACATTGTGCGCCCTTCGGGCACATCAAACATTTGCTTCTCTCGCTGGCAGGGCGCAGCCGTCACACACGCCAACGATTTGAAGATCTGTGTGCGCTTCAGTGAAGCGCAGCCACTGTCAAAATGGAGAAGATGGGGACTCATCTGGGACCCTCGGCCTGCTCTTTGCAGCTGTTAAACCCCCCTGCCCCCTCCCCCCAACATTGGGATCAGGTCGTCCCACCTCCACAGTAAGCTGAAAGATGGCACAGGGCATTAACCGTGAAGAATGAAGGCGCCATGGCGAGTGCCACTACGCACCTCACACCCACCTGCAGCTGGACACACTCAGGCCCAGGCAGCTGATTGGTGAACCCGAGGCCACTCCCTCCTATTGGCTAACGTCATCACATGACTGGGCTGCTGGTGTTTGCTTTGCACTCCCTGTTGACTGGCAGAGGAAGCGAGGGGATGGAGGGGCAGATGGCACAAGTATGCCATCTGTCTCATCTGTGGGGACCTCCTCCCCCGCTACTGTTGCTCTTCAAGACCCAGTGAGTCTTCACATATCCGTTACCCTCCATTCATGGAACCTGTCAGCCATCTAAAATGTGAGAAGTTCAGAAGGACCCTTCACGTAGACCCCCTACAGCAGGGACACTCAACTACGATATGGAGGTCCGCGGTGGCTGCCGGCTTTAGAACCCATTTATGGACTAATAAAGCAACACGGGGGGCTTTCTGGGCTCAGCTTTCGTATCCTCACTTGTTACGATTTTAGTTGCTCCACTTGGGCTTTAATTTTCGCCCATTTTCTTAAGCAGCCATCAGTTATTAATGAGGTGCAAATGACGAAGGGACCACCAGCTCTCCAACTTAGGCTGATGTCACATTACGTGACTTTTTGTTATGGGGGATCGCAGTGGCCATCACGCTCGCCCCTTTATCTGACAGCCATTGTAGCTGTGTACCAACAAACGGACCCCCCAGGGAGAGCAGACCACGAAATGTTCACTTTGGACATCGCCTCCAATGGGGGCTTTTTGAATTTCAGGCCCAGGTGAAGAGACCCCCCCGGTTCAAAAGTACCTTTCTGCCATAAGCGTTATGCTGAGGCACTTTACTGGTACGGAGGGATTGTTTCAGTACGTCCATGGGACGTTTGAGAGCTGGAGGGCTCACTCACATATTCAGGGTTCAGATTTTTATATAGCGCCTTTCAACAGTGACCAGCCTCGCGAGGTGCTTCACAAGCTCGGCACAGCTGGCACTCCATCATTTTATTTTGGAACCATAGAGCGATTGCCCCCACAGTTCATTTCATTTCAGTAGATTTGAACACGCCACCCCCACTCTGGGCCAAGACCCTCTAGAGATGGTGGTCCGGCGAACCCTGGAGCAGTCCCTGCAAGGTATGAATGTGTCCTGATGGGGCTAATGCTGTGACTAAAGGCTGTACGCCATTACACAAAAGTAAACGCACCCAAAATCACGCCCATTTCAATGACTCAGGGGGCAGCTGATCAAGTTAAACCAAATGTAAAGTCGCTGGAGTGAAGGGGGATCTGAAGAGTGGGCCAAACAGATTCAACCCCCCTGATCAGCACCACATGAGTGGTGGGCATCCCCTCGGTGTGGCTATTCTTCAGGGATGATGCAGACACTGGGGGCACGTACAGCATTTACAGGAGTAACGCCAGCTGACACGAGTTAAAATGAACTAAATGGAGCCCACCCATCCGTCCATCTTCACAGCCCTCTCATGCAGCTAACGAGCGCCGGGCAGAAGGAGCCAAACCCAGCGACCTCGCTCGCCCAAATGGATTTTTCACCAGGAAGAAATTCTTTCTGTCCAACAAATTAAGTCCACGACACTCCCACGTTGGCAATCGCAACAGTCTCGATCGCTTCATAGTTTGCCGAGTGAACTGAAGATTAAAACAAAGTGCTGATTCGGCACAAAGTCCACCGCCTTGGAGTGGGATGACGCCTTTTAAATGTCCACGTCGTCAGGTTCAGTCAATCGACCAGTGGGATTTGGAACTTCAACCCATTAGCCCCCTCGATCACACTGCCTAACAAACACATACCTCCATGTCTCTGAATCGTGAGGAAAGCAAACCCATACGGCCTCCGATACAAAAGACAGCGAAGGCACAAAGCAGGCGCCATGTCGGGGTGTGCCGGCCCAGCGCTGCACTACGCGTACAATGGAGAGACGCCTGCATTGAGCGTCGGGGAGTGCTGGCGCCATCTGCTGCTCGCTTTTAGTATTGAGTCCATTTTCAAATAAAGCGCCATCTGCTGCTCGCTTTTATGTTCATTAGAATTATAAACGCTTTAAAATCACTTCATTTGAGAAAACCCCCAACGTGTGATACGCCGTTCGACTCGTCTTGAAGAATTCTGCTTATGCAAGACGTCGAGCTTTATTACGGGGTCCTCCTCTCTTTTTTCCTGTCCATCCATCCATCCATCACCCAACCCAATACAACCTAACTACAGGGTGACAGGGGTCTACTGGAGCCAATCCCAGCCAACACAGGGCGCAAGGCAGGAAATAAACCCCGGGCAGTGCGCCAGCCCACCGCAGAGCATCTATATCCGAAAACTATTCATATTTGGTAATTTTTGGACAATACTTTGTGCAGGAAATTACATCCTTATTATAAAGGGTAAACTAATTGGTGTCATCGGCAAAAAAAATGATAAGAAGCAGCATCTGCCGACTCTAGGGATTCACCCCCTAATGGGATACGAGGTGTTAAAGTTACTGCTTTTCACAAAACGTGGAAAAACATTGGCATGCGAAGTGTCGTTTTTGATAACTGATTCTTTATTGGTGGTCTTAACCCGAAAGAGTCACTCCTAGAAAGTTAAAAATGACTCATTTCCAATATAAGTATATGGCTATCGTTTAAGACTATTTGATGGTCAATGTTTACGAATATAATGTTATTTATGATCACTTACTAGAGGGGTCTTAGCCCTCTACGGACCTCTATCAGAGGGTGAAGAGTGACACATTTCTCTTGAATTGAGAATATTAAGACTTTAAACATTTACATTGGAATACACATTTTAATATTTTTATGCATTTCCACATCAAGAACTAAATCATTACATTTCTTAAGGCCACCCCAAATTAGGGCGCCTTACGCTGATTCTGACATTTGGTTTTGTTGCCTGTTTTCTAATGCGGCGCCATCTGCTGCTCAGTTTAAGTAGTGCGTCCAATTTAATTATTCGGCGCCATCTGACGCTCACTTTTAGTATTGCACATCGTTTCCCATTTCCTCATACTGACACCGGGCGGCGCACCGCAGCACCGTCCCACGGATCCCGCATCCTAATCTCGAATCCCGTATGGACCTTACATTTTCCTGTTCTTGGTCCTCCCATGTTAAGTAGAGGTTCCAGGTTGAGCTTGTGTGTGTGTGTTTTTTTATAATTTTTTTTATTGATTTTAATTGAATGCAGATAACATTTCATACAATCAAGTCAAACTTAACAAAGTAAAGGAAAATTTCAAATCAGTTTTTAACTGGACTGGCATAACTCGCCCCATAATCGTAAGAGAATAAGAGAACTTTATGTGATGTTGTGACAATTATTGCAGTCCACCAGCCTGATCGTATACAGACAAAAAATTAAATATGTAAATAAATTATATTTTATTTATATAGCGCCCTCATGTACCGTGAAATTTTATAATAAATTAATAATAACACGAAATGTGATTATGCTTTATTAAATGTGGTAGAAAAATATATGTTTTGTTGCTCATTTCTTACTTACTTACTTACTTTATTTTTTTATTTCCGCCGGGCGGAACTTGGGTGGTCACTTTCACTCGTCGGCGTTACGAGGGCGGGCTTTTCCGAGTACTGTGTTTTGATTGGTGAATCTCACACTGATGGACGTATGTGCTTGATTGATTTAGGAAGCCTGTGGCTCTTGCGCATGCTCAGACTTGTGTCCGCTTGCGTCGAATACGAGTACAGTATAAGAAAACGTTCCCCAGAATGACCGTGCGAAGTGGTGACTTTAATTCAATAAACTCTAAATTCCTCACCAGGACTCTACATCTGAAGTGTAAGCTGCAAATCAAAACACACTACTCGTTAGAGACCGCCCACTCAACCTTGATGAGTGAAAGTGACAGTTCATGTTGGCGTGCGTGTCACTGAAATAAAATAACCATTTAAATAAATACATTAAGAAATAAGCAGCACAAATTTCTTGACAGGTTGCCTTATATATACTCACATTTCATGCTGTCATTATGTATGTAATGTTAGATTTTACTGTACTTTGTGCATTTATTTAATGTGCGCATGTCACAGTTTCCTCCGCTCCATTGTTACCAATGCCCGTCAAACTGAACACTAAGGCTGAGCTGTTCACGTTTATGGCTGTCACTTTTATTTGTCTGAAAGCATGCTGAGATTAGCTGGGCGTTAGGATTATACTTACAGACTTACAGTTAACACGATGCCTAAGGAGCTACCTAATATTGTCAGATTTGCTGTTTTTCCCAGCTGTTTAGGGGCCCATCTAAGAATATTAACCAAACAGCGCCTCGAAACAGAGCCGGCCCTAGACATTTCGGGCCAGAAGCAAACTGATACCGGGGCCCGACCCCTGCAGCTAGGGGGTCCGAGGCAGAGCTCCAGTCGCCAAGCGGTTTCCTGCATTCTGAGCTGCAGAAATGTGTTTTCCCGGCATCTACAACCATCACTTCTTGACGATTTCCGTTTGACACGGACAACCGTAACCGTAACACACTGACAGAAGCCAAATTTCTCTGTCGAGAATGCAGTGCGGTGGAGCGGCCCTGAATGAAACATAAGTGGTCGCCTACTGAGGACAGAGGCACAGATGAGCCGTGGAGGCGGCAACAGGCGCGCGGGCCTGAGTGAAGCGTATTAAAGATTGGAGTGCGGAGTGGAGATGTCCACGTGGAGTAATTAGGTGATGGAATATGTTGCCTGTGAATTATATATATAAAAAAATTAGTAATAGAGGTTGGAGTGAAGGAGTCTGTTGCTTCATTGGGCCCTCTGCAGCAGCGTCGCATCACAGGAAAAAAAAAACCTTGGGCGCAGTGGGCCCCCTCCAGCTGTGGGCCCCAAGCGGTCGCTTCGTTCGCTTTGCCCAAATCCAGCTCTGCTCGAAATGTCGCAGCATTAATGACAGTTGGCCGAGGTGCTGCTTCAATTCTCATTGTACTTATACAAATTGCGACTGCTAAAACACAACTGTCATTGCATAGACGCTACTGTCATTTGATTTTTGACATTGTGGTCACCGCTGATTGTACCTTTGTCACCTGACTACATTCATCATCTATTCTGTTTCTCTTCTTGGTACTCAAATGTGGCACTCGGTGCCACGGCCCACCTGCCAAGTTGTTTTGCCTGCCTTAGGTAAAGTCATCCTGGCAAGAGGATCGCAGGAATCGTGGGGTAGAGGGGTCATTTCATCGGATTGGCTGGCCTACAATGACTCAGCTGTGGAATGGCCAAATGGGGGAGGCAGCTTGATGGCTGAGGTCTCCAGGATTCTAAACAAATCCAAATCATATTATGTGATATCTACTATTAAATTCTGGTTCGTACTTGTACAATTTTTATTTTTATACTGTATTGAGGATTTGTTCTGTTCTGTGTATTGTATTGTATTGACCCCGTTCTTTTTGACACCCAATGCACGTCCAACCTGGAAAGGGGTCTCTTTTTGAACTGCCTTTCCCAAGGTTTCTTCCATTTTTTCCCTACAAGGGTTTTTTTTGGGAAATTTTCCATGTCTTCATAGATAGTCAAGGCTGGGTGGGGGGCTGTCAAGAGGCAGGGCCTGTTAAAGCCCATCGCGACACTTCTTGTGTAATTTTGAGCTATACAAAAAAATAAATTGTATTGTATTGTATTACACACTCACATTGACATCGGGGACACACCACATAAACCACACTACTGCATGACAAACGCGACACACAAGACCAGGTGCTGAGGAGGTCTGCGGTGTCCACAAAGCGACCATTCATACGGAGCAGCGACAGGGTGACGGAGTGAAGACGCCTTCATGTAAAGGTAAGGCAAAGGGTCCTGGCTACCATCTCAGTGGACTTACACGAGTTTGTCGTTCAGACCATAAAACAAAACAGAGAATGGAGCGGGCGGGCTGTCTCTGCTTTGGGGTCTGGATGGTGCCCTGCACTCGATGGATATGAACTGCCTTGTGAGGTTTGCAGAGGGTGACGTAGACGGAAACAAGTGACCCACGCCGCGCATGCAGAGGTGGGTAGTAACGAGTTGCATTTACTCCGTTATATTAACTTGAGTAACTTTTTAAAATAATTGTACTTCTATGAGTAGTTTTACTGCACCATACTTTTTACTTTTACTTGAGTACATTTGTGAAAAAGAAACACTACTCTTACTCCGCTACATTAGGCAATACTCGACTCGTTACTTTTTTTCCATTTACACATTAGATATATTTTTGCCAGAGAGAAGCCGCCAAGTGATCCATTGCATGACTGTTTCACCAATCAGACGTAGCAACAAAAATCACATGACTCAGTTTCACCAATCAGATGTAGCCATACAGTCATATGACCACACACAAACTGTGGCGGCATAGCGGCACGAACTCCTTACAGACAGCGGAGAAGGAAAGAGAGTACATGATAAATGGCAGATGCAACTGTCTTAAATATTAAAACTGAAGAGGTTGAGGATGAACACCCCTGGCCTCATATAAAAAGCATGTTTCGCTTACACACAGTGCAAACGAACAGCTATATAATGCAATGTCTTCTGTGTCTGCCAAAACAAAAGGACATTTCAGCATACAAAAACTCAACGTCTAACCTGAGGAAACATGTTGCGGTAAGTTTTACATAAGTTTTTTTTTTGCTATTAGGCGGATGTTAGTCTTGTTAGGTTACAGAATCCCAATCTTAAAAGAGTTTTTATATAGACCCCAGGCCCGGAGTGGCTAATCGGGATGAACGGGAACATTCCCTTTGGGCCGGCTGGGTTTATAGGCCGCGAGGGCCGGTGTTAAATCAGAATCAACATACATGTCACATACAATGCTGCACCTACTGCTTCTCCACTCACAGGTACAGCCAGCCAGCGCTCACTGTATAACCTGCTTTAACGTGTGTAGGGCTGATTGCCCGTTACCCAGAGCCTTATAGTAGAGAGGATCAGCAGTTACCGAGCTACATTCCCCTGAGAGACGCCAGAGAGTAGATGGATGGCAAAAAAATAAGCAAAGGTGATGCCGAAAAGGCGAGAATAAAAAAACAGAAGGCACTTGAAATTGACGCGTCCAAATGCGCCAAACTGAGTGGCTCTTTAATTAAAAACCCTCGGGTTGAGAGCAAAAGTCAAAGTGGAGACGGTGAAGAAAGTAAGTAAGCTACGAATTTGCAAAGCATTTGTTCGTATCACACAGACTACGTTATATGCCATAACGCCACATAATTAATTTACATGATTTGTAAACTTAAACAGTAATTTGCAGGCAGTGCTGTATTTTGTTTAGAGCGCTGCTTATTGTGACACTGATGCCACCTAAATGAGAGATGTGCTCGTGTGCACTGAGAAAGAAATCCTCATGTCTTTGGACAATGATGTGATTATAAACAAGGTTGCAGAAACCAGTTTGCTGCTCAGGCATTCATCAATCCTTTGAAGTTAGCAATGTGTTCATGAAGATACAGAGGAAAAACATTTTACTGTACATGAAAGTTACACTGTATAACGAACAAAACAAAGAACAGTGCAAATATTTTTGTTTTATTTGATCTATTTGTGGTTAAGGGTTGGATATTTAGAAATGTAAAGCACAGAAGGAAGAAAGTTATGTTGTCATTGCGTTATTGTGCGAGTCATTTGCTTACTTGTAAAAATAAATCAGAATTTATAAAGTATTTCCTTTAATCGGTAGGTGATATTTAAGAAAAATATTGCTGGAGAGGATAATGTAGTGTTTTTGTGTATATATATATATATATATATATAGTGGCAGATTAGGGCTTTCTGCTCCCTTGTACCCTCAGACCATACCAATCCCAATAATTATTTATTATAATAATAATGTGCACAAAGCACGCTCCTCTCCACAATTCTCAATAAACAAATACACAATCCTCCAAACTCCCAGATGCTTAGCCACCCTGCCTCCCAACTCAGCTCGTCTGTCTGGGATCTCCCACAGTCCTTTATACTCCTCGACCCGGAAGTGTTTCTGAGCCCTCAGTCCATGTGATTATCCAACACTTCCGGGTCGGGTAATCTCTTTTTCTTCAGCCCGGAAGTATATCATTTCTTCCATTTCTGCGATTGTGAAATACTTCCAGGCTATAAGGAAAGTATAAGTCCCTGGGTCTCCCTGCAGCGTCCTCCAGTGGCCCCCATGGTATCCAGCAAGGCTGTGGTGAAAAACTCCACTTTCCATGATGCCCTGCTGGAATTCGGGGCCCTTCCATGTTGCAGGGATGGCTCCATCTGGCGGTTTGGGGTGGTTGGCCGGGATACACTGCCGGCAATCCCTCACAATATATATACGCGTATATATAGAGAGAGAGAACCTCAGAGATCTCTGTCCAGAAGGGTACAGTCCTAGGAACAGCTAAGATACGGCAAAGAACCTTCAAGCTCCCAGACTTCTGGTAGAGGACTGGAGCTTGAAGTGAATATGCAACCACCCATGTGAAGGAAAGGGTGAGCTGAGAGTTTTAAAAATAACACGTGGGTGTATACTGTATATAGTGGGCCGGTCTGAAGTTAGAAAATGAGTCCCGCTCCGGCCCTGATAGACCCTTTTAGTTTTTGTAAACATTTCGTTAAATGGTGCCATAAGCTAAGCAGACTATACATTTTTCATGGAGGAATGATTTAGCATTAGCTACCAACTGTCGCAAATTATGAATGGTCAAGATGGTTTTGGTAACTGACAAACAATCGAGTCCATGTATGTAATGCCAGAGCCTGCTTAGAAAACATTATCATATCAAAGTTCAGCTGTTTTTATTAAAAAAAAAAAAAAAAAAAATGCAGTTTGTTCTGCTAGATAAGTAGATACAGAATTGTGGCGACCACAGTAGTCAGTCACTGTACGCTTAGATTGAATCCATTAATCACCTCAAATCCTAGTATAATTAACGTTGGCAAATGAAGCTGAATTTGTGAAAATTAGTGTATTTTCATGGCTTAATCCCCTGTAGCCTCACAGCCTGCCATTTTTTCTGTCAACAGAGGGTTCACCCCAACAAAATTCAGACATATATGGAATTAATTGACTCCCGTAGAAAACGAAAGTCCACCTCTTCTGCTGAACCACCTAGGAAGAATGCAAAAGTCACAGATTCCCTCACTGGCTCTGGGCAGGTAACACAGGCAACGTTTGACAAGCTTGTGCTAACGTTTGTATGTGAGGCCAACCAACCATTCTCTGTAGTTGAGACAACATCTTTCAAGACTATGATGGAAACCTTGCAACCTCAGTGTACAGTAATGACAGAGAAAAGTTTATGCTCAGAAATACAGGAAGCTGCAAAGAACATGAAGAGCACAATCATCAAAAAGCTGAGCACAGTGAATTATGTCGCTACCACAACAGACTGCTGGTCTGCCAGACAACATAGCTACTTAGGAGTCACCTGTCACTGGATAGATGAAACCTCTCTAGAGAGGCATTCTGCTGTGTTGGCTTGTAGACCTCTTAAAGGCTCACACACATTTGATGTTCTTGCTGCAGAATTAGAGGAAATACATTCTGAGTATCACATCAGGGAAAAAGTGACCAAGACGACAACAGACAGTGGTTCAAACTTCTTGAAAGCCTTTCGATTATATGGTGAAGAGAAAGAGGAAGAAGCCCCAGATGGACAGGAGTATCGAGACTCCACCCTTGATGAGAATGAGTTAGAGGTGGAGTATCAAGATGTGTCTGCTGTTTTGAATGACAACACAGGTCTTGAGTACCAACTTCCAAGACACCAAAAGTGTGCATGTCATCTACTCAATCTTATATCAACAGTTGACGCAGCTGCTGCCGAAACTGCCAATGAAACATACAAGAGGCTGTCTCGGTCTGCTTTTGCAAAATGTCATGCTCTGTGGAATAAAACCAGCAGGTCAACCATGGCCTATGAAACAGTGGAACGGGAATGCAAGCTGCAGTTTCTCCGACCCAATCGGACCCGTTGGAGCTCCCTGTTCCTTGCTGTGGAAAGGGTTGTGCGCATTCAGAAAGAGCAAGGAGAGAAAGCAATTCGCAATGTTTGCTCAGCATTAAAGATAAAGATGTAAGTTGACAGGACTTGTATTGTTTTTACACATTAATGCATGATTAATGGGTGAATCCACCTGTCTTAAGTAAACTTGCAAGACTATGACAATAATGGATGTTATCAATTAAATACTTTTACTGTCGTATTTTGTAATTATTTGTGTGTTTAACATGGACAATGCATGGTAAATACATTGTATTAGAAATCCCTATTTTTTATTTGTACACCTTTTTTTAGGTTCAATCCTGCTGAATTGGGATTTTTAGCTGAATACACTGCTGTGATGAAGCCCATTGCCACGGCCCTTAACATCCTCCAAGGGGAATCATCTGTGCATATGGGCTTTTTGCTGCCAACACTTTACCAGTTGCAGGAGAAGCTGAAGAGGCTGGAGTCATCTTGCAAAATGTGTAGACCTCTTGTTGATGCCCTGCGGGAAGGCATCCAGAAACGTTTCGGAGACGTCATGAAAGAGCCTGAGCTGACTGCAGCAGCAATACTCCTACCAAGATTCAGAACATCCTGGACCACAGATGAGAGCATCTTAAAAGCTGGTAAATACTTGTTTAAAATACTTGTTTATGATTTTAAGGGTGAGACAATGACATATGTCAATCTTTATAATGTGACTGTCATTTAGGATTACAGTGTGTCAGTGACAAAACCACTGGGTGGCAAGAGGTGGACGCTCAGGGAGCTTTTCATGTCAAACATTAGCAGCTTGGCAGCCTATGCAGTAGAAGAGTAAGAATAATGCACAGACCTAACTCTTTAGAAAACCGTTCATCTTTCCACAGGCCTTGTCTTCATCAGACATCACCTAGACACAGATTTGGATGATGAAGATGACTTCTTTGGATCCATGGGGTCAGGAAAACCAGAAGCAGCAGAGCTGGATAGGTACCTTTCATGTCCATCCGTTGGAGGTATGGATCTACTGCATACCTTTCCTCACATCAAGAAGCTGTCACTCAAAGTCAACACGGGTCTTCCTGCGTCTGCAGCCTGTGAGAGACTTTTTAGTCATGCGGGGCTCCTGTTCACGGCTAAACGGTCGCAGCTTCACTGCAAGAACCTTGAGAGCCAACTCCTGCTGAAGCTTAACCATCACTTCACTGAGTGAAGAACAAGCATGTTGTCTTATTACATTTCTAAAAAATAAATCATTTATTATGATCAGTTACTCAGTACTTGAGTAGACTTTTCACCAAATACTTTTTTTTTTTTTACTCTTACTTGAGTAATTTTTTGGATGACTACTTTTTACTTCTACTTGAGTAATATTATTTTGAAGTAACGCTACTCTTACTTGAGTACAATTGTTGGCTACTCTACCCACCTCAGCGTGCCTGTGTGTACAGTGGGCCGAGAAAGTGCTCAGACCCCTGCACCTTCTGCACACTTTATTGTGTTGTTGATTTAATTTTACATGGATAGATTTGCCATTTTCAACTCAGTCTAACCTCAACAACCTCTGATGGCAAAGTGAAGACATGTCCTTAGAAAGGCTTGTAAATTTATTAAAAATCTAAAAACGAACTTTTTCGTTCACTGAAGTATTCAGAGACTTAATTCAGTACTCCCCCTTTGGCAGCAATGCCAGCTTCAAGTCTATGTGGCCAAGTCTTGACAAGCTTTGCACACCTGTATTTCGGCCGTTTATCCCGGTCTTTCTGGCAGATCCTCTCGAGCGCCGATCCTTTCGGCCATTCTTCAGACCTCTGAAATGAACTTTAGGAATGCACTTTGTGAGCCAAGTGAACAGAATAACACATTTCAGCGGTGCTAATTCAACCTACAAAGGTTTCTCTAATAACCAGCTAGCATTTAAAATGCCTACTTAAGGCTAAGCTAAGGGAGCTGACCATTAGGATGCTGAAATATAAATGAGCAATGATGCAGTAATGGCCATTATACACATTAGTAATGCCATGGCATCTTGATAACTAAAACAGAACGTGTGTCTGTGTGTCCAGACCTTTTGGTGTGTGTGGTAGGAGCCTTCACTGAACTGACATCCTCGTGGTTCCATCACAGCTCACCAGAGTCTCCAGCCTTCTTCACAGCAGCTTATTAAATCAAATACACTGCAGAATTCTCAGTTCACTTTATCTTATCAATGATTACTTCAAGACAAAGGACAACTCACAGCACTGGAACTTCCAGCTTTGTCACTTCATCTTCCCTTCGTCAGTTGTGGCAGCGGCCACTCGGATATGGCGGGCCGTGGAGTCGCCGGTGAGCCGCCCTGTCATCTGACTCGGACGTCATGCGGATCTCATTCACAACACCCGAGGAGTCACCTGCACCAGTGGTCCTCGGCATTTAATCCTCAGGGTCCCCGGTGGTTTTGTCCCAACCAGTTTCTCAGCCAGTCTTTGTTACCTGGTCTCATTGCTTAATCCGCGGACCCTTTTGTTCTTTTTAATTTACATTTAGATAAGTGCAGTTGAGTCTCATTTACAGTTACAGGACGTCAAGACAGATTTGTTTTTTTTTTCTGTATCTCAAGATGCTTCTTTATAATTCACCTTTCCATTGAGTTTGCCTTCTTAATTTTATCAGAATATTAAGAAATAAAGGCAAGCAGCGCCTAAACCAACGTAAAAGGCTGAGGCAGCAGCAGCAACTCCAGTGAGACCCACTTGTGTGTTTGTCTAAACGACCAGCGCATCAAACAATAGAAAAATAGCAAAATGTAAAAGTCTTACCCATGTAACACACACACAGCGGAGCACCGCGTTATTCAGTACAAACATAGCATCATCTCTGGCTACCCGATTAAGAAAAGGAAGTGAGCTGAGACCCGCAGGAGACCACCAGGACTGAACACTGAGAACCACCAGCCTACGCCACGTGCGGCTCTTCAGGGGGGCAGCAGAATAACAATCTTGCGGGCTAAACAATTATTTTTTTCTTTCATTTGTTTATTGTATAGTTAAAAAAATATAATGTGACTGAGGACACAAGTCAAACAATTTAATTTAAATATTGGGGACAAGTGGTGACAACCTGTATTTGTGTAAGTTATCTCTAGATAGATAGGAAAGGCGCTATATAATAGATAGATAAGGCACTATATAATAGATAGGAAAGGTGCTATATAATAGATAAGGCATTATATAATAGATAGGAAAGGCACTATATAATAGATAGGAAAGGCGCTATATAATAGACAGATAGGAAAGGTGCTATATAATAGGAAAGGCACTATATAATAGGAAAGGTGCTATATAAAAGAGAGATAGGAAAGGCGCTATATAATAGATAGATAGATAGGAAAGGCGCTATATAATAGCTCAGTCAGGTCCTCTATGCCAGGGGTGTCGAACTCCAGTCCTGGAGGGCCGCAGTGGCTGCAGGTTTTCGTTCTAACCATCTTCTTAATTAGTGACCAGTTTTTGATGCTAATTAACTTCTTTAGCCTTAGCTTTAATTAGCTTGACTCAGACCCCTTAGTTGTTTTTTCCTTAATTAGCAGCCGGACAGCAATGAGACATAAAACAAGCAGGACGTGACCAGCTCACCTGTACCCATCAAACAAAATCTGAAAATAAAGATGAAGGTCTCAGTAAGGTTGATCCCTCAGGTTACCAAAACATTTTAGGAGTTCTTAGAAAAAAACAATATCAACAGTTCTGGAAATGTCTGCTGTGGCAGAAAGAGAGCAGCAACAAGCCATGGAATTGACTAACGAGTTTAATTAACAGCAAGAATCAGCTTCTCATTAAGGAACTGGTTGGAGTTTGAAGCTCCAATTTAGCTGGTCATCTGTTGGCTCTTTTCACGTCTCATTTCTGTTTGGCTGTCATTTAATGAAGAAAAGAATCAATTCAGAAGACGTAATCCTTAAAACAGGTCTATTAAAATAGAGGGAAAAGAAGTTAATTAGCAGTGAAAACTGGACACTGATTAGGAAAAGGGTGAGAAAGAAAACCTGCAGCCACTGCGGCCCTCCAGGCCTGGAGTTTGACACCCGTGCTCTATGCCACTTTTTTCGCGAAGGGTTTGTTTCGTTTCGAGGCCTCCACTTCATTTTTTTTTGCACTGTAGGGGGCAGCAAAGCTCCACTCTACATAAATATTTTCTTTCTTTTTTTCTTCTTTTCTATTAGTTGAAGTTTTAAAATGTAACCTGACTGAAGAAATAGTAGTTAAACAATTGTGTTTTATGAAACACTGTGCATGGTCTTTCCAAAAGCGGACTAACACATGACCTTTTTGAAGACGATCTCTGTCGTTTGATTCATGATGGATGCAAAGCTGGAGAAGCAGCTGGGGATCATTAGGTGCACCCTAGGAAGGAGCAAGAAATGCTATTGAAAACAGGCCATTGAGAACTTCAAACTCTTTGTTACACCTGAAGATGCGTTCTTGCTGGTAAGATGTTTCAAAGAACACAAGTGGTGGTGTACTAAAAAGTGGAAAAGGCCTTGTGGTCCATTACAACCTTCAGTTTATTCTCAAAAAGTAAATCCTTACTGTCCTGCTCTCTCACTCCTTTTTCCTGGTATTGCTTCCATCCATGGATTTCCAAGGTAAAAAGGCCTAAGAGATGAACTGCTTCATAGGTTTTTTCATTTGAAGCACTGTAATCCTGACGTAGGCGGCATCTTTTAGGATGACAAAGTGCCCATCCAGATAGTGCAGGTGGTTGATGGATGATTTGAAGGGTATGATGCTAACGTCAGCCAGAGTCCAAGCACCATGAGGCAGGTCCAAAGCGTCAATGTGCCACTTCTCCTATCATCTTTGCAGTCCAGCGTTGGACTCTGGAGGTCACTGGTCCCAGTGCTGTGCACAGCATCTGTATTAAAGAGCACAACAGGTCCAAATCGGTTTAAGCCCCCCGGACATTCTTAGATTTCTTTGCTATGTGTTAACATGTGAAAAACATTCATTTGTACTTCTAAATACAGTAATTGAGTTCATAATTTTCCTTGGATTGTGAGTGCCTGACCCGGGATTCGTCTTCATGGCAGCTGCTTTAGATGAAGCTCTGTGACTGTTCTAAAAACTGTTTGCATTATTAAAGAGCCCTTCTCTCCGTTGCAGCTTCCTTAATATTCAAAGACACTCAAAACGAGCTGAAACATCAGGGGTTACTCTGGATGGCCAGGATGTACTCGGTGTGACAGTGAAATGTCCCCTTGGGATCAATGCAGTTCTATCATATAGCTCCTTTCACATCTTTATACCTTACATATGTCCCATGCCCTGCTGTTTACTTGTGCTCTTTTCAGCTGTGAAATAACAGGAAAAGTGCCACGGTGTCTCCTATTTGGCCAACACGTCACTTACAAAATGAGGATCTCTTAAATCTGGTGACAGAGAGCCATTTTACATTCGGAGGACAGGCAGGTTAAGGTGTTTGAGGTTTCAAGGCCAGGGCCCTGGACATGGCAGCATACAGAATGGGCTGTGCCATGGCTGACACTGCTGCCAGCATTCCAGTTCGATTCCCAGTTCGTAGCCTGATCGCCATCTGTGAGGAGTTTGCACATTTGACCTCATCCTGTGAGCTCCCACTCTGGATGTTCTCTGCTGAACTTCTACTCTCTGGCAGCACCTGTTCAGCTCTTACACATACACATCTCTGCTTGTGTTTATGAGCCCTAACACTGTTTTGTCATGGCCACCTGTTAATGGCGTGGGATACATTCTTATCTTTGTAATCCTACTCATCCATCTTCCAAACATACTTCATCCTGAGAAGGGTGACAGGGAAGCTGGAGCTCATCCCAACCAGCATCAGGCATAAGGCAGGAGCGATCCCTGAACAGGCCGCCACTCCATAGCAGATTCGCATCACCATTCCATCTAACTGGCATGTCTTTGGACTTCAGAACCGATACCAGCTTACGCACCCAGTGGTGTAGCTGGGGGGGGGGGGGTGCAAGGGGGGGCATCTGTCCCCGGGCGCAGCATCCAGGGGGCGCCAAATTGATGTTACGAAATTTTAGAATTAAATTTTTTCCATTCCTAATTGCACTAAAAAGTAAATAAAAACATTTGCATATTCAGTCCATCACTCCATCAGTATGAGGATATCTTTTTCCTGTTTTTTGTCTCTTTCTGATTTCGAAGCACGTATTAGTTCTATATACCCAACAGACAATAATTGATCCCCTCCACTACTCTAACATGCTTGACTCCCACCCAGAAACATTTTTGACGTTATTAAACAGGTCGCTTGACTGACATGAGGCATTAGTGTATGGAGCGGAGGTTACCGACAGCATACATTGTGATGAACTAATCGATAAATTTACAGCAGCAAAGGCTAGAAAAATTTCTCTTTGAAGTTAATAATTACATTGAAAGCATTATATATCAAACTATTTTTTTACTTTATACTAACTTCATTTTCAGGTTATTATATTATTATATCCAGTGTAATGTTTAAGTTTTTGCAACGTTAGATTTGAATAATATTTTAGAATAATTATATTTTCGAACTGTTGTCAATTATTTTACTTCGTTCTATCTTTATAAATTTAGCGTAACCTTGAAAATATACGTATAAAAGTGCTTTAAAAAATTAAAATATTTAAAAATTTAAAACTATTTAAAATAACAAATATGACTTTTTTCTTAAAATACTATTATTTTAAATACATTTTTTTTTTATTTTCTTTCCCTTCCCCATTGCATTTTGGCAAACAGGAGGGGGCGCGAAATCTTCAGTTGTCCCCGGGCGCTGAAAACCCTAGCTACGCCTCTGTTCGCACCTCAGTACCGGAATGTTACCAAAGCAAATAACAGACAACTCCTCGCCTCCTGCAGCTCTGTGCTGCTTTGTCCGGGATGCTCTGCCGTGCTGCCCTCTGCTCTCCCGGGCTAAGAGGCAACCTTAGCACTGTGATAGATGCACATAGCGTTATATCGGGCAACGTCCGACCAGCGCAGACATACATCCGCGGTCCTATCAGCGCATGCTCCCAACCTCTCTCTCTCTCTCTCTCTCTCTCTCTCTCTCTCTCACACACACGCACACACACACACACACACACAGATGACGGGACGTGACAGAAGTAACCGGACGCAGCGAACACACCACGTGTAGTTCACGTCTGGCATATACAAAGTGACTTGCTAGTAGACTATTGTACCGCACTTTCTGTTGTTATTGTAATGTGAACTTTCCGTATTTACAAATAAAAAGTTTACCGTCTGTGTGTGCGTCTACTCGTAGGCAGCAGCAGCCGATCTCACGTATCGCGCGTCTCTGGAGCATTGCAGCTCTTAGGCGCTCGCGCTCTCTTTCTCACTCTTCTTCTTTTTTATTATACGACATAAACTGCTCAAAAAAATGAAATGAACACGTTTTAATCCGAATATAGGATCAAGTCAATGAAACCTCTGGGCTATTGATCTGGTCAGTTAAGTAGCAGAGGGGCTTGTTAATCAGTTTCAGCTGCTTTGGTGCATTAGAGGGGCACAATGAGACGACCTCCAAAACAGGATTGAACGGTTTAACAGGTGGAGGGAGGCCACTGACATTTTTCCCTCCTCATCTGTTTTTTCACTCGTTTTGCATTTGACTACAGTCAGTGTCACTACTGGTAGTATGAGGCGATACCTGGACCCTACAGAGGTGGCACAGGTAGTCCAACTTCTCCAGGATGGCAGGCACATCAATATGTGCCATTGCTAGAAGGTTTGCTGTGTCTCCCAGGACAGTCTCAAGGGCATGGAGGAGATTCCAGGAGACAGGCAGTTACTCAAGGAGACCTGGACAGGGCCCCCCAGTCGAAGGTCTTTAACCCATCAGCAGGACCCACCGGTATCTGCTCCTTTGGGTGAGGAGGAACAGGATGAGCACTGGCAGAGCCTACAAAATGATCTCCAGCAGGCAGGCCACTGGTGTGAATGTCTCGTACCAAACAATCAGAAACAGACTTCATGAGGGTGGCCTGAGGGTCCGACGTCCTCTAGTAGGCCCTGTGCTCACTGCCAGCCTGGCACCTTGGAGCTTGATTGGCATTTGCCATAGAATACCAGAATTGGCAGGTCCACCACTGGCGCCCTGTGCTTTTCACAGATGAGAGCAGATTCACCCAGAGTACATGTGACAGACGTGAAAGGGTCTGGAGAAGCCGTGGAGAACATTATGCTGCCTGTAACATCGTTCAGCATGACCGGTTTGGTGGTGGGTCAGTGATGGTCTGGGGAGGCATATTCATGGAGGGACACACAGACCTCTACAGGCTAGACAACAGCACCTTGACTGCCATTAGGTGAAATCCTTGGACCCATTGTCAGAGCCTATGCTGGTGCAGTGGGTCCTGGGTTCCTCTTGGTGCACGACAATGCCCGGCCTCAGGTGGCGAGAGTATGCAGTCAGTTCCTGGAGGATGAAGGAATTGATACCATTGACTGGCCCCAATGCTCACTCGCCTGACCTCATTCCAATAGAACACCTCTGGGTGTGACATTATGTTTCAGTCCATCCAACGCATCAGCCTATCCAGAAGCTCAATGATGCCCTGGTCCAGATCTGGGAGGAGGTCCCCCAGGACCCCATCAGTCGTCTCATTAGGGGCATCCCCCCCCCCACCAGGCCCCTGCGTGCTGATACACACATATCATAATGAGGAGTTGGGGGCCACCTTGGAATTTCAAGTGTGCCAATAAAGAAATATTTGAAGAGTGTGGGTGGGAAGGGGTGAGAGGTTTCTTTATGGGAGTCAGAATACAAAACAATTTACCTCTGGTACTGAAATTAGAATAACGCTGGTAACAGAACCATTTTAAAAATTGGGTATCCTAGTATTAAGAAGGCGCATCCAGTGGCCCGAGGAGAGGAGGAAGGTAAAGAGAGTGGAAGTGAAGGGTGAATGTTGGCAGTATGTCTGGCACCTGTCATCAGTCAGTCATTGTCCAACCCGCTAAATCCTAACACAGGGTCATGGGGGTCTGCTGGAGCCAACACAGGGCTCAAGGCAGGAACAAACCCCACCCTGCACACGCACACACACACCAAGCACACACTGGGGCAATTTAGGATCGCCAATGCACCTACTATAACTTGCATGTCTTTGGCCTGTGGGAGGAAACCGGAGCACTCGGAGGAAACCCACACAGACACGGGGAGGACCCGGGAAGCGAACCGGGTTGCCTAACTGCAAGGCAGCAGCACTACCACTGCGCCAACGTGCCGCCCTCATGTCATCATGAAAAGTAAAAAAAAAAAAAAAAAAACTAATAATGATAACATAAAATAAATGTCTCCACTGGTCTGTGCTATAAATTAGTTTTCTGTATGATTCCAATTATTTTGATCATTTTCATAGTCATAATCGCTGAATTTGCACATTTCCTGTTCAAACACAGGGGAGAAACACGAGGTGCGGCAGCGACGACTCTCACCTCACCTCGCACTGCGCTCTCCCTCACACAAGGGGTTGATGCATGCGATTGTCAGGTGCCTGTTGCTGACTCTCTGTATGTCGCCAATATAAAGTTTGCAGGCCTGTTTATTATACACCCTGACTTTCCACAATCTGGCTAATGTCTTTAATGAATGCATGTGACGTATTTAGTCTTGCTGATCGGACATAAAACCGCAGTGAGTGGGCACAAGGTGAGGCAGACAGTACCGGGCCGCCCTGAAGGGGGCGCATGTTAGCCCAGCAGGTGCTCGTTGCTGCTGTTCTTCCACGCAGAGGCTCTGGGCGCCAATAAGTCAGCGATATCAGAAAGTCAAGTGCACTGCAGCGCGCCGTTTATTTTTCTGAGTGACTGCCAAAATGGAAGATTATATATCCATCCATTATCCAACCCGCTATATCCTAACTACAGGGTCACAGGAAGATTATATATCTAAACTTAAAAAATTCTCAAAACTGGACTTTCAGTCAAAACAGGAAGTGATAAATAATGGAAGAGCATCGCCGGAGCTAAAAGGTTTGCTTCAAACTAAGGGACAAAAGACAACTTGCTCTTTTCAAACGGAGTGGTACACCCGAAAAGACTGGCTGTGTGGCTGTCCTACAAGAAACCGCCTTTACTGCTTTCCATTGTTCTCAACTTGTGACAATGTCTCGACTAACATGAGTTATTGTGACAAGAAAAAATTACCAAGAAGCCTGCAGTCAGTGAATAAGCTACTCATTGGGGTTCATATATTTGTAAATCTGACTCAGAAGTCCGTGCCTCACCAGCCATGAACCTCACCACACGTCACTGGACTGGTAAGTGGAGAGTGTTAGCAGATATGATGGAGAGAAGGAAGGCTGATATATTGTGTGTGCAAGAGACTAAATGGAAGTGGAGTAAGGCCAGGTGGATCGGAGGTGGATTCAAATAATCCGTTAATGGTGTGGATGGGAGGAGAAATGGGGTAGGGGTTATTCTGAAGGAACAGCATGTCAAGAGTGTTTTGGAGGTGAAAAGAGTGTCAGGCAGAGTAATGATTATGAAGCTGGAAATTGAAGGTGTGATGATGAATGTTGTTAGTGCATATGCACCGCAAGTTGGGTGTGCAATGGGTGAGAAAGAAGATTTTTGGAGTGAGTTGGATGAAGTGATGAACAGTGTACCCAAGGGACAGAAAGTGGTGATTGGAGCGGATTTCAATGGGCATGTTGGTGAAGGGAACAGAGGAGATGAGGAGGTGATGGGTAGGTATGGTGTCAAGGAGAGGAATGAAGAAGGTCAGAGGATAGTGGATTTTGCCAAAAGGATGGACATGGCTGTGGTGAATACGTATTTTAAGAAGAGGGAGGAACATAGGGTTACGTACATGAGTGGAGGAAGATGCGCACAGGTAGATTACATCCTATGCAGAAGAGCTGATCTGAAGGAGATTGAAGACTGCAAAGTGGTGGCAGGGGAAAGTGTAGTTAAGCAGCATAGGGTGGTGGTCTGTAGGATGACACTGGAGATCAAGAAGAGGAAGAGAGTGAGGGCAGAGCCAAGGATCAAATGGTGGATGTTGAAAAAGGAAGACTGCAAGGTTGAGTTTAGGGAGGAGGTGAGACAGGCACTGGGTGGCAGTGAAGAGTTACCAGACAGCTGGGAAACTACAGCAGATGTAGTAAGGGTGACAGCAAGAAGGGTGCTTGGTGTGACATCTGGAAAGAGGAAGGAGGAAAAGGAAACCTGGTGGTGGAATAAGGAAATACAGGAGGGTATACAGAGGAAGAGGATGGCAAAGAAGAAGTGGGATAGTCAGAGAGATGCAGAAAGTAGACAAGAGTACAAGGAGATAAGGCGTAAAGTGAAGAGAGAGGTGGCGAAGGCTAAAAAAAAAGGCGGATGATGAGTTGTATGACAGGCTGGACACTAAGGAGGGAGAAAAGGACCAGTGGACTAGACAGAGGGACCGAGCAGGGAAAGATGTGAGCAGGTTAGGGTGATAAAAGATAAAGATGGAAACGTACTCACAAACGAGGAGAGTGTGTTGAGCAGATGGAAAGAGTACTTTGAGAGGCTGATGAATGAAGAGAACGAGAGAGAGAAGAGGTTGGATGATGTGGAGATAGTAAATCAGAAGGTGCAACAGATTAGCAAAGAGGAAGTAAGGACAGCTATGAAGAGGATGAAAAATGGACAGGCCGTTGGTCCAGATGACATACCTATGGAAGCATGGAGGTGTTTAGGAGAGATGGCAGAGGAGTTTTTAACCAGATTGTTTAATGCAGTCTTGGAAAGTGAGAGGATGCCTGAAGAGTGGAGAAGAAGTGTACTGGTACCAATATTTTTGAATAAGGGGGATGTGCAGGACTGCAGTAACTACAGGGGAATAAAATTGATGAGCCACAGCATGAAGTTATGGGAAAGAGTAGTGGAAGCTCGATTAAGAAGTGAGGTGATGATTACTGCACAGCAGTATGGTTTCAAGCCAAGAAAGAGCACCACAGATGATATGTTTGCTCTGAGGATGTTGATGGAGAAGTTTAGAGAAGACCAGAAGGAGTTGCATTGCGTCTTTGTGGACCTGCAGAAAGCATATGACTGGGTGCCTCAAGAGGAGTTGTGGTATTGTATGAGGAAGTCGGGAGTGGCAGAGTAGTATGTAAGAGTTGTACAGGATATGTACGAGGGAAGTGTGACAGTGGTGAGGTCTGCGGTAGGAGTGACAGATGCATTCAACGTGGAGGTGGGATTACATCAGGGATCGGCTCCGAGCCCTTTCTTATTTGCAATGGAGATGGACAGGTTGACAGACGAGATTAGACAGGAGTCCCCATGGACTATGATGTTTGCTGATGACATTGTGATCTGTAGCGAAAGTAGGGAGCAGGTTGAGGAGACCCTGGAGAGGTGGAGATAAGCTCTAGAGAGGAAAGTCAAGTCAAGTTGGGGAGCATGCACTGGTACAGTGCATTACCGCACCCACTACATGTCGAAACAGCTCGGGATCCCAGTTGGCAACCCCCCAGGCAGACACGCAGTCCAGTCCTACCCTCCGGAAATGGCCCTCTATCTGCCGCAGCCAGGTGTTACGTGGGTGACCCCTTGGCCTGGTCCAGCCACTTGGGTCCCCAACAATGAGGATCTTATGAGCTGGATCACCCACGGGGAAACGCGCCACATGGCTGTAGTGCCGTAACTGACGCTTCCTCACAATGTAGGTAATGTGCCTCGTTCGGGACTCCATGAGCAGCACAAAGTCAAACCAGTGGTACCCAAGGATTTTCCAGAGAGACACAGTACCAAAAGAGTCCAATCTTCGTCTCAGGTCACTGGATAGCGTCCATGTCTCGTAATCATATAGCAGGACAGGAAGCACCAAGACTCTAAAGACTTGGACCTTCATCCTTTTGCAGAGATATCGGGAGCGCCACACACCCCTTTCCAGCAACCTCATGACCCCCATGATCTCCCAATCCAAGAAATGAATGTCACTGCTAAGGTAGGTAAACCTCTCGATGTGGTCAACACTCTCTCCGCAGACAGACACACTGCTGATGGCCGTGCCCAAGAGGTCATTAAAGGCCTGGTTCTTGGTTTTTATCCAGGACACTCACAAGCCCAGACACTCAGACTCCTCATTCAGTCTCTCGAGCGCCCCGATCAGAGCCTCCATTGACTCCACGAAGATCACAGCATCATCAGCAAAGTCAAGATCCGTGAATCTTTCTTTACCAAAAGATGTCCCACAGCTGCTGAACCCCACGAACCTGCCCAACACCCAGTCCATACAAGCATTGAACAAAGTAGGAGCAGAACACATCCCTGACGAACCCCAGAATCAACTGGGAAAAACGCAGAGGTCCTGCCTCCACTCTGCACAGCACTCACAGTACCAGTGTACAGGCCAGCCATGATATCCAGCAACCTCGAGGGGATCCTGCAAACCCTCAGGATGTCCAACAGGGCAGCTCGATCAACTGAGTCGAACGCTTTGCGAAAATCGACAAAAGCTGCAAAGAAACTCTGCCAATATTTGCGTTTGCGCTCTATGAGAACCCTCTCCGAGCCAGGATGCAGTCAATGGTCGACTTCTTAGGCGTAAAACCAGACTGTTCCGGTCGCTGGTAGGTGAGCAAGTGATCACGGATCCTATTGAGGACGACCCTAGCAAGGACCTTACCCAGCACCAAGAGCAGTCAATCCAGGCGATCACCCTTCCCTTTCCAGATAGGTATGAAAGGTCCCGTTTTCCAGTCAGTTGGGATGATGCCAGTCTTCCAAATGGAAGCAAAGATTGCTTGCAATGCCAGGAGGACAACCGTACCACCAGGCTGGAGAAGTTCACCCCGGATACCACAGATCCCTGCAGCCCCGTGCTGGTTCACCATCCTGTGGGTGGTTCACAGCTAATTGGAGCATCAGCCTTAAGAACCGTGGACCCAGAGATATCCAATGTCCAAGCTGGAGGATTAGCTTCGAACAACATCTCAAAGTAGCCAGCCCAGCGGGTCACAACTGCAGTGTCATCCATAAGAACCGTTCCATCAGCTGCCCTGACTGCGACTCTCCAAGGAACAGATTCAGATGCGCGTAATGCTTTGATTCCTCTGTAAGCAGGACGTGGGTCGCTAAACCACAGATGGGGTGTCACTTGCTCACAGATTCCTCTAACAAACGCCTCTTTATCTGTCCTCAAAGCCCTCGCAGCCATCCTTCTCAGTTCCCGGTACAGGCCAGAGTTGCCATTGAGCCGTGCGCTGCGACTCCTCTCGATGATATCCAGGATGACATACGAAATGAAACACCTCCTTCTGGGAACACCGGTAACACCAACACAACCCTCAGCAACCTTCAGGGTCTTATCACGGAAGGTCTCCCACATCACATTAGGATCGGCAGTCATACCCAAATTTGAAAGTTCCTCACACAAACTGTGTGCAAAGGTGTGAGGAACACACGCTCTAGAGACGAGAGAAATAAAGGTCAGTAGGACCACCAAGACAGAATACATTTTGTAAATGACAGGGAGGTCAGATGAATTGTAAGGATGCAGGGTGTAGAGTTGGAGAAGGTGGATAAGTTTAAATACTTGGGATCAACAGTACAGAGTAATGGGCATTGTGGAAGAGAGGTGAAGAAAAGAGTGCAGGCAGGGTGGAATGGGTGGAGAAGAGTGTCAGGAGTGATTTGTGACAGACGGGTATCAGCAAGAGTGAAAGGGAAGGTCTACAGGATGGTAGTGAGACTGGCTATGTTATATGGGTTGGAGATGGTGGCACTGACCAGAAAGCAGGAGACAGAGCTGGAGGTGGCAGAGTTAATGATGCTAAGATTTGCATTGGGTGTGACGAGGATGGACAGGATTAGAAATGAGGACATTAGAGGGTCAGCTCAAGTTGGACGGTTGGGAGACAAAGTCAGAGAGGCGAGATTGCGTTGGTTTGGACATGTGCAGAGGAGAGATGTTGAGTATATTGGGAGAAGGATGCAAAGGATAGAGCTGCCAGGGAAGAGGAGAAGAGGAAGGCCTTAGCGAAGGTTTATGGATGTGATGAGAGAGGACATGCAGGTGATGGGTGTGTCAGAACAAGATGATGAGGACAGGATGATATGGAAAAAGAGTTACCACGATGTGAACCCCAGCTTCCATGTTATGAGACAGCAGTGCTACCACTGTGCCAATACCACCATGCCACCCATCTTTGTAATACTGACCCTTAAAACTCTTTAATTCTGTTTTCCTTCATAGTCCTTCTTGTTTATGCTTATACAAACATGATGATAATATTCTTCCCTTTCCATTGTTTTATTTTTGTTTGTATTACAGACTCATTTATCAGCATTGCTTTTATTCCTGCATGCACCCTGTGTGGAGCTGGCATGTTCTCCCCATGTCCACAGGTTTGGTGGATTGGAGATGCTAAATTGGCCCCCCGATGTGTGCGCGTGTGTGTTCACCGTATGAAGGGCTGGCACTCTGGCCATGTGTTCTTCTACCTGGTGCCCACTGATGGTCCTCTGCTACCTTGTGGTAGTGCCCTGGATAAGCAGGTTAGGAAGATGGACATTTCTATACCACACTTCATTTAGTTTTCATTTTTTAATCATTTGGCTTTTCCTTGTTTTACCTATTTAACTCTTTTTTTGATATTTAAGATTTCACAAGCCTTTTGCATGTATTTTTATTTCTTTCTGAACTTTCTTCCCTTTTATTACTTCTGCGTAATATAAATGTTTCTTCTTTTGTTGCTCTTTTTTTTCAATCACTCCTTACTATTTTTTCTGTCGAGGTCCTGCCCTCTGAGTGTACAGTTGACACTTTGTCCTTTAATCGAGTGATGTGGGGCCATTTGGTGTCCTCACATGCTCGTGATGGACTTTCACTCCGTCCTTGTTTGGTTCCTTCCTTTGTTTCTTTCATTCGCATTTATCTTTAAGACGGTTACATAAATGGTTTATACTTCTAGAAACTGGTGAAGGTTTGTCACATTCCTTTCTATTTTGCTCGTTGAAATCCCTGCAGGCTACCAGTGATTAGAACTGCTGAACTCACCACTTTCTTTTGTTTTGGTTTTTTTCGGTCAGCTGACGGACTCCATGGAGACCTTGTCTTGGAAACCCCTGGCTTTTCCGGTGCATCATGGGCGGGCCTAACGTTCACGCGCAGTACGTGACTAAACGTTTGATGACGTCATCGCGTCACGGACGGTATAAAAGAGACGATGTCTGCGTCAGCACCTTATAGGCGCCATCTTCTCAGTGTTATTCGGGTGTAGCTTCTGGTGAGAAGTGAGGAAGGTGATATCGAGCTCTACAACAATCCACCCTACAAAGGCGTTTAAACCCATTATCTCCCGCAAGGCAAGGGAATCTTATCGTATGTCCGCAATCCAGAACCTCCAAACCTTCGGTGAGTCTCCTTAATACCAGCCATTGTTTAGCATTCGTGTTTCCGCTAGGACATTTCGCAGGCTTTTGGCATGTTTTTAGGATGTAAATGTTAAATCTAAAGCGGCTTATTAATGCTACATTTCTTAGCGTCAAAGGAATGGTTATATTGGATTTTTGGCCTTGCTACTCGACGCCTACTGGAATGTTCGCCAGTCAGTTCTTGTACTATTATTATTGGCTGTAACCTAAAGGTGGCACTGAATTTAAGTAAGTCGTGATTGATTTTCTCGTATGCGACTATATTTGTATTATAAATAGATTCGTATTGTGTGGCAAGAAGGCCGCTGGCCTAGGCGTTTGTTCTGACTGACTTGAGCCTTGCCCAATAGGTAGTCTGGTTTCGCCGCCATTTTAAATACGTCTGCCAATCGGGCTCGCTGGGGGGCTGGCCTTCACTCTGAGCGTCGAGCTGCTTTTTTAGGTGTGTGGCACATGCGCGTTTGTCGGTTCCTGTAGGAAATTGTACTTCGGGGGGGTGGGGTGTTCATAAATTAGATGTCTTATTCTTTTTCCTCTTCTATTTAAAGACCCCTTTGCTGATGCAACTAAGGGTGATGACCTGCTCCCGGCTGGGACTGAGGACTACATCCATATAAGAATTCAACAGCGGAACGGAAGAAAAACTCTGACGACCGTCCAGGGAATTGCAGAGGAATATGATAAAAAGAAGCTGGTGAAAGCCTTCAAGAAGGTAAGGCCTAACTCACTCTTGAGTTTAAGTGAAGGTTGAAGTCATTTTAAATGGTTTAATATGGGATTTTTCCCCCCCTCTATTAGAAATTTGCCTGCAACGGAACTGTGATTGAGCACCCGGAGTATGGTGAAGTGATCCAGCTGCAGGGTGACCAACGCAAGAATATATGCCAGTTCCTTACTGAGGTGGGTTTGGTTTAATGCCCCAGTGGCTGGAGTGTAGATTTGTTGTGGAAACTACTTAATACTTGCAGATTTGATTATCTTTAGGCTTCTGAAAAGTCTCTCTAAATGTTAACTTCACTCTTTCAGATTGGTTTGGCTAAGGAGGAGCAGCTGAAGGTTCACGGATTCTAAACGATGACATTACAGTGCTGACGACTAGCAGTTTCTGCTGATCTCCTGTGCATATTAAGATAATGAAGGCTTGTTATTTAAGACTCTTAACCCCGTCTCCAGTTTGGAAAAGGGGCCTGCATAATGCACTCAAGGACACAAGTAGATAACTGCCTACAAGAGGAGTACCATTCTGGGATGAAACACTGGCATTTCTGTTCAATTTTAAATGCTTTTTGTCTGATATTTAGATTGTGCTTTTTGGAGCACTAATTTTTTTTTCTATGTTTCAAAATAAAAATGTGTCATGCTATGTATGGTTTACTGGGAAAGTTGGGAGTGTCTTCTCTCTACCGGTGGGTTTAATTTTTTTGTTTACAATACTTTAGCTGGGCTGGTTTTCAGGGTCTTTTTGGTAGTTTTGTATTTTGGTTATGGAAGGAGGTGCTGAATTGAGTTTCCTGGAGGTCTCCTGTGGCCCTCATCTGAAGTGATGGTACACACTGCCTCCTTGGCATGATCTTAGTTCCACCTGACTGCTTTGCACAAACTTTGGGGCTTCACTAGTTTGCTTTTATTCACACATTAAGGTCCCTCCGTGAGGGTTTTACTGTCCATAATCTAGAACATGGATGATGCAGCAGGGGCTACTGGGGGAGGATTGGGGGGTGTTAATTAATCATGAAGCTCATGCAGGAGGCAGCATTGGCTTATTTAGCATAATGGAACTATCAAGGCAACAAAATGACAGGTGAACATTTCTGAAGTGAGTTTCTATTGTAGGGGAGTCCATTGTCTTGTATTTGTCAGCATATTAAAGAACAGCTGTGCTATTTGAAGACCATGCAGATGGTTGGTGAGCCCTTCTCTGCAGTTTCAAATTGGGATCATCAAGTGAAGGGAAGGACTTCCCCCTTATGAAAGAACAGCAGGTAGTTTCTTCTCTTTGAAGAGGAGGCAGGTCTTTAAGGTCTTGGTGGGTTTTTAGCATTAGTTCTTCTGAGACTTCTGGACCCTATGTGAAGACCAGTCCTGGGTATAATAGTGTATTATTGATACAGGTGTTATCTGTGGTCAAATATCTAAAATGAAAGATGATCAATTAAACATATTACTGGGTTTAGATATTTTTTCAACAAAAGACCCTTTTTATTTTTGCCAGGCAGCCTATGGAAACTCTGGCACTCCTGGGATTTTTAAAAAGAAACAATGGTGCCGAATGACCCTGTGTGCAAATGTCAGGGCAAATCTCGGTTTTTATCTGATTTCCTGCAAGTCTTGCAAAAACACTGCTGGTCAAAGTCTGTCTGGGTGGAGAAAGCCTCTGGAGAAGTGCTCTAATAAAACTGGATGTTTGATGTGCATAATCAAACATGGGGGCTCCGCCGCAGACGCCAGATAAATAGCAAGCGAAAGGTCTCGGCTGGAGCTCACTTGGCAGTAATATTACAGGGTGGGCCTTTAGCGCATGGTGAGAGGACCGGGGGTCTTAACTAATTGAAGTCATGACTGAATGAGCCCCTGTTCAAGAGGACAGTGACACTATCAAAGATGTGCTTCAGATCGGGACCATCCTTAACTGATTCCATTTTTATGAAACGTTAGCAGGTGCGGTATAGTCGACTATAACATTCCGAACAGTCAAACCTTAATCCGATTAACTTTATCTACAATACAGGATCGATCACTGGACAGGGCACCAGTCACGGACCAGTACGTATTGGGATTCTGTAAACAGGCAATTTTCCCAATGGGGACAAAGTGCTTTCTGTCGTATCATATCGTGCCTTTCATTATCCATTATATGGTGACTTTCATCTGTTAGTAGTGACATTCATATCTGTTAGTTTCTTTTATTATCTAACTTCGTGCCCTTTAAATCTATCTTGTCATATATTGGCTTTTATATCATATATTTCCTTTCATCTATTATATGGTGACTTTTATGTCTATCATATAATGTTCATTATCTCCTATATAGTGCATTTTGTTATTTATCATAAAGTGACTTTCATAACTGTATGTAGAGCTGTATTATATAGTGTCTCATAACGATATGTAGTGCCTTATATACAGTATCACTCTATCATAAACAGACTTTCATTATCTACTATATAGTGCCTTTCATAACGATATGCAGTGCCATATATAGAGTATCACTCTACCATAAACGGACTTTCATTATCTGTTATATAGCGTCTTTCATAACTTT
>JANRMT010062850.1:17723885-17764177 GCA_026402145.1 Polypterus bichir lapradei | reverse complement strand
ATAATATAATATAATATAATATAATATAATATAATATAATATAATATAATATAATATAATATAATATATGCATATGGACAGGGCTACTATCTGACCGAGCCATATCTTCGAATCCCGAAGGGGTCTTCCTCTGTGTAGTTTTTCATGTTCTCCCTGTTCAGCATTAGCTGACTGGCTCTTACTTGTTATGCCGAGATATTCTTCAACCCGAACATTTCTATATTATGTTCATTTTTGTTTTTAGTTTTCCGGTAAAATTCCAATCGTCCTCTCACCATTTTAGATCATCTTAATTAAAACTCAGTAAAACGCACATCAAAATGAACTTATCTAACTGTCGAAAATAATTAATCGTGAAGCACCTTTAGTATGGCACTATACGAAATGAAGTTTATAGTAACAATGTGGTCTTGAGGCTGGGATTTGAAAGTCGATGGACTAAAGATTTCGCGCTCTTTATATACCGTACTCTGATTATCAAATAGATTTGCTCTTATTTTTTCAGATGCTGTAGTAGAACAATATAATAGAATCAAACCTCACGTGACCGACAACACCAAGTTCTTCATATATTATGCTAATGGTGGACGAGGCGTCTCCGTTGACTTCTTGAACATTTTACGCAAAGTCGGGCCCAGGAGATTTCGTGCCTGTTCAAGTTGTTTGCCAACTTGCGTAGCAGATGTCCCGGGATTTATTTCTACCGATGACCGTTGGTCCCTTGGTAAAATAAACGGTACACTGCAGAGCAGAAAGCATTAAACGCGACCCCTCGACATCTGTGCTTGGGCACAGAGATGCCCATTCTCACTAGGAGTTTTGCATTTGCTCATCTTAATGACAGAGATATCACATATCTAAATTGTACATAACGGATTTACTAATCGTAACTTTGAATATTGTAATGACAATACATGCTGTTAAAATACTGTATGTACAGAATGTCATATGCAGAACACTAAAGCTGGCAAAATGTCGCTTAAGGTTAACCAAACTGCTCTTTTGCAGACGATTTGTGGCACACATGGCAATCCAGAGAAACGCACCGCGGACACATAGATAGGACAGACGGTGTTCTGCCATGTTTTGCTGCCTTATCAAATTATCTCAAAAGCCTGAGTAGGAAACAGGGCAGACATAAGTGATATTCCTGTCAGATTTTGTTGCCCTCATAGACGAAAACGGAAAATATTACACAGAAATGCCTCATTGACATTTTACAAAGGAGGAAAATCAAGTTCTAGTATTTGTTTAAAAAAAATATACACATGTTGGAATTCATATTATATAGTGATTGCTAAAGAATTATTTACATCAACTATGTTCGTAACAATTACTTACGTTCGCTTTATGAAATCGCTTCAGTTTTTTTGTCCGGAGCATCCTGACTCACCGGTTCCAGAACCCCCCCAACCCATATGACATGGTGTTCGACTCAAATTGATGACCAGTTACGCAAGATGTCGACCTTTTTGGTTCCTCTCTTTCTGGCCCCCTAGAACTGAAAAGCCTCATTTTTAGGTCTTTTTTGGACCATCTTTTGCGCAAGAATACACCCCTACGATAAAGAGGTAAATAGCAAAACTGACTTGAAGGACTTTGCGCAGGTCGTATCGATCGACCCCAGGGGTTCACTCCCTAATGGGTTACGAGGTGTCAAAGCTGCTGCTTTTCACAACACTTTGAAAAAATGGCGATCGGTAATAAAGACACGCGGAGTGTCGTTTTAGGATATTTCGAGGTTACTGATCTTAAAAATGATTATAGTTTTGATATTTGTTCTTCACCGGTGCTCTTAGTCCTCTTAGAGACACTCAGTATAAGCTAAAAATGACAAATTTCAAACATAAGCATGTGGGGTATCGTTTTGGACTTTTTGATCATGTATAGGTAATAATTGAGACTATTTAGACTTTTAAAATTTCACCTGAAACACATTTTAATACTTCATATACTTGACTCAACTAAAATTCTCGTCTATTATGCACTTCTGCCTCATGAATTCAGTACATCATTACATTTCTTATCAACTCTCCAATTTACGGTGTCTTACGCTAATGCACAAATGATCCCAAAGCGTATTTGTGACCGTGTATTTTGTATTTTATTATTGTGAAAGCAAGGAGCCCTCTAATTAATGTAAAATGTCTGGATTTCCATCATAATAGAGGACATTTCCCAAAATCCGGCATTATATCCGACAGCAGACTGTGTCATTTAATAGTAAACAGGAATGTTCACATTAAGTAAAAAAAAAAAAATCAAGAAAACCACTGTGCAAATGACAGAAGGGACCGTAATAAAGTCTGAATAAAATGAAATAACTCTACTTGTATGCAAGACTTTTAGGTATCAAACCAAATATAAAGAAAAAAACATGAAAAGATTATAAATAAGAACAGTATGTAGTAAGGTACATCAAATAAGATATTATAAATACGCAAAATGACAATTTACAAAGAAATGTGCAATCAATTCTGCATAAACTCCTCAAACTCCACCCTCAGACTGTGCTGCTAGCATTGTAAACAAAGTAAAAAAGTACAAACCGGATGTGCGTTGACTCGTTGCTCTCTCCAATCAGAAAATGGCGAAAACGGAAGCGCGGGCTTATTTGGTGAGTGGATACATTCATCTGAACCCTCTTTTGAAAGTGGCTCACCTCCTGTTCGCTGCCTTTTCACAGAATGACCAGCAGCAAGGTGTACGCATGTGCGCTGCTCGGCGTGTGCGCGCTTGTCGCCATATGTGCAGCGCGCCCCCGGGAGGAATCTCTGAGTGCAGTTGGCAAGGCTGTGGCACATAGGACCGGTGGGAAGGACAGGGGGCTGCCAGCGCGTATCGTCCGGAGAGACTGGATGGACTCACTGACTGAAGAGGAGCGACAGTACATGTCCAAATACATCCCGCAAATGCTTGCAGGTACGTAACACCAATAAGGTTATTTAGTACTTTACACCTGTCAACAGGTAGTACAGCAAAGTATTTTCAGTATTTATGGCTGGATACCTTGGTGTGGTAGCATCAGGTAAATCATTACTGCTTTTTTATCTAACTGCTTCAGGTCGATTTGAAAGTAAAATCCAGCTATACCTGTATTGCCATTTTACCATAAGAAGTCCTATAACCAATCTAAAACTGTAACCTCCATCAGAACACCCCATTGATCCTCAGAGAGCTGTGCCAAATTCAGTTATTTCCCCCTTTTTGAGTCTTTGAGAGATGAAATATTAAATATAACTCATTTTTACTTTTGTACACTCTTGCAGAGCTCTCCAACAGTGAGGGGTACAATCATGGTATGAACTCTGTCCACCCTATCATCGATCGTGACTACAACGGTTGGATGGACTTTGGTCGTCGCAGCACAGGTGATGGAGAGCAGGACTCCTGAGCAAGACATCTGATCACCCCTCAAAATGCCACCAAGAGAAGGATGATGTGCGAATCAAAGTCCTGTTCCAAAGCCCTAGGTGTGATACTAGAATGAGTCTCCAACCAACCTGCAATATACACTATATACACTTCTGTTTCACTGATGTATTCAAATAAAAATGACTTTACATTCTGTACTTCATAGATTTATCTTGGGTTATTTTTGCCAAACTGAGGTTGTTGCTGAGTCAGCTAGCTCTGTCATGGGCATATTTATACTTGAATGTCTGTCAGGGAGTCACATCTTACCCTCTGTAAGTCACTGGCTGCAGAGCAGAGCCAACTTACTGGTCAAGGGAATAGGAAATGTGCAGAACACGAAGGAGTGTCTAATGAAGATGTAAGTCTACCATGTTGTGGCTTCAGCAGACTAACTCTGCCAGGGTGCCTATTCACCAGGAGTGAGTAGTTCACCACACCTTTATAAGGGCTAGTTGTCCTACACTGTACTCAAATGGTCCTCAACTTCTGCATCAGAGAACAGGAGGAAGGGAGATTGGTGGAATGTCTGCACACAGTCTGTGATCCCCTGAGCACCAACCACATTGTCAGCTTCAAAGTTTTCAGTTCAGACTGGGTACTAGATATAAAGGTAACCAATGTAGTTTTTCAATTCAGACTTGGCACCTAACATAAACTGAAATTTAAATTCTGAAAAAAAGTGCATGAGAAGGGCAAAGACAGGACCATTCAATCAAGGGATGGCATAACACATCTGGAGTTCAACCCAGGTGATGTCCGATGCAAACTATGAAGATCCACAAAGATGCAGACATGCCCTCAGAAACAGACTCAGGAAGCACAGAGATACACAAGCAAAGATTAATAAAATAAAAGGCTTTAACACAAATAATATTTATATATTTTATTCAGATTGTTGTTTTGAGATGTAAAGGCTCCTAAAAAGTTGAACCCTTGGCCTTTGAGAATAAGTAGTTAAATGGACGGGAGTTAAATGCCAGGTAAGAGCCTCCGGATCAGTCTTTACAGTATGTGGTATTTAAAAAGTGCAGCTTCAAGACACTGTACTTTAGGGGTGACCAGATAAGGGGCAAGAAAATCTCTGATAGTCCACTCTGATCCCCTTATCTGATTCGGACTTTCATGACTTGTGTGATTGCCCATTTGTGCCATTTGTTAAATAAACACACTGTCTCTGCTGTTGGTGATTATTCTTATTGGCTCCATGGAACAGAAACAAATGACACAATTACCATTTAGTTCCTAAAAGTTATCGATACTTCAGTGCCAATGGCTTTTATTCCTCAGGAAGTAAACCCAGATCATCTATCTGGCAACCCTATCACATATTTCCTGCCCCCTGAGTACTCTCTCATTACGTTTTAATATAAAACAAGAAGGGCACAATTGTCACAGATAACAGTTTCTTTAAAAAGTGTGTGGCTCCCCCAGTCCTTCAACAACAGGCAAAATATCTCAAGCCATGCTGTACCAACAGTTCCTGTGGAAATTAACTGTGCCATCTAATAACAAACTGATGACCATCTCAGGATACACGTTACATCAAAACACCTATTAAGTATAAGTCAATCAATATCACAGATGGATTGACTATGCCAGTCTATCCTTCTTTGGCCCTGAGGTCAAGTGGCATTCCTGATGTAATGAGCTGCAACAAGAGTCTTTGGTGTGTGTGCACATTAGGCAGCATTTCAATGGGTGACATTGGGTGAAAACAGGAGGTGACTACCTCTTCTAGGAGATTGTAGGCTTTAGGAGTCTGACAAAGCTTCAATAAACCCTATGCCATTCTGTGCCACTTTAATGCCCGTCCACACAGTGAACCATCTGCCTGGTATGAATGTAAAACATTATATTCATAGCTCTGTGTATTTCATACACACATTTTTATGTTAAAAGTGTCCACTTGTTAAGATTGAAATATAAAGATACAAAATGGTGCCCTCTAATGGCTGTAGTGTTCTCCTGAAGCTCCTTGTGCAGGTGATTCTTTGGCTCCACTTTTCTTGGTTATCAGTCCCCGGGCTGCCACTTTGTCCAACCCAAGGCTCTTCAGCTTTTCCAACAAGTTAATGCTAAAAATATTTTTATAGCTTTCAGCATGTAAAACAGGGCCTGTGCCAGCAGCTGGCTTTGTTACCCCAGACTGTGCAAAAGCTCCAACATGTGTCTCATGTTTTCCAGGTGGACTGCCGAAGGAAGTGTTCCGTGGGGGCCCAGAAAGCAGCTGGTGATCCCACCTACGGCCACTGGCTGCCGAGATGCCCTGCTCTTGCAGTAGTTGTGCCAATCCCAGCGAAGTGCTCAGTGTCCAGGTGTGCGCCCGTTGGCGTGTGACCGACTCAGAGGGTCTGCACTGATGCAGGAGGCTGCTTTCAGCCTCCCTTAACTTTCCAGAACTCCAACGAGAGGAAAGGCCTTTATTAGGAAGGCTAGAAAGGAAAGAAAAAAAGGCAGAATAAGAAACACATGCCACCATACCAAACATGGAGGAGTATGGATTGATGTGCTGGACATTTCTGAAGAGCAGTTGCATTTGTAATCCATGTGACACACAACATTAGCCACCACGCTTATGCCATGTTAAGGCTATAGACTGAGGTTCAGTGAAAGGACTCAGGACATTGTTAGTGTTAGAAGACAGACAACAGGTGAAGATTAAGACAGCTGATTGGTTAGGGGATGGTGTTAAGGGGATTCTAGCGGTCTGATTAGGATACATTGAGCAACCAAAGGGGAATTGATACCACTGTGGACTGGTGAGCAGCAGCTTCTCTCCCAAAGTACCAGTAAGAAAATAAAACTGGCTTAACTGCTTGAAAGCTGAAGTACATAACCTCAACTTAATTAGTTAATTGACATGTAACTATTCATCGATTCTATAGGTGTGCTGTGGAATCCATCCTCACAGGATGCATTACATCCTGGTACAGCAGCTGCTCAGTTCAGGATCACAGAGCTCAGTAGATCACAGGCACTCAGCTCCCTGCGATCCATGACATCCACACTACACGCTGCCTTAGGAAGTTAAACCATATCAGGCGAGACTCCAGCCATCCTGTAATGTCACTTTTCACCCTCCTCCCATCTGGGAAGCATCTAAAGTCCATCCGAACACGCACCTCCAGATTCAAGAACAGTTTTTACCCAACTGAAATTAGGCTTATGAACAATCAGTAATCGTGTCACCTTCACTGCTACTACTACTGTTACCTTGTACAGGTACATACACTTGCTGTCACTTTTTGTATTTATTCTATATGTATTTTGTCTCTGGTGTTTGTTTCCTGTCTGCGGAGGCACACGCAAGTAAGCATTTCATTATACATCGTACTTGTAAACATGACAATAAAGAACTGAATTGAATTGAAGCCTACTGATTTTGTATCTGCATACTGCACATTTTTCAAAACCTTGGATACATATAAAAAACTAATACTGTCAAAAAAAAAAATAATGGCAAATTGCTGATACACACCCAGAGTCACACTGTTCAGCTCCTTTTTGGACACTGTATGCAGTTTTCTACATGTCAGTATCTGTTTTCTCTTTATGAACACATGCAGGATATTTGACTAGGTACTCTAAACTGGCCCAGTTTATTTCAATGCCGCTTCTAACCTGGCACCTGATGCTGCCCTCACTGTGAATCTGTACTGGAATACCAAGGCAAAAAACATAAAAGAATGACACAAACCCATAACTGCTTAGAAAATTTAAATCCATTCCTACTACACTCATCTCATATGCTTCCTTAATCGTGGGCATTTATAGCTGCTGGAGTTGCCAGGGACATCACATCTACAAATGCCCTGCACGAGCAAAGGTTTACCACAGAGGCAAACAATAGTAAACAGCACTTGATCCTCACAAAGCAGCTTCCTGTCTTTGTGCTTCATTACACTACATTTTTCAAGAGTTTCTAAAAAAGCTTCCTCACGCTCATTTATGAATAGGTCATTAAACCAACAAAACAAAAAGAAAAAATTGAAAAAAGAGGTACTCGGAAAACTGCTATCTCCAGCCCTGAACAGTCTCTTGAAAGTGGATCACAGCACCCCCTTGACTGCCTCATGTGTGCACACAAATGAGTTAGTGGTGGGAGTGGATATTGTGATCATGCTTTGTTAACAAGTCAGTGGAAATCTTACTTTGATAGCAAAAAAACCTTTAGATGTGGAGCAAGCGCCTGTACCAAGGCTTTCTCTGTCTGGTGAAAAGAGAAAAAAATGTATATATTACATAAAAATGCATTTTAAAAGAACAGCAAGGGTAATACATATATAATCCAGTCTCTTCCAGTAGCTTGCAGATTGTTAGATTGACATTAGGTGACAGAAGGGTTGATTGAGTTTTTTTAACCAGTGATGACATTAGATGGCATAAAGTTTATGCAAGCATTGGGCGGCACTGGTAAACGTCTTTGCTGGTCAGGTGGGTCATAGATGTTTCAGCGCAGGAAGTAATAATACATTATCTCTGCTAGGAGGAAACCTCCACTCCCAACATAAGACATATATTCATTTTTTAAAAAGTTTACACTCAGGATTGAGGACCATTTTTACAAAGGGGACACACCGACACACCCACTAATTTAGATGCAGAAATTAAAATAACTTAGACATTCACACGGACATGGTGCCAACATGCAAACTCAGTATGGACAAAAAGTGGGCATGGGATTTGAACCTAGGACACTGGATACTTGCAGTAGCAGTAATGACCACTGCACCACCAATCCTATGACATTAATTATTACAATCTGATCTGGTTGGTTATTTTATGTTTTTTAAACAGTTGAACTCTATTAAAGGCTCAGCATATCACTGGCACCCCCAAGTAGTAGTAGGAGTAGTAGGAGTAGCGATGGACCTGATGGAAGTCCACAGGATTATGCATTACAAGCTTTTCACAGGTTTGTACATCATAACCTCCACATAGGGCCGATAACTTTTGTCATTTAGTGATCTCAAAAAATGCATTTGGCCTTAGTATGTGTTATACTACGCTGTTGGCTTCTCATGCTGCTTCACACAGAAAAAGCCCCCTTGCTGTATAATTGTGAGAAGTTAAAACTTGCTTTCAAAATTCTTAAACAGAAAATGAGATGATGGAGCTATTTCACACTCACTTTCACAAGCACATACTTGCATACACACGTACATAACATTATTTCATAATGTACTGTTAGTATAATTCATGCAAATAAATCATAATGCAAAGCAAGGTGATAATCATGGCAAGAAAAAAGTAACAAAGAATGCAGAGCTTGAAAGATACTGTATGTGCTTCAGGCCAGCTTGCCCAGCAGGAAGCAGACAGTGAAAACACAGCACCAAATCACAATGGTAGGCAAAAAGCACTGTGTTGAAGTTGAGAGGTCTGTACACAGCACAGCTGGAGGACTAGCAGCACTATACTCACCCATTCTGCTCAGCCAAGGGGTGCATGATCCGGCACATGGTGATGGTATGAGTGGGCAGGGTCTGGGGAAGATTGTGACCTGACTGACACACTAGAATGAAGGACAGGACAAGGTACGGTTAACAAGACTGAGAAATTGATGAGATGGGCATGGAATGTCAAATGGACAGCTAGGTGGAGGAGTGCAGAATATAAGCACCAGACAGTATAGTCTGTCAGTTCAACATCACAGAAGTTGGTGACCACTTACCTCTATTGCCCTGCCTTCCGGTCAAAGAAGAAGCACCGGCCAGAGTGAACGAGGAAGCTGGATCCATCTCATCTTCCTCCAAATCATTGAGGCTGTAAATTTCCTGCATGTCAACATCAAGCTCCATGAAATCCTTGGTGAGCACACCTGGCCGTGGATCCAGTATGCCCCCTAAATTTGGCCTAGCCAGCTGTTGCCAGTGATGAAGAGTGGCAGAGCCTATGGGTTCAAGGTGCAATGTTTTGATGAGTGAAACAAAAAAATACACATAATTATCTAAGAATCACCACTATTCCATCCGTACAACTTTCTATTCACTTGCTTTTACTTTAGGACTTTTCAGGGTGTATAATCACGCTAATCCATAAAAGATCAAACTGGAGTTGCTGATTGGTGAGAGTTGTTAGCTTTAGGCTGTTAGAAATATCTGAGAAAGACTCTGGGAAAGATTGCAACTCTATACAAAAGGCACTCCAGCCTCAAACCAAACCAGGCTTCATTAGAAGTTACCCACTGTTTCACAGAGCTGAAGGTAATATGCATATGATGACCCAGATGATTATGCACATCAATGTCCACCCAATAGAAGCATGAATATACAGTCAGAGGCAGCAAATACTACCAACCTTCAAGTGGTTTGACGATCTGCAGCCGATCTGGGTAGCATGAACGTGAACTGTGGGAGATGCTTGAGCCCCCACTGTGCTCAGAGCTGCCAGAGTAGTTGGTTCCAGTGGACAACATACTCTCATCTGGGGTCAGGAAACCACTGCTGCATATCTCACTGTCTGCAGCCAGCGCTTGCAGCTTCCTCTCACGTTCAACCTCAAAAAAGGGCCGCTCAGATGAGTGACTCTCCTGCCGTGCTGAGAGTCGACGCAGGGCTGCCTCCAGGTCTTGGCTCCCAGGGGTGCCCGGCTGGCCAGGTTTTTTGTCCTGTCCTTCAGGCCTGCAGAATGGAAAGCATCAGAGAGGTGACCATCTACCTACACAGTTGTATAATTAGAATTTACATACTTCCAATTGGTCACACTTCATCATACACACTTTTTTGAGGATGTGGTACATACAGGGAAGATGCTTTATGTTTCAAAGGCTCTGTGGGATGTAGCTACCCATCAGTCATTACATCATGGCTTGAAAGCCTCTTAAAGCCATCTACAACCATACATCATCTCCAGCAGCAACTGGCGACTGTTCATAGCTCATCTCCAATACCAAGAGTAGGATGCTTTCAGGCTTTATCGGAAAACATGCAAGGCAACTCTAACAAGACTGCTGGTCATATCCAATGGCTGTAGCCAATGGACACCTTCAAGAACAAGACTGAAAATCTTGAGGAATAAGACAGAGCTACTTTTAACACATCTCTGAAGTTGCCAGCAGCTGCCGACAAGTCAACCCCCAATAGGAAGCAAGAGACAGCTACCTTCACTTTTAGGCAGCTGCACTCCATATGCATTCAACAGTAATCAGCAGCCTCATACAGAAAACATCCAACATTATCAGGCAGATACCTCCAGGCAACTCAAAAACAACAAGAGGCAGTAGCCTGCAAAGTAGCTCCAACAGCAATGGGCAGCTGCCAACAGCACGACTTCAACTGCATTGGCATTTGTGTAAAGGTTTTACGTATGCTGCAGAAAAAAAGGCTTGAATTCAGCCACAGGCCATCCAAAAAGTATCAGACAGTATTCAGCAGCTGTTAAATACAGTATGTTGCCAGTGTTCTAACAACGCTAGACAACCACCTTGCCCCTCATGCAGACATGCTGTAATGCAGGTCTCCTTTTAACCTTGTGAATTGACTACTTACTGAGAACTGCCAGGGAGAGTCGGGCTTCCTGGGGGCTTGTCCTCCAATAGCATGCTGGCAGAGTCAGAACCATAGTAGCTGGTACGAGGAGTGCTCAACGGGCTGGGCAGAGTGGAGTGTAAGGTAGAGGACTGACCAGAACCCAGAATTTGTGGAGATGGGCAGAGGGACTTAAACCGGACAACCTGGTTTACTGCCTTGACTGTCTCAAAAACACGTTTCTGATGATTCCTGTAGAAAGTGCGGAGATACAGAAAAATTGATGCAGAGATAAATGATAACAAAATTCCATGAGCAGGCCTCTTATGAAGTAAAGGGTATTGCAGAGAGCTTGTCTTTGAGTTTGTGTGGATGCTTGTATGTGGCTCTTACTTGTATTCTGGAGTGGTTGGGCTGTCAAGACCTTTGCGCATTGTGTCTTCAATCTCAGCTGCCAGTGAGTCCAAAGGAAAGATGTTGAGTGCCCCATAACGGTTGATGGTGCTGTTGGGTAGGGTTTTGTTTCGAAGGTTTTTAATCTCCTCCTGAGCTTCGTGGAGAATGGCTTGGCATTCAGAATATTTTTCACGTACATCTAAAAGCTGTTTGGGATAATAAATGGGTTAGGATATAGACAGTGTTAATAGACTATAAACACCAAACAATCAAGTGCACCAGTTACTCCTGCTGACAACAGGGACTCTCACCTCACATTTCAGCTGTTCCTGCCCCTCTCTGGCAGCCAGTAGGTGCTGGGTTAACTCTTCATTCTCTCTTGACAGCTGAAAAAATAAAACATTAACAGGCTAAATACATGTGAGAGTGCAGGCTGAGAACACTGGATTTCAGTCCCTTCTTATTCAGTCATTCATGTTTACAGAATATTTCCAGTATTTTATATAGCCAGTGTTATCACAAGGACTACTAACACTTACTGTTTTGTTCCGCTGTTGCTGGTCCACAATTTGGGCTAACAGTTGACTTATCTCCTCCTGCTGCCGCACCGTGTCTTCCACTTTTCGAGCCAAGTCATCTGACAAAACAGATATCTGTTTGTTGGCTGAAGCTGGAGAAGGTAAAGGAGAAATAGGAAGGTCAATGTGAGCTAGCCTAGAGGATTTCTCAAAGTAGGCAGTACGGTGTACTGGCAAAGCATTACATTTAAAAAACACAAGGTTACCGTCTCAACTCTCAGCTATACCTCAACCTCATTGTGTGTCACTTTACCTGCCAGTGCTCCTATGGTAAGTGAACAACTATATTGTGGCCTACTCTTGTAAGTCATATTGGATAAAGACATCAGCTAAATGTACAATGACACAATAAAAGAAGTGTCCATGCTTCCTTTCATTACAGGTTTCAGGCAAATGTTATTTATATTGTCCTTACTGGACCTTTCAGAGTAGTGACACACAGCAGCAGGTTAACATGAAGAGCAGGTCTAGGCTTCACAAAGCATACCATGTTCTGCCAAAAACCGACTCTTACATTTTTTCTAAATTCTGTCAGATATGCAGACCTCAAATAAGGTAGGTTTCATACCCCTGCCAATCCCCATGATTATTCTCAGCCACAGTCACAGATACTTACCAAGCTCCTGCATGCAGTCAAGCATTAGCCGCTGCTCCTGTTCCTCATAGGTTGTTGTCTCATTTTCTAAGTCGTTAGCCTGTAGGTATTAAAATAAAGCAGCCAGCAAGAGTGAGCATACAGTCTAAATTTCTGTACTGCAGGTATGTAATATAATATCTATTAGTCCCTTTAAATATGGCTATAACAGTTCAATCAGAATTTCTCTCATCTGTGTCAAACAGCCCACTAGTCCTTGGGTAGTTGACTAATGGCAGAATGTTCTTTGAGCAGGTGCATCATGCCATTGTAGTCTGAGTTCCAACAGGTGTACTAGATGTTATTGTTACTTGCCTCTGTTCTAAGTTTTAGATTTTCCTCTTCTAATCCTTTCAGTTTCTGCTGCAGGAAGTCAAACTGGAAGGAGCTCTGAAGTGAAGTAGAAGATTCGCTGTGCCTCAAACTGCAAGGAAGAAGGCAGAGAGGTGTTCCTGTAAATGACTACACTACACTGGTGACAGAATACACAAACAGCAAGATGGTGTCGGTCAGAGAGGCAGGGTGGTGCAGACTCACGGTGTGGAAAAAGCTGAGCATGTGTCACTGTCCTCAACGCTACTGGTATATATGTGAAGAAGATCATCTCTCATGGTGAGTTCATGTCGCAGCTGGGCAATCTGAGAAGGATATGGATATGTTAACACACTGTCAGTGTCAGCATGGATAAAATCTTTGAAGTAGGCATTGCTACCTTCCCAACATTGGTATGTCAGAAAATCTCACCTCCTCTCTGGCAGCATCTAGCTGCTCCTCCAGAAGTTCATTGGTCTCAGTCAGAGAGTGGTTTGACTTCAGAAGGGATTGTCCTATGCGTGCGGCAAGTTCAAGATCACGCTCTTTCTGCAGGTACACAAATGAGAGTTAGTAGTTGAAAGAAAGCCAAAGAACTGACTTTCTAAGCACCACAGGAAAGAGGACTTTAGTCTTGTTGATATCCTTATAGCTCTAAACTTAAGTTTAGTAATCTCCATCATACCTCCTCTAGAAGATGTGTCACAGCCTCAATGTCATGGTAAGTCTTTGTCACTTGCCCGACTCTCTCTGAACACAACACTGAAAATGAGAAGACAGAGACTACTATAAAGTATTGATATGGAAGGAAATGTTGGAGCCAGTGATCTTCAGCCCCTTGATCAGAGTTTTGAAATGTTATGTCCCATTTCAGGTTTGCATTATATAAAAAAATATCTCAGTTAATCCCAAAACTTTATTTGATGGCTTAAATACCAGCAAAAGACACAAACAGTTCATCTTGCATTTAATATATCTAAAATGACAACACGTTATTTTATTCACAATTTCTGGGCATACAATATCAGCAAGACACTGTATAACAAAATGTGAAAAAAGAACAAAATACGCTTTAGGGGAGTATGCTAAACAACACTCAAGAGGGGTTCAATATCTCAATCAGTAAAACCATACAAGCAGTTCCAGCTATGTCTTTTAGGTTGGCTATCAGTGCCTGAGAAGAGTGGAATGTTGTTGCTTTTGAAAACTTAAGCCAATGTCACATTAACCAACTTCCAGTTGTGTACTGCCAGATAGTGTTCAGAAGCTATTAAGAAGACTAACAGAATGATAGGTTATGTAGCACCCTGATATATAGAGTACAAGTCCAAGGAGGTTATGTTCAAGGTTTACAATAAACTGGTGAGACCTCATCTTAAGTACTGTGTGCAGTTTGGGTCTCTTGGCTATAAAAATGACATAGCAGCCTTGGAAAAAGTCCAGAGATGAGTGACTGGGCTGAGTCCAGTATTGCATTAAATGAGTTATGAGGAAAGATTAAATAATCTGAGCCTTTAAAGTTTAAGCAAGAGGAGAGTAAGATTTCACATGAAGCATTTAAAATTACGAAGGGAAATAACCCAGTGGATTGAGACTGTGATATTAAAATGAGTTCATCAAGAACATGGGGACACAGTTGGAAACTTGTTAAGGGTAAATTTCGCATAAACATTTGAAGTTTTCTTCACACAGAGAACCATAGACACGTGTAATAATTCACCAAGTAGTGTGGTAGACCGTTGGACTTTAGGGACATTCAAAACTCGGCTTGATGTTATTTTGGAGGAGTTAAGTGGATAGGAGTGGTGAGCTTTGTTGGCCAGGATGCCCTGTTCTTGTCCAGCTTGTTCAAATTTGCTGACTGTAGTTGCTGATCTTGTCACTGGACCGTGTCAGTTTAAAAGACTGAAAATCTCTGCCTATGTTGCATATATTGACTAAGTGCAGAAATTCTAGTACAGTTGTGCCACTCCTTTTTTGTGACAGTCAATAGTGTGCTCCCTGATGCAGCTAGTGCTGTATAAAAGATTAACAGCTATGGAGAGTTCAGCCACAGTCTCTGACCTTTTTTTTTTCTTTTTTTCATTTGCTCCAGATGGGTATTCATTGGTTGTCAGCTCTCATACACACAAAGCCCGCCCCCACAACTAAAGGAAAATCAAACCTGTTTGATTTCATCAAAGTGAGTTGCTGACTAGTTGGACTGAGATGCTGGGCATATGACATTCTTACAACTGAAAATCACTGGAAAAGTCGTGTATTGTGACATAGCCTTTAGTGACTGAGGTTTCATTAGACTTCCAGATAAGCAAATTAAGCGGATAAAGACACCACCTAAACAGATCCATCACATCCTCTGAACATCAAATGAGTAGGATAAGATGATCCCTACAGCCCCATAAGACAAACTCCATCACAGTCTCTGAGCTATAAACAAAACATCCCGGGCAACTGCATCAGTACTCCAAACCAGTAATCCCAGAATATTCTGACAGCACTAAATAAGTCACCAGATCCTTCGAGAGCTGAGCAGCAGGCACAACAAATTGTCATAATGTTTGACAAAAATGTCCAGACTAGCAAAATATGATATTATGACATGCAGTTTGTGTTTAAATTGTTTAATCTTTAGGGGCAGGAAACCCTGATTTAACAATTTAATGACAACAGGGTTACAAACTTATGACATATTAGTGAGCACTGAAAAAGTTATAAAGGCTACAGCCTGAAAAAATAATTTTTACAGATGTTAGACAGTCATAATTAAATAAAAATCTTTACAATTCACAGAAAAAGGCAGAGAGTTGACAGGTATGGTCCAGCTGTCTCGAATAACAGCAGGTGCAATTTTTCCTCAGGGGTCAAGTGACAAGTGCTCCTCATGTCCAGCACTCCCTCTGGGCTGCAAGTAAATAGCCTCAGTAAAGCTGCTTGGGTAAAATCATGTGACCATTGCTTTACATCTGTTTGTTCCCGGGACTTCTTTAGACCAACTGACACGTATCTCAGAGAAATGATTCAAGATGTGATGCAGAGGAGTAGCACAGGTAGAAAGTCTAAAAAGGAGCTGTCACAGCAATACTTCACAAAACAGGGTGGAACTATTATGTTAACTGAGATGTCTTGAAGAAGCGGATTTAAAAAAAGGTTTTGAAATGTGCAAATGGCATAAAAAGTGTCATTGCTCTCCTTCAGCAAACAAATCAGTGGGGGTTTTGGAAGCATGCAGCTTCAAATCCTGACAGGAGGTGGCAGAGCTGCTCTGCTCACAGCACTGAGGAGAAGAAAGCATTCCAAGACAGGGCTGCAATTATTAAGGCTATTGTGGTGTGTGGCTGCAGGAAATAAGCTGACACGCACAGGCCAAGGGATCAACCACTTGTCTCTGCATGTAACACCCTTTCATGGCTAACCTTAAGCTTCTTATTGACGTCTTGCGGACATGCCAACAGGGTGATAACTAATTGTGCTTAGGCTGATAAGCCAAATAAAACCAAACTCAAAAAGACAGACTGAGGTGAGATAGCAGAGCTACCAGGAAATATTTAGTACTGGGCACATGCCACGCATGTACACTACTATGCCAAAGAAGTTTTCAGACACAAGACACGCATCTTATCACCAACAGTTTATTCCACACCGAAAACATATAGTTATTTGAAAGTTAAAACACCTTATATAGAACAGAGTGCATCATTTACCTATTTACTGAGGTAAGCACTCATATAGCTAGCTACCTTGTGAGTAAGGCTTAGCAGGAAAAGGAGCCATACTTCAAACAATGCTTCACCCTCAAACTTGTGGCACTGATTTCAACAACTATCAGACTTTTGCCTACACCTTCTCTAACTATAGTTCAGAGTTCCAGGTTCAAAATATTTTATGCATTTTGTAGTCTCTCCTTTATGGTAAGAAAATAAAGTACTTCTGTTAAAAACTGAACTTCTTTATGAAGATAGATGGACAGTGGCATCTGGGTGGGATGTCACTTGATTCCTGGTCTTCGTCCTCTTCAATTAAGAAGTTAATATCTTTCAGCATTATTGTACTTTTATGTATGGGTCAAATGGCTGTGGGTATATATGTTTCTCTGTGCTCATTAGCCATGCTTTTTGATATGATTTCCATACCATTAGGAAATAAACAGGAGAGGCACTGAGAAAATTAGAGCACCTCATAACAGTCAACAATGACCATTCTGAATTCTGTCATTCACTTCCTAAATTGCTTAACCAGTTAAGTGTCATAAAGCACCAGTGCCCACCCTGATAACATTAAGCACCAGGTTGGAACCAACCCAGGATGGTGCACCAGTCCATTGCAGAGTACCCAGCACTTAAATTACTCAATGGGGCATTGTTCATTGTGCACTACACAAAAAATATCAGAATTAAATTAGATATTAAAGAGAGATAAGAATTAACAAAAAACAATGTCTGGCTATCTGAGGCTGTTGAAATGAAACCAACACTGAAACCTGCAAAATAAATGAAATACAGTGTCCAGAAATGGTGTCTGATTAAGAAAAAGAGTGACCACAGTGCCCTGTCCACCAGCACTATGACATACATCATTATAACCAGCATATTAATAAGATGCCCCGTTGCCATTTTCTGGACATCTCAGGGCAAAAACAGTTAATCTTCTGGCCATAATTCCAAGTGACGTCTGCTTCAAGATACAGCTGCTCGACTATGAAGGCTGACAGGGCCAGGTGTTCAATTACTATTTTGGTAATCAAGCTCAGAGAAATAAACAAGTAGTGGTGAATCAACAATAAGCCTTAGGATATCCCACTAGATCAATGCCCATTCTGACTTTTACAAACTGTTCAAACCTTATGTGTTCAACGGAAGAAACCAGTAGAGGTAGAAAACAAGACGGAGAGACTGAAGGCCATCACAACACCAGACCAACAGCAACAGTACCATAAACAGTACAGTTCTGTAAGTACTTTATCAAAATTTAAATACGCAGCAATTTCCCAAAACATATCTGTATATTTAAAACTATTGATCTCATTGTAAATACCTTTTTAATTCTTGCCTATTATGATTTCTGCTTTGGCAAAACTAATGCAGATTTCTCATGCCAATGAAGTTCATTTGAACTGAATTAAACTGAACTGAAAGACAAAGGGAGAAAAGACAGGCAGATCCAAACAGAGCCTGAGCAGGCCCCACAATGCATCATGTATGGACCATTCAGTCTCTTGCCATGGGCTATAAGAAACAAACCTTTATCACGATCCAGGATTTCAGATGCCAGCGCTTCCAGAACACAAGACATAATGAGAGCAGGGGCCCATCTGCCTCATCTCAGTAGGGCTAGGCGTCTAATGAGGGCAAACCTAACAGCCCCCCAATCCCCCCTCCCCCTACCCCGTCTGCACACTATTTCTGGGATATTGAGGGTGGAGGCGGGCACACAAAACAGCTACAATAACAAAAATATTTCAAAGCAGGCCGAGATCAGGCCATCAACATGAATTACAGAATGCCGGTGAGTGAGGCAGCAGTTTACACTTGACAACCTGCATGCAAACTTTAGGGTTAAACTGCTCCTTGTAGTAACCAGGTAGTTATTTAAGTGAAGCACACTAACAGAGGAGAGTAGTGGGCATGGAGTTAAAAGCACGTATGTCTGCCAAGTCTTCTCTCCCTTTGATCAGCATAAATTACCAAACAGCACAACAACTTTAAAAGAGTGAATGCAATTTATTAAAAATGGGCAGGAGGAGGAAAGTAGAATAGTGTTAATCTAGGAAGGCAACATTTCTTTAGGAATAAATCGTCAAAGTTTATACATAAGAGGACAAACTTTAATTTAAGAAATCATAACTATAATATTTGTTAATATTACAACTAATCTGTGCCTTACATGTTACCATTTACTGTGAAGCACATTATATAACCTAATCACAGTGAAGTTACACACACACAAACAAATACAGAACACTCACTAACAGTCAGATCAAGCTGTATACTGCTGCAATCACTGTGAGTGTAAATCTTCAAGATATATTTGATATAGTCCACTTTGCAGTAATCTCTGTGCTATACCATAAAAGATGTGGAACTGCCATTTCATACGTATATAACATCTACTAAAAAGACAGAATGAACTTTTTACGGTTCTTTTCAATATAAGCCTATCATGAAATATAAGCAGATTATTTATGTTTGCTAAACATTCAAGTTTTGCTGTATCTAGCATATTTAATAATGATCTGGATTGTAAAATATAAACAAATACTTAAAAATACCAAGCAATCAGTTTATGCTGCATTTAACATTTTTATTGTGAAATTCATTTGGAAATAAAAAACAGCCTTTAGACAGGTTATACTTCACACACAGTGAGTTTCACTATGAACACCATCTTAAAATATATGTAAATGTATAAAACTCACTAAACAGTCAGGCTGTGGTTAACTTAGATTCATTCATAGTTAATGCCATGGTCTAACTTAAACAAATTCAAATTTGTCTCTAAACATTTACACTTTTATTTAGCACCTTAAAGAAGAAACTCCATTTAAAAAATATAAAAATGCACACGTTGAGGTTAGTGCTGCATGTTTCTTGATCCTGGTTCTCTCTGTGCCTGCATGGGTATTCCTCCTACATCCAAAGACATACTTATTAGTTTACTTGGAGGCTCTGGATTGGCCTGGCGTGTGCACAGTGTGTGCCCTTCTATGGACTGGCACCTTGTCTAGTAATGATTCTCGCCTTATACCCAGTGATGCTGTGCTATAGGCACTAGCTCTCACAGTCCCTGAACTGAATAAGTGAAGTGGATAATGGATGAATAAATGGATATAACTGTGACTAAGCAGTAAGATTATGCTTCAAATTGTCCATGTCACTGTGAACTCTACCTAAAAATAAAGAAATGTATAACTATCACTGAACAGTTTCAAAAATAAAAATACGTAACCACCAATAAAATTTCAGGCTACCTTCCATCGGGATCTTGCTGAAGGAACTTTTTAAAAATATGAATCAATGCATTGCTGTTAAAAGAAAATAATCTTATGCTATATACTGTAGACTAACTTCTTTTAAGCTCCATTCAAAAACATAAATACACATAGTCACTTAACTTAACTTTTTCAATTAGCGCCTTTCACACTGAAATATAAAGAAATATATGATCATCACCAAACATCTGAGTTAGGCATTTTGTAACTTATTTCACAGTGAACACCATTCTAACCTAATGCAACACAGCCAGGATTGTCTTAAAATGAACCATTCTAGACTACAAACAAATACATTAATACCACTGAACAATGACATAATGAATAATGTTAAATGTGTACTAAAAGATCAAAATGAGTTTTCTTAGTAAATTCACTAATCACAAAGGGAAAACACAGTTGGCAAGGGGGAGGGTTTGTTGTGATGACAAATGACTGTTGTACTTTCGATCAAATGTAATGAATGTGCTGTGCAGGCCATATACACCCCCCCTTCCAGTGCTGTTTACAGAACTGAGAACAACAGATAGAAATGACCCCCTCCCAACTCTACTGTCTGCAAGCCCCCAGCTGCCAGTGTCCTAGAATAAATCTGTTACGTATTCAAGAGCCAGATAGGAGAAGACGCAATTTAATCCTCTTGTGCGATGCTAAGCTCAGGAATGGTTCCGTTTAAAGTAGATTTTAATGTGTGATGCTTGTAAGGTTGCAGCCAATCACAGCAGAGGATTCTAAGATCAGGCTTCTGGCTGTGGACATTGCACACCCACAGGGTTCAGAGGACAACGTGTTGGAGAGCACGTCCACAGAGTGTTGTGCCCATGGTGATTATGCCGGCCGAGGCCCACCATTTTTTCTAATTGTCCCGATCTTCACTGGGGCGTAAATGACAGGCCCATGTACTGACCTGTCTGTCGGCAAGCTTACCCTGCCAGGACTAGAAATAAAGCATTCCCGAACTTCCTGATGGTCTTCTTAGAAAGACTCACTCCATCAGACCTTCCCAAACAACAGGAGGCACAAATACAACCTATCACAAAGCTGAACCCAATTTGCATTGTTTCTCTGACCTCATTCCTCCCCCATTAATGAAAACACACACACAGATATGCGCAGGCCATTCTTTACTGAAGTATTTTTTGAAAGCACAGGAGGTGGGCATGAACTGAGACATTAGCAAAAAAGTGATGTCAACAGAAAATGTAAATTTGGTCCTTTCTTCAAGCGACCCTCTCAGCAGGGGCCAAGATGTTTACCTCATTTCAGTAGAAAGCATTCCTTTACAATATGATGGTACAGTAAATTCCATCACTGTGTGCATAAAACATTCACTCTGAAGCAAGTAGTGCAGGCAATCTAGTGCTCTTTACCAGATGTGTGATACGAGTGTCCAGTGAGGAGGAAGTCAGCCAGGGTCCCAACAAGAGATGGAGACTTGTGCTACTTAAAGCCAAACAGACGAAGGAAGCAGCCAATAAATACAAACACATGACAAGGAGAGGCAGAAGCAGTGATTAAGGAGGAGTGATAAATGTACAGTCACTGGCTAGGCAGACAGAAGCTAATCAAATGGGTTGGATACTTCAGTCTTTAACAATGTGGGCCACCAAGTTGAGGAACAATCCTCTTACCATGGGGTATTAGGCTGAGCTGGCATCTTACAAAAGAAAGGTCAATACGCCTGGGAGCCTGATGCTAAATCTAAGAGTGACAAGAACCAATGATATACAACATAGAAAAGAACAGGATGCAGAGGGTCAATCTTGGCACTACAGAGCAACAAGCAGATGGACAACCTTGAAACCAAGAGGCAAAAAGTACAGGAACTACACTGGAACCTTGGAGCAGCAAATACACAAACACAGTAATAACCAGAGTTATGTGGCGAAAAAAAGCAGATCAACAGCTCTGACACCTTGGGGCTACAAACACATGGCCATAGGTGACAAGCATAAAATTAGCCTTGGCATTATGGAACAATAACAAAGGGGCAGCACAGAAAGAAGGAAAACAATTCTTCCAAACAGGGGCTATTGAGGAGTAGAACATTAACCCAATTCTTGTAATTCAGCGCCTGAGGTATTAGCTCTATGGATTTTTTAACTCTCTGAACATTTTGGTTTTATATTCCTAATATTCATTTTCAATATAAATTAACTGTGTGTGGCTTTGAGACTACAGAAATTAATCTTGGCACGATGGGACGTCAACCTAGATATTTTTGTCATGTTCATAAGACATTCTAATTTGATTAAATGATACCAGTTTAAGAATAATTTCTTCAACATGTGTTAGGAAAAGGAAAACACAAGTCAAAGTTAAGAAGAACTGAAGAGTGAAAAACACAGAAACACAACAATTTGGGTGTTGAGCTTCCATCACACCTTGTTTTTATTTTTCCAGAAGGACTTTAATCTTCACCTATTTGTTTGCAACGTTTGTTATCTAAGCAATATAATCAACTGACTGATTGATAAAAAGGTAATAACGTAATAAAGTTAGCCGGGTCATTTCAAACATTCAGTTAACTTATTGGTTTACTTTCACATCGTAGCATACTTTACAGAAGCATATTAATGTTCACTAGCCCCTCGATGTTTACAAAGGAGTAACGAGGCACAATGAAATGCTTTCCTCTCCATAGTTTTTCACTCCCAAGCAAACTATTTGCATGAAAATGAAGAGCACATGCTAATGAATCCTTGTTAACAAAGAAAGGGCAGCCATAGCCAATACCGGCTCAAGTGTCTTGATATCTCCAAAACAAGACAAATGACCTGAGACTGGCAGAAAGCATAAGTCTCCTTGCCATCCCGTTTGTAAACAATGTGTGTGTGCTCTCTAAACTCGTGCAAGACAAACACAAGAAGAACTGCTCTGTCCCAAACTAGATTTATACTGCATTTTACACACAAACCTTCACGACCAGTTATACTGGCTTTGGCTCGCTGAACAGGAGGATCCAGAGTTGTTACCAGTTTGTCTAATGAAATTTTACTGAAAGGCTAGAAGTGAGCTAGCCTCTTGCACGGACATAATTTTAAATCTGAGCTCTCTCTGCACCCTGTACCTCGAAAACACAGGCCACTTGTTACCTTCAACCAGATCAGTGCACAGTCTCTCTTGGCCGTTTGTCAGGTTGTTGCCATTAAGTTCATCATCAGTGGACAGCAAGGTGTCCCATGTGTCCATGATGACAGATTCTTTGATCCCAGGTTTCTTGTTCACAGCTGCAGGTCCTCCAGCGTCTCTCCAGCAAGTAATGTATGCAGGGCCATCTTTCAGCGAAATGCAGGAGAGTTGGCAGGAGAGCACAGCATGGGCGGTCTCGGACCTCCCACAAACAGAAATCAGCAGCTTACTCTACAAGTTGCACTGTGGGATCAAAACAAGCCCCGCCCACCTTATACTGCTCAGCCGTCAGAGTACACCTGCCTGCCCTGAAGCCTACTGTGGACAGATGGAAGAGAGGGGGGCCGCTTAGCAGAAAACTGCGGACTGCACACAGCAACAATAACTTTAAACACACCACTCTGAGGACAAAAAACAGGAACATAAGTATAGGGGGTTTGGGGGGCAGTGGGAAGCAGAGTCCGGCAACAATCTAAAGACAGGTAGAGCTACTCGCCCCCAGGGCGTTTACAGGGGTAGTGAGGATTCACAGCCACTAATAAGAAGTGGCAGGTTGGGTCATGCAGGAAGCAGGAAAGCAGCTCAGCCTCTTAATAAACTATGAAGTCCAGCTTGTTGGCCTGTCACCTGAGGGATCTTTTTTTCCTAGTCATATTTTGCATATGTTAGGAAAAAAAAACCCGGAGTCCATCATTTTTTAATCTAAACAACAACAGAAATATGGCTTTCCTTTGGCAATCCATTATCTCTATCAGCTTTTTTTTGGCAATAGTTAAGCCAGGCGATCTATTAATGCATTTTTATCATTTGCTTATATCCTTTTTCTGTTCACTGCTGAAAATGATTGCAAGGCAAATTAGAAAGATAAAATCTGCCCAAATGCTACATCTCACCTTTTTTGATTGGAAGAGCTAAGACCTCATGATTTCCAACATTTCTTTAGGTATGAGATATATTCAAAAATTTACTCTAAGATGATGACAAACATCAGGGGCATTTCATTGGTATGAAGCTGAATTTGGACAAGGTTCAAGACCCCAACAAGAAACATTTAAACGAAGAGAAAATAAGATGAATGTCAGAAGGAGTTTGATGGCAGAAATATTATTATTATTTAGCCAATGCCTTTATTCAAGGTGACTTGCAACATTTGAGGCACAATTAGTTAAATTTCTTTTCTTTTGTTTTTTTCAGTTGGCGCACATACAGGTGAAGAGACTTGCTCATGGTCAAAGAGGTGTCAGTAGTGGGATTTGAACCCACAACCTCATGGTTTAGAGTCCAAAGCTTTAACTACTATGCCACACTGCAGTAAAAGTGTATGATTTTGCAGAGAAAATAAATTACATACAATTTAAAAACTGAGATAATTATAACTAAGAAATATTTTGCCTGCCAGAAATGCTTAATTGCTAGTCTGGGCAGGCCTGGGAGACCTTGCATGGTCTTTTCCTACTAGTATTTTTAGGTTCTTCCAGCATAAAATGCAGGCATGGTTAGCAGAGTCCGATGGGTTTGCACATCAATAGCCATGACCTCATTTCACTCTGTCTCTTGGCTCACATTTTCTGTTCGTGAACTAACACCCACTAAACCTCCGCATGTTTTCAAGTATAAAAGAATTACAAAATAGACACCCAATTGAGTACACACCAAAGCCAAATCATGTTCAAAACAAAGTGAATCCCCATTTTATTTCATTACAACTGAATCATTCTTCAACATGCTATATAATGTTTCAATGTGAAAGATCAGATGCAACTTCTAAAAAGTTGTTTTGATAATATGAGCCATGCTTTTGAAAGATTGACACACTTAGGTTTGGCACACAACATTTTCACAGAAACGCATCTGTGAGCTCATGAATATGTGCTCTCTTTATGGATATTATTCTGCCATAATAGAAAATATAGCTGCCAGTTTACTGACATTTTGAAGAATCTGTGCACCAGATAGCACCATTTATCTGTTTCTATTTAAAATTTATATATATGATTATCATTTAAGGACAGAACATAGCACATAAGAAGAAAGAGGCAATTCAGTCCATTAAACTTGCTTTTGGAAATCAGAAAGGTACATTCAAAGCAGTGCTGGTTGAAGCTCATTTGGAGCCCTAGGCAGGGAGGATAGACGAAACCCCTCGGTGTCTGGACCACGAGCCCCTTCAGTAGCACAAACAATACCCCTTTGTGCATAAGCAGCAGATTTGTGTGTACACATCCATTGCGTGCAGTTTTACTTTAATAAACGGTGCCCAGTGAGTAACAACACCCACTTAGTATCATACGGCCTGAGTGTGGTTTTAGTGTCTCCCTCTGTTTTGGAAAGTGAGCACCTTCAGCAGCGCAGATGGCGCCCTTTTGTGAATATACAGTGGACTATAAGGAGTGAGAGCTCCTTGGTGTATGGAGTACATGTACTTTTACTTTAATAAATGGCACCCAAGGGGTACTGGTGCCCACTTAGTATCATTATGCCTGATGGTGGATTTGGGGTCTCTCTTGGTGTCTGGAGTGTGCAATCCTTAACTTCATAAATGAAGCCCCTCTGATGATGGTGCCCTAGGTCAGGGGTCACCAGCTCCAGTCCTGGAGGACCACCGTGGCTGCAGGTTTTCATTCTAACCCTTTTCTTAATGAGTGCCCTACTTTTGCTGCTAATTAATTTCTTTTGAACTAATTTTAATTGACTTGCTCTTGAAGACTCACAACACCTTAATTGTTTCTTTTACCTTAATTAGCAGCCAAACAATAAAGAGATACAAAATGAGCCAAAACAACTGGTGTCCATCATATAATATCTGAAAATAAAAACGATGAAGGTATCAGGAATGTTGGTCTGCTCAGATCCCCAAAACTTTTTAACAGTGCTCTTAGAAAGAGAAATTCAACAGTTTCAGAAATGTCTGCTAATGCGCCACGAGAGCAGCAACAAGCTGCAGAATTAAAAAACTGGTTTAATTAAGGACAAGAATCGGCACCTCATTAAGCAGCTGGCTGAAGTGAAATTGGTTGGAGTTTGAGGCCCTGACTTAGTTGGTCTTCTGTTGGCTCCCTCACTTCACATTTCACTTCTGTTTGGGTGCCATTTAAGGAAAGAAATGAAGCAATTCAGAGGAATGATGAAGAAATCTTAAAAAAGCAATTCAATTTAAGTGAATTTACAAGAAGTTAATTAGCAGCATAAACAGGGCACTCATTAAAAAAAAGGGTTAGAATGAAACCCTGCAGCCATGGCGGTCCACCAGGACCAGAGTTGGCGACCCCTGCCCTAGGCAGCTGTTTAAGTTTTCTAAAGAATTGAACAGCTCTGATTCAATGTTTAAAGTTGCACATTTATCTATTTTTAGTACACATTTTCTCTGACTCTGCGGCGGGCTGGCACCCTGCCCAGGGTTTGTTTCCTGCCTTGCGCCCTGTGTTGGCTGGGATTGGCTCCAGCGGACCCCCGTGACCCTGTAGTTATGATATAGCGGGTTGGATAATGGATGGATGGATGGATTTTCTCTTACTATTCAGGGTCACATGAAAGCAAGGTAATGGAAAACAGATTGGAACTTTTCTCTGTTTGGATACAGGCCAGTGTCATCAAATACTCACAATAAGAAACTATGGGGAGCTGACTAATTTAGAAATATAAGGTGAATCCCACTTGAACACAGGAAGAAAATTCAGATTCTGCAAAATAAACCAAAAACCAAAAATGTCTCTGCCTCATCCAGAAGAGGACATGGACTGAGACTGGCTCAAGGAAAGGTACTGACCCAGTAATTCAGCACACAAACCAACTGCCAAGAATGCTATAAACATATCTGATTCATCTATAATTCTCATGCTTTCTCACATTAATGTCAGATTCCTGCACTGACTCTATTTCTTTCTCTCACAAGCTTGAAATGTCACTGGTAGAAGTTTCTACCAATTTATATACCTTTCTAGTACTTACACACTTTTCTATTATTGTGCTGAAATGCTGTTGTTGACCTAAGAGGGTCTGGCACCCTTAGATGACAAAACATGTGGTTATACTGGGCTGATCACTTGCAGTGTAACTAGAGTACTAGGGTGTTGTACTGTGTTGGGCCATTATGGATGTAGTGAGAAGTCAAGCAAAATGACCCCTTTTATTGGCTAACTAAAAAGATTACAATATGCAAGCTTTCAATGCAACTCAGGTCCAAAGCTTGCATATTATAATCTTGTTAGTTAGCCAATAAAAGGTGTCATTTTACTTGACTTCTCACTACGTGTAAAAAAAGAGTAAAGATGATGACACCTTGCTTATACAATATATACTGTGAACAGGCTAACGGTAAAATGCAGTAAGTCTATCCTTGCTAAACAGTGTAGTAGATATGATCATCTGGAGAACATTTTCTGATATAATTTGTTTGTATGGCACACAGATTGCTTAAACGCTTATATTTATTCACATACATATATTAGGATATCCACTTAGAAATCATACAGACTCCTTCTTGTAACCCATAAAAAATAAGTATGAGGTGTCACTGGGATCAAAAATTGTACAATTGTTCTGTGTAGGCTATAGAATTATAATATTGATTCAACTGTTTTGTGATCTACCTAAAAGGAAAAGAACTGAAAACACTCAAGATGCATTTCCTTCCTAATATAAAAAGATGAATATTTAACATCTAAATCATGCCCACAGTGACAGAGTGATTCCATCTGGCCATGCTCAGCAAGAAAAGCATGGATAGAAAGCAAACAAGAGGTGATTACTGTGACCTTGTACAAGTGGTTTCACTTCCTGCAATATCACTTCATAAGGAAGGTTTGGAGAGGTGTTTTAGAGGACTGATACAAAGATACAAAGAAAACCTTCTTACTGTCTAGTGGGAACAAATATACAGCAATGTCTAATGTCCTGTAACTTGCTAAGAATGTGATTAATGCAAGAATGTGAGGGGCATTTATGCTGAAAGACCGCTGCAGAGAACAGATGTTTGTGATGCACTAAGATGTGACAGTGATTCAGCTTTCAATGGCAGGTCTATTTGAAAGAAAGATCATTCTTATTTTTTTTCTTTCTCAGTTCATTTTTTTCATAATACCCTTCATAGACTGCATTTTAGGCTGACAAGTTCAAAATAATAACACTCTTTACAAAATGAAAAAAGGAATTTTAACTAATATCACATTAAATATGATTGTTAGTCTGACTAGTTCCAGGTTAATTCACTGTCTGAATGGAATTTGCAGGTTTTCTCTTTGTCTGTGTTGAGTACTCTGCTTTTCTTACAGAGTCCAATGGGATGCATTTCAGGCGTACTGTATAGGCAACTCTAAATGGTCCTTCTGTAAGTGTGTGTGTGAGGATGCACTTTGATAGACTGGCATCTCCTTCAAGGTTGGCTCTTGCTGTATGCCTGATGCTACCAGGACAGGCTCATGTTCCTTATGACCCTAAAATAGGTAAAGAGGGTTCCGAAAATGGTTAGACGAATGTGTAGAAGGAACCTTTATAAGACCACAGCTCTTAAACCATCTATAATAATACTATACCAAGAGGCACGTATTAGAAGACCTCCAATAAATAAATGGAAGCCAAAGAGAAACTCCCATATACATAGCCAAAATCCTCAAGTAGCGTGAGTGCAGAATATCTGAACCCTTCTAAGATGGTGAGCTGGAGGGGCTGTCTCAGTGTCATATGTCACTCTAGAGGTCAAGGCTTCTACACGATAATCTGTACTCCAGTAGTCATTTTCAAGAGGCATAAAAGTCTGTTATGTCAACAGCACTGGTGAGCTTGGAGTCAGGAAATGAGGCAGTGGTAAGGGCTCAACTAGTGAGTGGAAGTGAGAAAGACTGTAGGCAAAATGTATGTTATGGAGGGAGTACTTCATGTACAAATAGTAAGTGAACCAGCTCTCTCAAGGTAGTTGGAAAGATACTGTATTACACTTCTTTATAATATACTGCCTTCTTGGTTGTTAATTGAAATGAAAGACAGTTCAAGAATGGTTCTTAGTGTTAATGATATATACGACAGCTCCAAGTATTTATTAGGGGTATTTCTTATAGGTATATGTCAGGTGAAATGTCAAATAAACACATAAGACCTTCCCATAGCTAGCCACTAGCTTTTAAGTCCCTTTGGAAAAGCATGAGTGATAAACAGAGATTAAAATAGTGACCACAGTACTGTTTTTATGCAATTAACTTTATACAGTACTATACACTGCAAAGTATAAGAATGGCTTGGGTAAAACTATGATGGCATCACAAAAAAACACAATGAAAAAGTAAAAAATGCAAAAAAAAAAAATCATGATATTTTTCTCTTTCTAAATGTTTTTTCTACAAGGAAGGCACAAGGTGCACAAGGATAAGGGTCTCTCTCTGCATGTTTTACCATACAAAGAACACAGCTATATGCAAAATCACAAAAGCAGCATTCATGTGGACATCTGTATAAAGACAGCACAAGAAAACATGCTCCTTTAGCCTGACACAGAGAAATACATTGCACATATTCCTTAATTTTCTCTGTCATACTTCATCTAGGTTTGCATGTCTGTAGCTGTTCATTTCTAACGAAATAATTTAGGTTGCAAGCATAAAGGTGAAATAAGCAGAGTTAAAGAGAGAGAGACTACAAAAATGCCTGGACCACACTGTTTAACTTTACACATCATAATGCAGGTCCAATCATTTTTATTCACTGTCATAGTCTCTTCAGGACCTTCTATCTGTAAATATACAATGCAATGCAGAACACATCCAGGAGGAGGTAACAATTAATTTCTGTGTAAATTTAAACATATATGCATTCTTGCTCATGATGTGTTGATTTATGGTTTCCAATTAATTTAACATGCATGTCTTTAGGATGTGGCTGGAAACTGGAGAAACATTTATATGGACACAGAAAATGGGTATCAGCTCCACACTGACAGTGACTGGGGCTTGGAATTAAAACCAGCTCCATGGAACTGAAATGCAGCAGTGCTGAACAGGGTGACACCTAAAGGTATTTTATTTTTAATTAACTATTTAAACACATGGTGGGAGCAATGGTGTTAGACTGGCTGTAGACCTTCACCTTCATAGTTTCAACAGACAAATTCAGTTTTACAATAACCAGTTATTAAGTATTGCTGAATCAAACCTCATTTCCCCTTGCACACCGTAATAGCAATTTTAACTGAATAACAGAACAGGAAATCAATCATAACTTCAGTTGGTAAAATTAAACATACTACTTGTCCCGTAAACCAATTCCCAAAACTATATTACTGAAAGGTTAAATAACTGTTCTGGCAGCACCTGTTATAAACATTACCAACAGATCATTGTTGACCGACACAGTTCCTAATGCACTAAATGCATCAGACTTAGACTCAGATATGCTAATATTTACAGACCTAATTTAAATTTATGTTTTCTTCAGCTTCAGTTGTATCTTACAGATTACAGTTTTCAGTCTGGCTTTTGCACAGATCACAGTACAGAAATGGCACAAATTCATAAATGACACTTTGATATCTTAAGATGAAGGAAATGCTTTAATAATAATGTTGTTAGATTTAATGTAGCCTTTGATTAAATTACCCCTCTATTAAATTAAATAGACTTGAAAATGACTGCCATGCGTCATTCTTGCAAGTTTTAGTTCATATTCGTCAAACTGATTTCATTATGAACAAAAATGTGATAAGAGTACCCCACCATTACCTCCTGAAGTTAGATATGTTTTTCAGGACCATTAATGTTTTCACTTTACAGGCTACCGCTGGGATATACTGTTAGAAAACATAACAGTTTCCCTTGGAGCAAATATAGTATAATATAGCATGGGAAAGGCGCTATATAAATAAAATGTATTATTATTATTATCGTATTTCACCTATTAGCCACAACATTAAAACCTTTGACAGGTGAAGTGAATCATATTGTTTATCGCAATACAATGCCACCTGTCAAGGGGTAGGATTTATTAGCCAACTAGTGAACAGTCAGTCCTTAAAGGTGAAGTGCAAGCATAAGAGTCTGAGCAACTTTGACGAAATTGTGGTAGCTAAGTGACTGGGCTAGAGCATTTTGTGTTCCCAGTATGTAGTGATTAGTATACACCAAAAGTGGTCCAGGTGAACCACCAACAGGATCTTGGACGCCCAAGGCTCATTGATGCATGTAAGGAGCAAAGGGTAGCCTGTCTATTATAGCATAAATTGCTGAAAAACAATGCTAGCCATGAGAGCAGGGAGTCAGAACACACAATGCATCGCAGCTTGTTGTACAGGGCTGCATAGTCAGAGACCAGTAAGAGTACATATGCTTACCCATGTGTACCACTAAAAGCACCTACAATGGTCATGTGAGCGTCAGAACTGGACCATGAAGCAATGGAAGAAGGTAGCCTGGTCTGATTAATCACATTTTCCTGTGGATTATTTGGACGGATGGGTGCATGTGTGGCATTTACCTTGGGGAAGACATGGCAGCCGGATGCACTATGGAAAGAAGGCAAACCGGCGGAGGCAGTGTGATGCCCTGTTCAATGTTCTCCCGGAAAACCTGCCATTAATGTGGATTTTACTTTCACACATACCACCTACTTAAAAGACTGTTGTAGACCATGTGCACCCCTTCATGGCAATGGTACTCCCTGATGGCAGCAACCTCTTTCAGCAGGATAATGAGCCCTGCCACACTGCAAAAGTTGTTCAGGAATGGTTTGAGGAACATGACAAAGAGTTCAAGGTGTTCACCAGATCTCAATCTGATCAAGCAAAGGTGTGCTGGGAAAACAAGTATGATCCATGGAAGCCCCACCTCGCAACTTAGAGGACTTAAAAGGATCTGCTGCTAACATTTTGCTGCCAGATATCACAGGACACCTTCAGAGGCTTTGTAGAGTGTAGGCCTTAATGGCTCAAAGCTGTTTTGTCACAAAGAAGTACAACCATATAACTCTTGTCCTTAAGTCTTTACATTGGCTTACATGTAGGTTTAGGGGTGCATTAAAAATCCTTCCTCTTACATAAAAAGGTTTATTTAAAATGGCCTAGGCCATACTTACAAGTTTGTATATAAGCATAATATCTAAAGATACTGAACTAAGAAATTTTCCAAGGCTTAATCAGGCAACAGTGGAAGGTTATGCTCTTAGCTATAGGGTCCCAAAGCTGTGGAATGATCTGCTTGCTTGTATAAGAGATGCCCTACCAGTCTCAACTTTTAAATCCATGTTAAAGATTCAGTACTTTAGTGTAGCATAGCCTGACTAGAGCTGCTGATTAGCCATTCTTATTATATCTCTTGCTCGTTAGTCATTTGTACAAAAATATAAGTATTACAGTAACTACAAACCATCACTAACCCTCCTCTTTTTTGTTTGCTGTTGATCTTGGCAAAGACAAAAGTGATACTGGGATTCGTTTGACTTCCAGCACAAAGTTGCGCAAGACTGTAGGCTGTGGGTTGGTGATCAGTTGATCTAGGAATTGTGGCTGCAAGTGACTTAGGCCGGGTTTATAATTCACGTGACGCAATCACCAGTGGACGCTCCTGCTACACAAGCTGTGTACTGTTTATACTTGCGCACATATTTTACGGAAATCTGGAAGATTCTACCAGGTGGCAGTGTGAGATATCATCACATTGAAAAAACAATGATTTTCCTCACTGTGATGTGAATTGCCCGAAACATCCATTAAATTCACAGGACACCCTGTCACAATATCTCTGAAAAGGATGCCGGGAATGCACCCTTTCCAGTAAGCATCGGGCGTGAGGTAGAAACAAACCCTGGACTGGGCATTAGCTTATTGCAAGACAAATACAAGTACACACATACACTAACGTCATTTTAGCATCAAAAAATACCTAAAACCTGCATGCCCTTGGAAGGAAAACAAAGCACACTGTGAAAACCCACAGGAAAACATGCAAACTCCAGGCAGGGAACACCAGGGAGATTGTGACTTCTTGTTCCAACTTGAATACACTGTGCCCCCAAAATTTTTGCTGATATCACAACTTGCACATGCGTCACATTAATTTCTGAGGATGTGCTCAGAGGACGCGCCAAATCAATGCTGCGAATGCATGGCAGCCATGGTGCGTGCACGTATGCATTCTGAGCATAAACTATAAACCGGCCCTTAGTCTATGGCTTTGTATATACCTTTGCATAATCTGCTGATGGGACTTTTCTCAATTGGTTCTGTCCATAGCATTAATGGACTCTCATTGTCAGGATCTATGATCTTATACTAATCAACTTGAAATTGCTCTGTCCATATATCTATCCAAATTTGTATTTTATGCATATGCATCATGTATCATGCAATTGATAAAACTTTTACTTGTAAAGTTATTACAGCATTCTGACCATGAAAAGTACTCTAAAAATATTTAATTGACATGACTAGACCTTTGCAACAGCCCTCTGAAGGAAGCCACCATATCTAGGAAAGCGACTGAAATTAAAATTGAAATTTAAATTGAAAGACAGAAATGATTCTAGATAGGCTTGAAGAATTTAATCAAAATTTTATAGACAAGGATCCATACAGACTACAGCAAATTTTGCCCACAATGCTGCTATTAAAATATCCCTGGCCTGACTGGAGCAAAAAATAAGAACTGCCTCCTTATTTCCATAATGAAAATAACATTGCAGGATTGGCTACAGTAGTAAAGCTAAACAGATAACATTTAAATAGTTACATGAATGTTGGAAGACACTGAATTTTAATCATGGTTAAAGCTGGATGCCAGAAGATGCCTCCAACATAACCCAAACATGTAGACCCCAGAAGGGAATATGATGAATTAGTTTCCTTACTCTAAATCAAATATGAGCCTCAAAGGACATACAATCCTTTTTTACCAAATATGCAAATGATGCACTGCAGCAGGATGCACCAAAATCTATATACAGACTGGGAAAGCCAATGTTTTCAGTGAGTATATTTGTGATTCTGAGGCATAAAACAACTCTGCGATAATTTTGTCACAGAAGAGAACAACACCCTAACCTAACACGCCAGACCATCAACATTCTTTTGATGTTGCCTATTGTTTCTGGTAGGAAGGTTGCAATTGTTTTATTCTTCCTTACACGTTATCAAAAGGAGGACGTGCCAAGCAACACGTTCACACACCTGAACTCACTTCACCTGCCCTCAGGGAGACTGCACACGTCTTTGCTAACACTTTCCACTGCTAAAAGCCAATTAAAGAAATATTTAGAAAAATAAATCAAATTTCCTTCTCAAGTATCTACCTAGTTAATGAATTGCTTAAAGTTCAGTGTTAAACTAATAAAAAATAATGAGAATTGGTTTGTTACAAAATTTAATAGTGACTGTTAAGTAGAAAGAAACAAAATTAAAAGTTCTGTTCAGTTGAAATTCCCACCCATAGCAAACACTTCATTGGTGCAGGTGTCATTTTAAAGGCAGAAAATCAGGGGAATTAGTGATATACACAAAACAAGCTTCACTCATTACCTGTACAATTGATATAGAGTTCAAAGGTTTTGATGGGTGTATGTTTCAATAGTCAGATATGGGTTATTCAATTCACAAATGATAACCATCTACATCTGAAATTAGAGCAAGTGATCAGAGCAAGAAAAAAGCTAATCATAAGTTACTGTTAAATCCAATGTTTGAAAGGGAGACTATGGTTAAAAAAAAGTTATAGAGCACATACTAAAATAAATATGCTCTGTGGGCTACATTTTAAACTTCTGCAAGTCATAATGAATATCCAGTAGTGTAATGATAACATGTTGAATAAAAATAAAGAACAATATGCCCACCTATAGCCATATATACAAAAACTGTTTAAAAATATAATTAAAGATAATTTTTTCTGTTGTAATATACTGGTAGAAGATGAGTGCAATACTCAGTTAACTCCGGTATCCACATTAAAGAAACTGCTATCTGCAAAGTCTGACAGCTGGGCTGCACAGTTAAGACTGTTTTTTAAGTTAGAAGGTGGTAATCCACCTCCATCTATCCATAAACCTATCTTATGATTTGCTCTGTTCATTACAGGATCATGGAGCAGCAGTGCCTATCACCCAATCACTGGGCATAAGGCAGGAAACAACACATTCACTCATACCAGGATGATTCAGAGTAGTCAAGCAAGTAAACTATATGTGTGAACCATAATACTTATAACACATGAAGAAATCAATGGCTATTTGTATCTAATAAAATTCAACGTACCGGTAATTGACACATAGTAAGAACATGACACCTACAGCTATGGATCTCTCAAATGATTGTTTACACTGTCATGCTTGGTTAATATAATTATCATTAAAACAATTTATGTTTTATGTTCTGTTTAATGTCCTTTGCTTGTTTATGCAATTTTGAAGTAGTTTATTAATTTACTGCTAGTGCACTATACAGGATGTTCCATAAAGGTAGAATCATAAGGACTGGAGACTAATTTATAGTCTTATCTAAGCAACACCGAGATTTCTTTGTTTCAGGATGAATGGGTCAGATAATAATTGTAAGAAACAAAAGTTAGAAAGTGATTGATCACAGAATTTAACACACAGAATTCAGGTCATGAAGCAGCTGTTTTTTACTGTGTTTTATTTGTTTCCCAGTTATTCCAGATTTATGAGTCATCCTGTAACTGTAAATTTATTTGAATGCACTATGCTTGGTCGGCCTGTAGTTGAATAAAATTGTAAAGTATGAACACTCATAGATATGTAAATTGCCTTAATAGCTATTTTGTGCAGTATTATTGAAACATTTATCATATTTTTATTAATAAATAAATTACATTTTTAAATTAACTAATTTAACCATTCAAATAAGAGGTTGTAAGAAAAAAGGAAGGTTTTGGATTGTTTTTGGAAAAAGCAGAATTAATTTTTACATTTTGTATAATACGTTTGAAATGACACTCAACATAACATGCTCAAACCTGTATAGTGCGACCAATGACTGTTCTCTGCAATTTGATACTACAGTATTCCCTGCTGCCAAAATGTCAGCTGTCTGCAAAAGCCTACAAAGATTTCTTTTTAACTCAGAGAAGGATTACAGCGCCACCTTGTGTTCAGTGACAAAATGGCCAACTTGTAATTTTTTTGTCAGAGACAACATAATAAAATAGAAGTATTTTTTGTGGTAATCAAATTATTATAGAAAGAAAAACTTCTGACATGGCAGTCACAGTGAGGCACTATACAGGCATATAAACTATGCTGTAGGTATGAAGGAACTCTTGTAGTGTTTCTTGACAAACTTCTGCTGAATAATTCATTGGCTGAAAGTCTTCAGTGTTAGTGTGTCAGACAGAAGATGTCCGGCATTGTTCCTAACGGCACTCAGTTTTTCATTCTATCCTTTGCTACAACATTCAGAGGTCCAGACTACAACCCATAACTGACCCTGCTCCAGTATTGCTCACTTCCATAACAGAGAGATAGTCCTTGAGTCTCACAAACTGTGGTCTGCCTGACAGATAGTCCAAATCCAGGACACCATAGGCTCAACCACCTGCATATCTCTGAGTTTATCCCTTAACAGGGATGGTGGATGGTACTGAAGAGAAATCTAAAAACATCATCCACACAGTGCTGGCAGCTTTGTCCAGGTGAGAATAAGCCTTGTGGAGCAGACAGATAATTGCATCCTCCCCTCAAATCTTTGTTCGATAGGCAAACTGCAGATGGTTCTGGTTATCTACCACAAGAGGACTCACATAGTACAGGACCAGAATCTCAAAGGTCTTCATAGTTTTGGTCCACATTACATTTAAAACCTGATAGGATATTAAAAAGTCAAGTTCTTTGTACTTTTAAACTTCTGTCTCCAAGTATGTAACAGTCAGGTGTCTGTGGGGAGCTTCCACTGGTCTCCTGATGATGACAGTGCCGCAAGATAGCAAATTTGCTGCACACTATTTCTCAGTCTTGCTCTTGATGTGTTGGAAAAATTCCCTTATCACAGTCAGGACCACTGAATCCTTGTCAGTTTTCAAAAAGAAACCAGATTTTAATTTTTGCCTCACCAAGCCTGACATTGTGATGCCTCTGAACACTCAAATTTGTATCTTCAGTTACAAATGTGGTCATGTCTTGTAATTTTAAGTTCTTAATGTCACTACTGCACATGCGAAATCCATTTTTAACATAGCAAAGATTGTTTTAAAATAGCACCCTTCACAGCATATCAGCTTAGAACACACATTTGATGGTCAAGTACAAAGCAGTGCAAATGTTATTAAAAACAGTATTTTCTGAATGTAGCTACTCACGGAAATACTTGAGGGTCTCGTCAGTCTGCTCTGGGGTCAGATTGATGTTGACCTCTGGAGGGATGAGTGGGGTGTGAAGCCAGTCATCATGGTCATAGCCAAAGACACAGTCTGCTCGCAAAGTATAACTGGGAAGCTGTTCTTCCAGTAGGCTGATGATTTCCACTTCTGGAACATTTCCAGTGTTGCACACATCTGGTTAGGAGATAAAAAGAAGAGTAACGTTGCACTGAAGGAAAGACCATAAAGCTTTTGCACACACATTTAGGCAAAACTGGAAAGTGATGCCGGACAAAGTGATAACAGCGAGACACAGACAGATAAAGGAAATGTGCACTGATATGTAGGGGAAAATAGAATACAGGTGGGATTTACAAAGTAGACAAGAAGAGATAGAATAGTATAAGGAGAGTGAAGTGAGAATCTATGGATAAAAGATGGCCAAATGCTTTAAGATTTCCAGCTAGTATTCTTTATAATATCACAGAATCATGAATATAGAACAATAAGTACATACAGTAAATAGTCTCTGACAGATGCAATATATAGTGTTACCAAAAGCCTCTCTGATGCTCCATCCATAAAAAACAACTTTACTGTTCAGTGTAGAACAATGAAAGGAAACACCCAATAATAACTTTCTGACCATGGATTTAGCTGCTGATCCCTTTTTCAAACAATACTTTCTTGGTGGAAGATGCAAAGAACCAAGCATTTGTGTACACAGTTAGCAGACAACCTGCTCCAGAAAAACACAGCAGGCATATTGTAGCCACTCACCAGTGATGGTAGAAACATCACAGTAATTCCCTTGTTCGCAGCATCTTACTGAGGTTGAACTTAGATCCCAGCTTGAGCTTGCCTCCCCACAAATTATGAAATTCACATCATAGTGGGCTTGCTCATCTGGTCTCTTTGGCACAGTAAAGTCACCCTTTGTCTTTGGTACAGTAAAGGTCAGGAAGTCATCTTCCTCTGTCTCCATTTGAGAGACATGGCTTGTTGAGACATCCTGGAGCAGTAGGGGACTGGTCTTGGGGTCTAAAGCAGGCTCTGGTAACAGCTGAGCAGCAGGTTGGCTCTTTGAGATCCCGGAGGTGGCCAGTTTGGTAGGGTTCACTGGAAAAAGCAGGCTGCCATGTGCTGAGTTGTAACTCCCCACCTGGTCAGGTAGACAGCACAAGACACCAATGTGGCTGTCTGAGCACTCATCTGCCAGGGTCCTACAATGAAAGCAAAAAGCAGTAATCAGATGCCTGTTTCTGCAAAAGGAATCCCCGTTTTATCAGTTCGGATGTGTCACTGCAATAGGCCCATTACAGCCTCACCCAAACCTTTCATTCATGTAGTCCTGTCCCTGAAAACAAAATGGATGAGAGTGAGATATCAGCAAGTAATCAATGTCACAGATGTAACAGTGATTTTAGATTGCCTGATTGCTATGTGCATGAGCAGTGCATCTGGACATGGCAAACAGCTTGCTTTAAACAATGTCTTGTACAAGTATAAACTTAAAACTTCTATGTTAACTAATGTTGTCTTATTTTAATTTATTATTTTGTCTTTTATTTTTCTTTTCTTCATTATGTAAAGCAATTTGAGCTACTTTTTGTATGAAAATGTGCTATATAAATAAATGTTGTTGTTAAAAAGCAAAAAAAAAATATACAAAAATAACAATTAAAATCATAATTTTCCACATATTTAGATCTCTGATGCAGTGGATTCAAGAAGAAACCAAGAGAACAAAGCTATCCACCATGCCATCCATTCCTTTATTAAACCTGCTCAGTCCAGTTCAGAGTCCACAAAACTGCACACATTTACTGTTTTTAATACTGTATATTACATTTATTTTTTTAATTACATCTTATTGTGTATATATATTAGGGGGCTTCGCCCCTGCTCACTTCGCTCGCCAACCCCCTGGCCTGCACAATGCGCTAGCCTCTTTGCGAATCTGCAACTCGCATATGGGGATGCGGATGTACAATTTAAACAGAATTGTTACATATCCATAACAGAACTAACTATTTTACATTACAACAAGTAATTAACCATATTAAAAAACAGTAAAACGTAATAATTTGAAAGTAAATTATGTTTCATGTTGCGTTAGTCACTCATTGCGTAATACGATTTTGTTCTGTTTGGCTTGGAAATTAACATGCAAATACTTTTTAAACTTACACTTTTACTGTAAATCTTCAGCAAAAACAATTTTTTGAATTAAATTTTCATCAATATCGCATTGAATTTTGATTCTGTGTTTAGACTTACATCATGAAAATGCAACGTATAACTGCCCGTAATTAAATTTCATTTCTCTCTCTATTAAATAAAATTACTTTTTCGAATATTTGGCTCTGTGATTTGTTAATTGTCTTTGCAAAAGCTATTCTAATGGGAAACTGTTAATGTTTTCATACGAATGGCATATCAAGATCTCCTTTGTTGTCTAATGTTATCCACAGAAGATGTACTACATTACCTTTCTTGGATACATCCTTCTTTCTACAGTAATTCATGCGGTGGAAGACCGCACGGTGTTAATGGTTGTAGATATTCTTCGTGATATTGTAAGTTGATGTTTTCAACTTCCGCACAATCGCCACCAACTGTTTCAGCATAGTCTATTGATACACATTTAACCAATTTGCTGTGTAACGGATCATCATTTTTGCCGTAAATTCGTTTGACTTCATTGTTTCTCAGTGCTATGATTGCCCTTGTACTCATTTTTTCTGTTGATAACCCTTCGTGATGAAATTTTTCAATAAGATTTGGATATAATATGTATTCTTTAATTGGGAACTTAAAGTGAGGAAAATGTTAAAATTTATAAGAGCTGAGATTGCAGGACCTGTGTTTGTCAAAAGCATTCAAACGAATGAGAGGTGAGAGGGCCGTGTGCATGGTTGAATATGGTTGATAGGAGGGAGGGACTTGAAAAAATCTCATGGCCAAAGTCTAGTCTCTCGGGACTTGAAAAAATCTCTTGAAAAAAGTCTTGTCTCGTCCCAGAATTTTTTTATATAATAAAGATATATATATATATATATATATATATATATATATATATATATA
>JANRMT010062850.1:17660323-17723785 GCA_026402145.1 Polypterus bichir lapradei | reverse complement strand
TATATATATATATATATATATATATATATATATATATACGTATATAGCACCTTTCCTATGCTCAAACCGTCAGTTGACTGAAGTCTTTATTCAAGGAGACATACAGGATATGTACTCCTTACAGCTGAGGACAGGGAGGTTGGTTTACTGGCTTAGGGTCACACACTGATTCGAGCACAATGCCTTAACAACTACACTACACTACACCACTCCTCACCTCAAACACTTTATGTTGCCATGTACTACACACATTTTATATATTATATGCATGATTCTATATTAAGACTGTGTTACTTTTATGGTATATACTGAACACATTGATTAGTATTAAACAAGAATTCATTGCCACCATTAAACAAAAACACGTCACAATCACAACTGGAAAAAAATATTCAGCTTTCAAGATATATGTATAAATGTGTTTTGTAGAAGCCTATAAAACTGAAAGATAAAATATTATTTAAACAGCAAAAGCATTAGAATTTCCTGATACTTTCCATAAGTAATGTAGGTTACAAAAAAAATGACTGAAGTACTACCATTGATACCCCAGTAGAGGGCACTCTTAACACTATTATATACTTCACATCTAAGAACATTCATTACTTTGTGCAGACACAAACAAGATAGAGTTGGAAAGTCCTGCTGCATCAGGTTGATCTTTGTCTTCTCAGTGAATCCCCAGTTTAAAATGGCAGTCCAATTGCTAACACCATGGCACGTGACCGAGACATTCTTCACTCCTTTGTAAACCTAACTCTGTAAACCTGAGTAGACTGAAGGAGTGTGTGCAACTGAACATTATTTAAAGAGCTGATACTCTTTTGAATTATTTTACACTTACATGAGTGAGATTCATTTTTTTTAATTGGACGACCGATCAATCAAGTAATGCTTAGTTTGAAAGTGAGTTGCATTGCTGTCTCATAGTCCCAGTGTCCCAGGCTCAAGTCCTGACTCAGATACTGGTTGCATGTTTCCATGTTCTCTCTGTGTCTGTATGGATTTTTCTACAATTTTCCATCCACATCCTCAAAGATGGAGATGTTAGGTTAATTAATTACTTTACATTGGTACCATACAAGTGAGTGGGCGAGTATGTCCTGTGATACAGCGGTGCCACTTACGAGGGTAATTTCTGAATTTTACCCTGTTTTGTCAAAATAGAATTTGATGCCATTCAACCTGGAATTAGAAATTAAACTGTGAAAGAAATAAGATAAATTAACAGCTGACAGCTGAAACTGACTGCTAAGTGACATTCATGTCTATCCAATCTATGCAGTGTGTGGAGACACGGGAAACAAGCAAACTGTACTACATTTTAATATTCTTGACGTTCTCAAAACCTCTTAATTCACTTATGAATCACAGGGGACAAGACTGTTCAAATGATTCTTAATGCAGTTTTCAGTTAGTTCAACACACTGCAGCATAAATCCTTACTAGAACTAGGAAGCATGACAACATAACTCCTGTTCTGAAAGCTGTGACCTCTAGTTGTAGAGTATGTCAGATCTGCTAACTGCAGTTGCTGCTTTTGTCACCAAATAATGTCAGTTTAAATGACTGAAAATCAATAGGCATGTCACATTTACTGCATGCCGACTTTCCAGCACCACCATGCTCATCCATTTTTCTGACAACCAATAGCATGCTGCCTGATGGAGCCAGTGCTGTACGAAGGGTTGACAGGTATGGAAAGTTCAGCTGCAATCTCTTCCCTTTTTTATTTTTTTTCCCATTTTGTAGGGGTACAAATCCAAATCATTTTATGTGATATCATCTGTTAAATTCTGCTCTATACCTGTATTTTTTTTTTTTTTATACTGTATTGAGGATTTGTTCTGTGCATTGTATTGTATTGACCCCCTTCTTTTTGTTACCCACTGCACACCCAACCTACCTGGAAAGGGGTCTCTTTTTAAACTGCCTTTCCCAAGGTTTCTTCCACTTTTTCCCTACAAAGGTTTTTTGGGAGTTTTTCCTTGTTCTTAGAGAGTCAAGGCTGGGGGGCTGTCAAGAGGCAGGGCCTGTTAAAGCCCATTGCGTCACTTCTTGTGTGATTTTGGGCTATACAAAAATAAATTGTATTGTATTGTATTGTACATAAAACACAAGACAACAGACAGACAAGCTTTTCTTCTGTTTGTGATATTCAAAACACCCAGGTTCCTTCCCTACTGCATTATATGCATTGCACTTCTGGCTGAGCATTCATTGGTTGTCTGCTGTCATGCATGCAGAGCCGCCTGCTCATATGACTAAAGACACAACCAAATTTGTCAAAAATCTGACAAAACCAAAATCAATCTCACAGATTGTTTGATTTTGTTGGGGTGAATTGTGGACTAGTTGAAGTGAGTCACACCACATTAGTGGCTTGATGGGAGCTTGCTGGTGGCTGCCTCCAATTCATTAAGATTATGTAAATGAAGTCTACGACTTATAATCACTGGAAACGGTGTCTAATGTGACATGGCCTTTAGTCTGTTATACTGGATCCCAGTTGGGTTTAGGGCTGATTTAAAAATTCTTCCGCTTACATATAAAGTTTTGTTTTAAATGGCCTAGGCCCCACTTACGTATCTGAACTTACCATTACATACAAACCTAAGTGTGCACTATGATGTCAGGATACCAATTTGCTAAAGTTTTCAAGGATTAATAAAACAACTAAAGTCTTTACATTGGTTTAAGGTTAAACTTAGAGCTAATGTTGAAATCCTCCATCCTACACATAAACTGTTAAATGGCTAAGCCCCAATGTACCCACCAGAACATATAGATCTCCAGATGCCACATTACTAACGATTCCAAGGATTAATAAAACAACAGTGGGTGGCCATGATTTTACACTAGCGCCAGCGTTGTGGAATGATCTGCCTGCTTTTATAAGAGATGCCTTTCAATCTCAAATTTTAAATCCAGCTTGAAAATGTATTACTTTAGTTTAGTATACCCTGATCAGAGCTGCTGATTAGCTGTTCTGTTTGTAAGAATTGCAGTAATTCTGAACTGTTACAAGTCTTTTTCTCTTCTTGGTATTCTGTTATAGCAATTTGTGCTACCAGACCCAGGACACGCTGAAGGGATTATATCTCCCGGCTGGCCTGGGAACGCCTTGGGGTCCTCCCAGAGGAGCTGGAGGAGGTGGCTGGGGAGAGGGAGATCTGCGCTTCCCTGCTTAGGGTGCTGCCCCCGTGACCTGACCTCGGATAAGCTGTGGATAATGGATGGATGGATGGATGCTACAACTCTACTTCCAAGGTATAGACACCAGAGATAATAGGAACCTTAGAATCCAAGGATGAAAAGGATTTTGTCATCTTATTAGAATGCTCAGCACAAACTTACATAATACTGTAGAATCAACAGGATGGGGTGGGTGTGACTGTCTGACTTTGTGTTTTAACTGACTGTGGACCCTCCAGAAATTTATTTTCTCCAGAGATGATCTTGACTGGACTTTTTGCTTTCCTCTTTTTCATTGTCAACTAGTCATATCTCAACAATAATATTAACAGACATTTAATGTTAAGATCCTTATGTGGTAATCAGTTTGATATTGCTTTGTTTACTGCATGTTTAAAGAGGTTTGTATTTTTGTGCGTATACCTCATGTAATTTATAAAATTTGGAATTTGTATTTTACTTGTAAACCTGTTACCGCACCCTGAGCCTTCACTCAGTGAAAAGCACTAGACAAATAAACATTAACTTGACTTGGTGTAACTTGTTAAGATTCAGAAAACATAATGGCTTCTTTTAGTCTTGAACAGATTACTTTAGTTTATATTTTATCCATAAGCAGCAACTGATTAAGCTGGAGCTGCAAATAACAAGCAAACCAAAAAATAAGCAGGTTGGTGTGTTTATCATAAGAATGTTCTTTTATAAAATACTCGGGGGGGAAAAACAGATACAAAATGAAGGACTAAGTCAAGCATACTAATGACATTGTTAGAAAAGGAAAATCTATAATATATGTCTGACAAGGTATTATGACAGCAGTAACAAGTCATTTAATTAAATAACATTTCTAATTAACAGTAAGATGATTAAGAAACTGGAAGGAGCAAAAAACTGCCAGACGAATTAGACCAACTGGCCAATTTAGATTATTGAAGAAAAAAAAAACAATATCCACCTCTTCCATTTCAAAGTTGCGGGGGTGCTGCTCAGGCAGTGAGCCATCCTTTGAAGGGGTGCCAGTCTACACAGTACACTCACACACACACACACAACACGCTTCGGCCAAGGTTAATTAAAAGTCATAAGTTAACCTATAGTAACACACATTTGTTTGTGATATTAAAGGAAAAATGGGAGTATCTGGAAGCAAGCAAATGAGACATGTCGAAAATATATAAGCTCTGCACTGTGACCATACTTGGAAGTAAAGGAGATTCCCTACAGCTGTGAAGCAGTAAGACTAAGCATGATTTCACTCTGTTACACAGTTAAAAACACCCACCAAAGTTAAATGCATGGTAATGACTTCCTCAGAAGGGCTGAACCCAGAGACTTTATGTCCAATCACTAAACCACTTAGGTGCGCTTTGCACAAATGAAATAACCCATGTTCAGATGTGCTCATATTTCAACTGTTATGAGCAGATGCTCCATCACAGCGTACACTCAAACATACCATGCCAGTTAACTAAAGAAACGTTTGTGAAATAGGGGACAAAACCTATGCAGAAGCAACGAGAAACACAGACAGTGCCCAGCCCAGCATATCTGAGACAGCAGTGTTACCACTATGACATACCATGTAATCCTTTATAGCCTGTGGTTGAGAAGCTGGAAGAGATATCACCACATTGCAGGTTCAAATCCCATCATAATCCTTCGGGTTGATCCTTAGAAAGTCACTTAACCTTCCCATGCTCGTACAATATCTAAATGTTTGTCATGTTTAGCTGCTAATAGCAAAGGCCTTCAGGATGGTGTTCACCTATAAACCACAAAAGTAAATACACATAAAGGCTAATGTGCTGCCATGGAAACATTAAGAAGATGGCACACCCATAATATTTTGGTTGTCTGATGCCAGTAGGTTTCATATTTCTCCAGTCAGATGTCTTTTCAGCCTCACCCAGCCCACATGACTCAGCTAGAAAATGCATTTTTTTATACTTCAACATGAAAAAAAAAAATCAACCTTGTAGGCAAAATATATTTAATTACCATTTCCCAAGTTAATAAATAAATACACTCCATTTCAGCACCTGCCCGACAACACGTACTCTGTGGATGACCTCCTAGTGAGATTCAAATGTGCAATGAACTGAATTTTCCACTATACAATTCACTGTGACAGGAGATGTGCACTTCCTCAAGGGAGAGCTGAATTAGCATCTGCTTCCAACAAAACATAAAGAAGTCAGCTGTGAAAACAATATCATAAAACACGTGCATGTGACTGTGACTCCACTGTAGGTGCCCTTAATGACATTATGCTCCACTAGCATGTCCAGCTCCGATACACTTAGCAATAGATACGCGTTGTCAAGCACCACAAAACAGGTATGATGTGTAAACAAGGCCTTTAGCATCTGGAGAGCACAATCAGACCCCACATCGCCACACCCAACAAGCAGCCACGATGCATTTGCAAAGCAGCAGTGTGCATGGATTTAATAAGAAAAGCACAGCAGACACCATCTATTCTGCATCAAACAGACTCAGGTGGTCTCCTCCTCACAGTGGAGTGATTTGGTGCACACCATCTATGCGTATATTTTATCATGATATTTTTAATTATTAATATTATTACTATTCAGCTACCTGACGTACAAGGCATTGCCCGGGTATATTTGTATAATGGGGTAAGGTTAAGAAATAAAAATATTCATGTGTGTGTTGTATAGGATGCCACTTTTGTCATTGTTGGATGAAATGTAAATGTCCCATCTGTCAGCTACATTACAAGTCTGATAATTATTCATTTTTCTACTCTCATGAGTGTAGAATTTGTTCGGTTTGAATCTGATTAGATTCTATAATTGCGTTAACTTCCTGCTGGATTTGGAATTATTACGCTACATCTTTTTATTTCCTGGTCTACTGTGGTTTTAAAAATTGATGTTTAATCCCACATTATTGAACCCTTATTCATGATGAAACTCCAGAAGCTTCATAAACTCTGTACATTGCGTTGAGTAAACTGTAATATACATGGAAATTTACATGAACATTCGCACAGCTGTTTTGCAGTGCTGCATTGTTTTTGTGGGATTCGTCCTCCTGTTATGACTCCCCATTGAAATTTTAAATTGCAGGAATAATAATGTAATACAAAATTTTATGAAAGCAGACATAGCAGTTTTTGAGTGATGCATAATTTTGTGTTAGTCTCACTCCCCACTCACTGTTGTTTCCATTGAATTGCTGTTTTGGGATCCTTCACTGTAAGCAGTGCCAAACCTGAAGAGTATGCTAAATTCAATTCCACCGGCTGAACCATATTGGCATGATAGCACAGTTTTGGTTTGAGCGAGCCATACCCCCCAACCAAACCAGTACAACCCTGTTTCTTGATGGAACTTTTGAAAGGTCCTAAAGACTAGTCTAGATTTCAAGTATCAACATTAATAGGCATGCAAAATTACATGAGCTTCAACTCATTTGTTCTGCATCCCACCCTCATTACAACCACCCTTCCTGATGAAAAATTTGAAACACCATATGGACTCAATTTTAGGTTGGTTCACCTTTATTATACATGAATAGTTTCATTGATATTGACTCAGCTATTTTGGGAAATGCAGTTTGTGGGTTGCCTTCAAGCTTCATTAGTTTCATAGTAAGTCTGCCCCTGCATACAGCCAGTATTTTAAGTTGGACCAACAGCATCCTACAAGCAAAACTTCATGAAAATCTGTTCAGAGACTTTTATGTACTGTAATTGGTGAACAAAGAAACAGACCAGATTCTGTCTGAGGGTTGAAATTAGGTTGTTAGTATGTGAAATGGATATACAGCATCAAACAAGGATGATAAATTCACAAGACAGGCATATGGTAGTACAATTTTATTTAAATAGTTTAGGGAATTTTAATTTAGTAATTTTCAACAGATTGGGAAGAAGAATTAATGTCTTCGGTTAAATAATGTTTTCTTGTTTGAAAGTCCTTATTAGAATTATTTTCTTATGATGGGGGAAAAAAGACAATTTTGTTTGCCAATTATTTATTTGGTTAATATTTATTTTATATTAAGCAACATGTTAGAGCATAAAGATTCTTGTGTCTAACTGCTGTGGTTGAAGCAATTTGCTGAGTATGCACTAACAGGTAATGTGTTCAACACACAGCCTTTATCTTCATCAGAATTCATCGCTATAGCATTCAGTCAAAGTGGGGGCATAGTGCTGGGGTGCTAAGGTGATCTGAAACTGACTTAAGTAATCAGGTTCAAAAAACACCTTCTTCAAGGGGACTTTCTATCTCATTCATCACTGATTTCTACACAGAAGGCGTAAACACAAGTGGTTTAGTGCTTAGTTGGCTTTAGTTTAGTCAAATGTGTAAGTACAACGGAGGAGTGAATAATTTACAGTTTGAGAATATCTGCCTACAAGAAGCACATTTTACAAGCCAAACTCATTGAAAGAAGTGAAGACAAAGGAAAGCTACACAGGGTTTCATTAGTCTGATTTTCAATGCTTAGCTGAATAGAGAGTATCCTAGCAAGCTAGAAAGCATATATTTGGAATTGATAAAAAAGGAGTGCCAAACCAAATAAAAGGAAGCCAAAAAAAACAACAAATCTTTAATATTCCACTTTTCCAGGGCTGAGTTATAGTTCTTTGAGAAAACATTCAAACATTTTCTTGAAATCAATGATTTTTATGGAGAACTGTTGAAGACGGGCTACATTCAAGACTTTGAACAATGATAAGCAGATTATTAGGATTTATTTATTGAAACACTGTAAACGGTATTCTTTTTTCTCCTTCAGATTTGGCCATTCTGACAAATGGTGTGTGCAGGTTGTTAATATCAGAAGGATTGCTTGTCTCATGGAGGCTTTTCTTTGCCAGATGCCATTGAATACTGGGTGAAACAGCTGACTTTCTTGGGGTCATAAAACTGAAACCTGTATATTTCCCTAACCAGAAAATCACCTACTAGAATGGCATATTTACTCACATTCATGTGTGGACTTTGACTTCTCTGTAGACAAGCTATCTTAATCAGATGTTGTCAAAGCTCATGGCTTTATCTAGGCTAACAGTAATATTACCTCAGTTCAGATACTCTACATACTAGAGACAAAATGCCATCTCAACCTTAGAACATAAGAACATAAGAAATTTGACAAATGTGAGGAGACCATTCAGCACATCAAGTCTGTTTATTTAGCTTAATAGCTCAGGTTTCCTTCAATAATCCATTCAGGCATTAATTTTTCCTTTTTCTGTTTATGATAATTGGTAGCCAGGGCCTAATCCTGACAGAAATGGGCATAAGACAATAACCTCAGAGTTCATCACCTCATGTTGTCTTGTCTATAACTATTGATATTTTTTGTAAGTGTACACCATAGCAAGATTATTATAGTTAATGAAAACTAAAATCAAAACTGAAACTATTATTAAAAAAATATTTTCGTAAACTGAAATAAAATAATTAACAAAGCCGAAATGAAAAAGTAAAACTAAACGAACTATTAAAGCATTTGGAAAGACTTACTGAAATAAAATAATAACATGCTAAAAATATTTTTAGTTTTTGTTTTTGAATTAATATTCTTGCCATTAAAATTTAAAGACTGTAACTTTTAACTCTAAAACAAAAAGTAATCCACCACAAGTTGCCCTCATATATTCATCCAGTGATTGGCGGCTGGTGACGGAGGGAGGTGTTCACACAAGATTTGCGGTGACAGAGCAAGCCAAATACGGGCGTGTAAAGCATGTGAGATAGAAAGTGATTTACTGTGCCGCTTTTCTTTGTACTGGTTGTATATCAACATTTAATTCAAACACCTGAAATCAGAATGTGCTGGTCAATAAAACCTTTACCGTATGGACAGAAAAATCACAAGTGAGTAACGTTTCAGTTTATTTCTCAGGTGCATGCATTTCATTGACAATAATTCACCTGCCACTTCGCAAAGGAGAAATCCTTTCTGAAAATAAAATGCACTGATTGAGAGACTGACTAGGCCATCATACAAGATCAGCATATTGTTACTGACCAATCACTTTTGCTTTAAAGAAGTCGCTTAACAACGAATACGATACAAATTTTGTAAAATTCCTGAATTGGCAATGTCTCTACTGAACTACAGGTAGGTAGGTGAAGAGAGTCTGCCAACTGGTGAAAAACTAAATATACTAATGTGTTTTTGTATTTATTCTATATTTATTAATTTATCTTTTTTTAGATTACATTTACAGCTCAAAATACCTGATATTGTGAAAATAATCCAGAAACAGAATATTGTTTTAAAATATTTGCCTCCCCCCCATTTTTTCAATTTTTCTCCCTCTCTCAAAATAGATAGTTGAAAGATCATATTCTTTTTGCTCTTATTATCAGCTATATCATACAAATTGCATACCACGGATTTTTTCTGCCTTGCATCCAAACCTGCTGGGGTGGGCTCCAATTTTCCTGCCTTCCTGCTCTGAATAAACAGGTTTAGATAATATATATATTGTTCCTAATCTCACATGCTGTCTCTGTCGTTTTGTGCCTGTCTATACACCTGTTACCTACTCTTGCTCTGCTCATTAAGGGTTTACTGTTCTTATGGTGGGCTATTCAAGTCTCACCACCCCTAACCTAGACACTAAATGCTTGTTTTTCTTTGTGTCCCTCAATACAGCTAGGTGGGGTCTACACACTGATTCAAGCCTAAGAGCCCTGTTGCCTGTGTCAAAATTCTGTCTATAATTTATATGTGCCCGAGATCAGAGATGAATATGGCTGGTAGAAAATAAAAAGCCCAGTATGGGAGATTTTTGAATGCAACATTGAAGGCATTCATTATAAGCACATTGTCTTGTGGTGAGATATGTTGTGTGGTATAGACATTTAGAGTAAACTTCACCTACATTTCATTACAAATTGGCCCAACCTGGGCTATAAAAGGAAAAGATAAAAAGTGTCAACAATCAGCGCACATTTGTTCAGCACAAATGGCATAGAATTATATTTTAAAATATAATAAAAATGTATAAAATTTTCATATTCAATATCTGGTTTTGATTATGTTTGTTTTTATCAGACAAAAACAAAACCAGATAGTACACCATGTAGTGTAATAAGCTTCCACTAACATATCCAAATCCATTAAGTCTACAGTTCTCTCTGATTGTGACACAAAATTAAACCCCATAGTAGCTCTTTATCCATACCATCTCTCTCTCTCTATATATATATATATATATTGTCAGGGATGCCAGGGGCCATGACCCGGCCGAGATGTCATGAGGGACCGGATGTGGGTCTGTGCCCACCCTGGATCACGTGGGGGTTGCCTTCCGGGTTGCTTTGGGGGCCATGGGTACGGGGCATGGAAGCTCCACCCTGTAGGGGCCCGTGGTCACCGCCAGGAGGCGCCCCAATGCCTTGGGGACCTGTTACCCCAGCACTTCCGCCACACCAGGAAGTGCTGGGGGGAAGATTTATGACGGCGCCCGGAGAGCAGCCGGGAGGACAGCCGGCACTTCCGCCACGCTGGGGCATGGCCAGAGGAGGAATGCCGGGAACACCTGGTGCTCATCCGGGAACCATATAAAAGGGGCCGTCTCCATTTATTCGAGGCTAGAGTCGGGAGGTGGAAGGACGAAGCTCAGGAGAGCTGTGGAGGCGGCCTGAAGAAAAGGCATTGTGAGGCCAGGACTGAGTGTTTTGGGGTTTGTGCACAACTGGGTCTTAGTGACCATTATTTGGGTCTGTGTGACCATTGAACTTACTGTTGAACATAGTGTAAATAAACGTGTTTGTGGGTGACATGAACGTGTCTGCCTGTCTGTGTCCGGGTCAACTTCCACAATATATATATAAAATCCAACGTCTGTCTGTCTGTCTGTATATATGTATGCCCGCTTTTCATGAGATAACTACTTAACGGATTTAGATTTTTTTCTATAATTTGCTTGAACATTCCGATTGATTTTGCAATTCCTCTCATCACGCTAAGTATCAAAGTTTGTTTGCGGCACTGATTTATTTGCACAAATCTGAGACAAAGGCTGTAGGATGAGGAGAAGGGGTGGCGGGACCTCAGGAGTAGGGATCCAGGCGGGGCCCTCGCCGGCCTCTGTTTGAGTTGTTCTACCTCTCACCATGTGTTGGAACGTACCTTGCCTCCGCTTAGCTAGCGATACCAGTTTGTTCATCAGACATTATCATCTAGAGATTGTTAAAGAGTAACATTTGACATATTTGAGAGAGAGATCAAAGCTATGTGTGTTTTAGTGGGTACCTGCTCATTGGCAGAGATATCACGGTCTTGTGCTCTTCTCCTCACTTCCGCTTGGCCAGAGATACCTTGCCAACTTTGTACATTTTTGGCAAAGAGATCACAGCTACATTCTCACCCCGATAGCAGAACTAAAAATATTGTATAGCAAGAGGCCCTCAGATACGAAAGCTATCAATATAAATTCTTCTCAATGCAAATTACATTATTAACATTTTTTTTCTGCTGATTTTTAAAGTTTGTCCTGTTCCACTACTACATGGGCAGAGCTGCGGGGAACAACTAGTAATTATTAAAACTAAAACCGAAACTAATAGATATAAAAATTAAATAGAAATGCCTTTGTGAAATAAAATACTAAAGATAAATAATAATGATAAAGGAAAACTAAAACTAAACTGAGTTTCCAAGTAAGGTCAGAAAAAATATAGAAATAAAAACTACTATAGAAAGGCAAAACTATAATAACCTTGCACCGTAGCTATATTCAATATATAAAGCTCCTACACTTGCTCTGTCAAATCTGTCAGACATATTTCAGGGTCCTGCTGGGGTCTATCTATTGTGCACTTCTTATGTCTGCTATGTGTGTGTTTATATCTACTATTATATAGCTTGATTGTTAACTTTAGCATTGCATGATAAAGTACCTTGTGATGGTACATGCTGTTAATGATACTATATGAAATAAAAACTTTGCATGATCACAGGGTATAATTACATACACATAATAAAACAGTTTTATAATTTCAATGATTAAAGTCCTCATAAAGCAATGCTGGGGGAAAATACTGTGCAGTGTAAATGTTAGCTGTTATTTCATTATGTCACATACTCCTTCAATATTACAAACAGGAAAAAAAATATATATTTTATACAGTGTCCAATGCTTTGCCCATCTCCAAAAACAAATCAGCGAATTAAAACAGATTATTTTACATCATTAGCTCTGTTTAAAGTTGAGTTCATTTTCTTTAAGTACCCTAATGAAAACTTTAAAAGAATTTTTATGTTTCACTGCTTATTCCTCTACACTGCTGAAGCGTCATGCCATATAGACAAAGGACCAGACTCTCATCAGTCAGGAACATGATGCAGTTTGCTTGTGCACATTAAGGTTACTTCCACCTTACTACATTTTCATTTAAAAAAGCAGACATTAGTCTCTGTTTTCACCTGATGTCTAATCTACACCAGCATTTTAAACACCAAACATGAAGACTTCTGAAAATGCTCACCAGAGCCTTATAACTCTGGAAATACCTCAGCATTACAAACTGAAGGGGTGAAAATATAAACTTTTAAAAACGCAGACTCTAATTGTGCTCTGATATGCTCGCACTTATTATATAGCCCTTCTTTGATTAGGTTTTTCTCATTACAACGTTTCATTTCCTGACTGGTCACCCTTTACATTCCAACATAGTGGTTTCAGAAAAGGTGCTTTCCATGGTGCTTGTTGTGCTGCTTACCTCTATGTACCTACATTGATGGATTAAAGGCCAGAAGTCCACGTGACCGTCATCATCAAGTCCTTCCAAGAGAACCCTAAATACAATGAGGACTGATCATTTATGTTAGGTAGAATGCCCAGAGGGGGCTGGGCGGTCTCATGGCCTGGAACCCCTGCAGATTTTATTTTTTCTCCAGCCGTCTGGAGTTTTTTTTTTTGTTTTGTTTTTTCTGTCCTCCCCGGCCATCGGACCTTACTTTTATTCTATTTTAATTAGTGTTCTCTTATTTTAATTCTTACTTTGTCTTTTTTTCTTTTTCTTCATCATGTAAAGCACTTCGAGCTACATTATTTGTATGAAAATGTGCTATAGAAATAAATGTTGTTGTTGTATGTATCTAAATTGCATAGTGTACAGTTTAAATGCTTTATACATGCACAAAAGGAAAATAATTTACCAGTCTCGCTATTTTTGAGATAAATCCTGTGGCTGGTGGCATTACCATCCCTTCAAAGATTTTTACGCATGCCCAGTGTAGGCAAATGTCATGTAGAGTTTCAGTCATTTTAATGGTGATGAAGATACAGTATTTCCATTAACAATATGCAAACACTAGTATGGCTGGAGATTGTTTTAATTTAAAAATGTCATTTTTAAATGAAAACATAATATTAGAGACGTAGCCTAAGAGATGCCAAACATCAGCAATTCATTAAAGCTAGTTAGTTAAAACAAACACATGTTTGTTTTAAATGGCATGTTGGTCACTATGGCACTCTGTTAAAGTTAATATAATATCCAGCCTCCACTGCTTTTGTTGGAGAGCATGTGCTAGAAGAAAACTAAATTAACTTGAGTAGAAATGAGAAGAAATGTCTGCAAGGGGATTTCTAATAATTCAGTCTTTTTTATCTTTGTGGAAAACTATCCACTAATTTGCAAAAATTGGAAATGATACACTGTAGGGGGAGCATTCTGAAAATAAAGACTGTTAAAATGACTTCAGAATAAATTGGCTGCACCTCCAGGTCCTAATGTTGCTGTCCAGAATTCTAGGAGCACCAGCAGAAAAACAACATCTCTCCAGTGCAAACTCATCACTACGCTGCTGCTCACATCCTACCACCAGTCTTACAAAGGGGCTACACAGGCATACATTATATAAGGAAGAATAAGTGAATGCTGAACTAACCCTTGGTCTCTGAATCCCACCAGCCCAAGGAGAATTTAAACTCTGGGGTTGCTGTTTTAATACAACAAATAGCCATCATTAAAGTACCTGTATGCATACAAAGTTACGACAAAAGGGGATCAGGCAACAGTCAGAGTCACTCGCCACTAATATCCATTGGGAACAAAGCAACAAACAATAAAATGGGCTGCAAAAAATGTACATAGTAATGAAAAACTTTTGATTCTGGACATGTTCACCAAAAATAAAAGGTATTCAAAAACATAAATAATGCTTCCTTGTCAGGTATTTCACTGTTATAAAATGACATGCTTGTTTAGAGAAAACACTTTATTGACACCTGAAGACTTTTGCAGTATTGTTGGACAAATCTTCCTGATTAGTTTCAGTTCAGACTATGGTTGTTTCCAATGTGCCTTTCTTCTGACATCCACTTAAGAGAATAACAATTCTCCAAGAATTAGAGTCTCTTTGTTTTCTTATTGACAGCTAGCTTTCTGTATCATTCTCAAAAGCTGAAAATGGAAAAAAAAACTCTGGATGCATTTGCTCTTATTCCTGAATAAATAGGACTACAAATGTTGCTGATTTGCAGTAAATATGTGGTTTAAGGGTTTTTTTTTTTAAAGAAAACTAGGGACTTTGCCCCCTGCTCGCTTCGCTCGTCAACCCCCCAGCCTGCACTACGCACCACTTTGTGTCTCTGGATTTCACTTTCACCTCACAACAAATTTAATTCTCGCAGATACACCTCTTCATTGGGAAGAAACACTAATTTTCCCTGATGGCAACACAAATTAGATGATTTACAAGTCTCCGACTTAAAGTTTAAATCCGAACAATATATTCAATCTCTTTTCGATGTTCCATTATTTCACCGAGTAATAATTTCCATTTGTTTGCGCTAATGCAATCTTTACTATCAGTTTTTGGAGACTTTCGAATTTTAGTACTTCCATTATCTCTAACCTGCTGTGCATGTGTATCGTGCCAACGTTTTTGAATTCTTTACGATGTTCTACTTTGTCATCTTCTCTTTGTCTTTTATTTCCGGCCCTGGACAAGGGTAAATCTCTTGGCACAAAGTCTTGTCTTGCAGGACGTGAAAGTATCTCTCTGAAAAAGTCACGTCTCATCCCTGGCTAAAAAGTCTCATCTTGTCCCAGGATTTTTTTATTATAATAGAGAGATTTGACTGATTGTGTTTGGCCACATTTTTGATATATCAACTGTTATGTGTGAGATTAGATATCAGATTTTGATACAAGGTGACTCAGATGGTGATTACAGAAAATGCAAACTGCTGTAGTGATCTGTACCCAACCTTCAAGAGAACAGAAGAGTATTTGGTGAAGACATTTAAAATCAGGGAAAAACCAACGTTTCTTTGTTCATCTCATTCATGAGTGTCAAACAGATTTTGGTAGCTCCCCTAGTACCCAAGAGAGCACAGCAAAATCAAACTAAATGTGTTTCCCTGTTAAGAACCAGAAGCCTGATACCAGCCCAGAAATGAGCGGCCTGGCGTTCTCTTTTAAAGATGCTCATTTTGTGCTTCTTGGGAGATCCTATGAGATCCTGTCCACAGAAACAGAAGAAGGCAATATAGTTCATGGACAAAAGAATAACAGCCAGGAAGCAACAAAGTAATTGAGGATATCAGTGTGCCCCCTAAACACATGCCCAGCAATCAGCAGCATAGCTTGCCATAGCAGTGCAAAGTGTGTAAAATACCAAGAAGTACAAATGAGCCTGAATATAAGAGCATTTCTGCTAATATTTGTTAACACTCAGTTGTGGCCATGGGGGAGGGGAGGGGGGGGAGGGCAGAGTGCTGGAGCTCCCCAGACAGTTGCCCCTGGCTGCTGCCTCTAACGCTCATGCTCAAGTTGATGTGCATTTGTATGTAACAAAAGCGATTTTTCAGCTGTGCTCTGGGAGATGCAGTTCTAGGGATGTGTGTGTGTGTGTGTGTGTCTGTGTGCGTACGTGTGGGAGGTGGTGTGGGGGTAGAGGGCTATTTTCAAGGTGGGATGGGGGGGGGGTATTTGTCATGAAAAGGATCCACTGGCCATTCTCTCTGACAAGCCCCCCAATCTCCCGATCCTCCAGCTCAAAGTAAACATAAAAACTGCTTCAGCACAGATTAACTGCTTGCCTTTCACCAAAAAAAGAATAAGAAGCAAAACAATAAATTACTAGAAGCCGCCATTCTTTGCTGTCCCAGATGATTGCCACTCTTTGTTTGTAAAGCATATGTTTCAGTTGTTTTTCAAAAAAAAAAGAAAAGACACTAAAAATAACAAAAATAAGCCAAAGCAATGATTAAAAGTGATAAGACTTGCCTGTGCTCCTAGGTTGTGTTGTTAGTTGGTTAGATATTAACTTTTCAAAGAATTTGGAAATACTGCTCCATAGCTCTCCAGCATTCCAAGCAAAGCCTACTGCAGCTTGTCTATAAGGCTTAACTACCAAAGTCCTCACAGTGGGTGAAACTAGCTAAGCCATCACATTGCCTGGGACCACTGCACATAATGCAAAGAAAATGTTAACCACGGTAATTAAAGAGGACCTGAGTAACAATAGAAATAAAATCCTGCTGCCGCTCTGTCTGCATCTCTAGAGTCAGCTCCAGGCCCCCTGCTCTGGGAGTAACCAGTCATTGAGAACACACAATACCACAGAAGTATGAGCCAATGCTGCATGCATCAAGTCCTCCAAGATCCCCATATCCAAAGTGAATTTAAAAAAACAAACACCAAACACAGCATGCAAAAATCACACCACTGATGGACAGTCTCATTTTAATCTACAAAGTGCTACAGAGTGGACAGAGTACAAGACTGACCGTGCAATGTGAACATGCATGGTGTTCAGCTGTGATGAAGAATCCTGCAGCTTTCTGTCCAGGAGTCAACATGCAGCTTCCTCAGGTGAAGGAACACCATCTCTCCTCTGCTCTGCCGGGTTGTGTGTATGCACCCCACCTGCCAAGGCTGCCAGCGTGCACCTCCTTCAGGAGAGGCAGCCCCCTGCTCTGCTCCAGCAGCTCTGAAAGTTCCCACTCCTGTTTGCTCCTCCTGTGAGCTTTTGCTCTATTCATGTGATGTTGAAGGGGGGTGTGATGACCCGCCTACTGCTGAGAAAAAGAGTTTGTGACCTTCAGGAGAAGATGACATGGCACAAACACAGCTAGACCTATATCATTTAATACATCTGGCAGTGCTGACCGTGCTGAAAAAGCTATCATTAAAATGACGCTACCAACACCTGCCCCATCACCTAACAAACATCAATATTAAATCTATAACTCATGCAATCTACGCTCAATTAATTCTTTTTTTTTTGACTCTGTGCATGAAGGTAACACTTTCACAAAGATCATTTCCCTCACAAAATGTAATTGATACTGCCAAATTTAGACTTGCTGGAGGGTCATCCTATGATCTGGGCATGAGAAACTAAAGCACTGCTTATTCATTTAATGCCCTAAATACTATAACCAGAAATGGGCTCACTTTTACTTTCATACACAGTCTGAACACATTAGCATGTATCCAGCTAGATGCACTTCCATTTCACCTAAAATACAATTTGAGTCGATTCCAAACTGACTGAGCTACTCAGCCAGAAATCTGCTCCCCACGTGCCAGCACTGCAAAGTCTGACAAGAACTTGTTAAGGACCGCCACAAAGAAGAACCTGACACTAACTCTCTAGCCAAAAGTAAAATCTCTCTTACCCAGTAATCAGACAACCAGCCAAGTCAACCCTGGCATACAAATGGCAATACCATGACCACAGTACTCTGCAACTACACACTTTCAGCCGTTTCGAACATGTGCAGATCTGAAGGCAACACTCCACAGTTCCTGTCTGTGTACTTTCATGGTGCAGTACTCCAGTTTAAGTCCCACATCCCAAATATAGAAGTGTTAGGATATGTGGTGACTCTGGATTGGCCCAGTGTAATTTTATGTATGGACATGTCCTGAAATACACCGGTACCCTGTTCATTGAGGACTTCAGACCTCAGCTCCCATAGTCTGAGATTGGATTGAGTAGGAAGATGAATGAATGCCTTTATCAGTTAAAGTAGGTGATGATTCTTTCATTGCATCATTAATTATCTGCTTTAGTAATGTGAAGCAGTGAATAAGTAAAAATGACTTGTTCCTAAATTTGAAAACTTGCAAACGCTTAGACAACTCTTGGACTCTTGAATCAAGAGATTTTAATGTTACTTTGGATGAATCCATCAGAAACGTAATAATCACTGACATGAACTTAAACCTTAGTCTTCTTGTATCCATACTTTGAGAAACTTTCTGTTTCTAGCTTAGAAAATTTGCAACATTAGACCAGATTTAAAATGTGCTGGATCTTGACGTTTTACTCATTCTTTTGTTCCAACCAAAATTGACTCTGGCAACTCATTATAGTCAAATTGAATTATTTGCTTACTACTTTGCAGTTAATTCAAAATGGCAACACCGTTCATCATTAGAGCTGCAAGTACAAGCAAATAACTCCAGTTCTTAAATCAATGTATTGTACTGCAGTTACATTTAAAGTTGATTTCAAAATCTTACTTTTGATATATGAAACCACAAATGGACTAGGCTCCCCCTTTATATTTCACAGCATACTATGCGTTGCAATCTTAAGTCGCAGGTCTGTCTAAAATTTGCAGCTTTAACAAAAATACCATGGGGGACACGGCCATTAGCTATTGGGCCCCATAAACTCTGAAATAGTTTATCAACATTACAGAAGCTACAGTAGATCAGCCTCCGCATTTCACTCAAGCCTGAAGCCTTACCATTTTAGCACAGCATAGTCAGGTCAGGCAAAACATAATGTTTGTTAATAATTTAAAGCAATTGTTTTGACTGACTGCTACTCCATCACATTCACTGTCTCTTTTCACTGTTCTGCGATAGATACATAGCGTAGGTGTATCACCACTGTTACATTTTGTGGTATCCTGCTGCAGTCCTTCCTCATGATGAACTACAAAATGCCTTATTAGGACTGGTCGACTGAATGTCCTATAGCAGTTGAAATTCAGGACTATAAATGTTGATGCTTTAAGAAGTTTTTGTTAAAAAAAATCCTCTGAATATGTCTATGTACATATTGCATGGTACGTACTTTGTATTTTTGTTGCTTGTCGTTTTGCTATACTGTATATTCATTTATACTTTATTTTGTAACTAGCTGAAGTATCCGACATTGCCCAGATTTATTTGCGGAATTAGTTAAGGAAAGAAAGAAAGCAGATGTTTATTTGTTTTTGAAATGATGACCCTGTTGTTATTGCTGACTGTCCCATCTGTCATCAGCACTGCCTCTCTATCGATCTATCTGCCCTCGTGAATCGAGAATTTGTTCTTTTTGGATCAAATTGGATTCCGTAATTGCGGGAACTCCTTGCTGGGTTGTAACCATCAACACTGTCATGTCTGGCTCATCCTTTTAGTTCAAGGGAGACAGTTTATACTAATTAAATTATGAAGAAAAGCTGATAAAGCAGGAGTTAAACAACAACCCTTTCAGTCTCCTTTGTGTTGTGATGCACTTTGACTCTCGATCAAACCTCATACAACACCACACCTGAAAAAGCACACAATGCTCTCTGTTATATTACAGTAGATAGAAGCAGCACTGCTCAGATAAGTAATGATAAGCCCTGGTCATTTTATCTGCTACTCTGGCTTTAGTCTGTTCAGATGTTTCACTTTCTCTGAGTCAGCTGGTGGCACTGGTGTGCCAACTGTGGCACACAGGGAAAAAAAAAAACACTGGAACCACCAGGGTCAAAATTTTTGTTTCCAATATAAGTCTGTATCTTGTCTGTATGGTCCTAGAGAGAAGCTATGAAAAATTTCGTACAGATCAGTTAATCGGTGTACAACTGTATAGGGAACATATAGACAGCCAGATAGTTGTTCTATGACAGACAGACAGACAGACAGACAGACAGACAGATAGATAGATAGATAGATAGATAGATAGATAGATAGATAGATAGATAGATAGATAGATAGATAGATAGATAGATGCACAGTAGGTAGTGCTGCTACCAGAAGCATCTAACTTTCTTATTTGAATCTACCCATGTGTCAATCTCTGTGTAGAGTTTGGGTTCTCCTCCCATATCCCCAAAGATGTGTTGGTTAGTCTGAGTGGCAATTCTGAACCAGCAATGTGCAGGTGTGACTGTGAGTGGGGTCTGTGATGATCCGGACCCCTGTTCAAGGCTGCCTCAAGCCTTGAATACAATGTAGCTGATATAGGCCCTCACCTACTAAGAACTTACATGAGAGTAATTGAGTTTCTGAATCTGATACAATATTGATAATAGTTGATTTACCAGTCACTCTACATCCACAGATGTGGCAATAGTCTAGAGTTCAAGATTATGACTGACAGAATGAGATTGTGAGGACAAGTGGTCAAAATAAGGTTCCTGTACAGAGTTCTTATGTTCACTCACTTTTACAGACTGAGGAGCTCAGCAATACCTGAGGACCTTGGAGTAGAGCCACTGCTTTACTAGATCAAGAGGTGACAGTTGCGGTAATTTAGTTAATGTAGTTAAGTCGCCACTAGTAGAACAGATCTCAGGAAGAGGACTGATTAGCAGTCCTAGGACACACATGAGGAATTATCTCTCTCTCAACTGAATTTGCAGCTTCTGGGTATTCTAGAGGGAGTTAATGGGATTAGGGATGCCTGATCAGGCAAGTTCAGCGTATTCCTACTGTGATCTTCACCAGAAAAAAAACAGAATGAAAATGGCATTTGTAATAGTTTTATATGCTAGGCTTATAACTGGAAGTGCAATTTATAAAAATAAATTAAATTTAAACTAAATGAAATTTATTAGACACACTGTCTAGCCTGGAAGTGGAAACTTCAAAAGAAATGAAAACAGGTTTAAATATATCTACCAACTGTTTTGACTCTGCAGTACAATGGAAATGTGAGTACTCAATTTCACAAAGAGTCCTGCATCCAGGATGCCAAGACTATCATTGTATATAAAGTCCATCAGAGTGATGAGCTGTGACACACTGCTGCCCTGAAGAGCAGTCCCATCAGGCTATGTAATCCTGGAACACATGAACTTGAACAAACATTGCACTGGGCAGACCTGAGAGGCTCATCTCTGAGTGTGCGTACGTGAACAGAGTCACACAGCCCCACTGAGGGGAAGGCCACTTGTGCTCTGAGAGGAAAGCATTCAGCTTTGTACTCTGGCCTTTGTTCCCATGGCAACCAGAGGACTCTGTTAGACTTTCCCAGTGTCTCGTTACTGAGCCACTGTTTCTTCATCCAACACGGAGAAGCCGTCCAATAAAATAACAGCTCGTGACACTGTCATTACTTCTCAATTCAAAGGCACCAAAGCCTATAACAAATAAATCAAAGTAGCATATAAAGGTTCAAAGTCAGCCCTAAAATATTCACATAACTCAGGTGCACATTGAGAGTGAGAGAAAGAGATGAAAAAGAATACAGCCAGCTGATCTGAAGGTTGCAAAGTCAAATACAGAGCAAAAAGGAACTGATACACCTGACAGTGAGGTCCAGGGGACACGTATATAAAAGGGAACATGGAACTTGCTCATTTTCACTTCTTTCTCGCACCTATGATATCCCATACACATCAAAATACATGTACATATCATGATGTGTTCTGTCAACTGATAGGGTGGTGGCTTGCTATTCATCCAAGCTGCAAGCCTCTGGCTTTCTCTACCATGTTTGTTTTTTTTTTTTTTTGCCTCACCGTCAACCTTTTCCCATCAAGTGCTCAGCAGAGCCCTGGTGACAAGATACACCAGTAATGCACCAGACATTAGTACTGTTATAAGTCTGTACAACAAAACAGTCTCAATGGATATAAAATAGTGACACCCTCAGGTTTATATTTGCTTCCTCTAAGAAGCAGCATCATCTGTGACTTACCTCGATCCTCCCACCCCCCACCCATACTCCACCAACTCCTCACAATCCACAAGCTACATCAGAGTAGCTGATTATTTCCAGCATTGAAGAAAGACAATGGAGTCCCCTCTCCTCTCCTCCCCTCTCCTCTCCCACCCCCTCTGTCCAGCTGCTCTAAATACAATACAAGGATTAGCCAAGCGCTGCCCTCCTTCACCCCACAAAACTCTTTCTCTACTTGACAGGGCAGCCCCATTTATCGTCCTTACTTCAGTATTCTTCACCATGGACATACTGAATGAAACTTTAGCAATGTCATCTGTCAAGGTTACCTGATAGCTGAGTCAAAGCTGAAATATACTGTATTATATATTAAAAATAGATCAACAAAATTATGTGTAAACAATATTGTACCTTTAGGAAGTGATGAAAAGGCTGAAACAACAATCGGAAGTCACATTAACATGGCAGTATATGCCATAGTCTGGAATCAGTTAATGTCTGAAATTGGATAGGAACGGTGAAACACAATTCTTCCGTAAAAAAGAATTATGCTCCTGTAAAATGTTTAAGTAAATACTAAGCTAGGGTTATATCTGACAATTGAGAAGACAATTCCTGATGGCATTTAGGGAATTCAATTATGACCGTCATGCCAATAAGTCACCACAGAAAATAACCTTTCTATGTGATAGGAGAGAATTGTGCAATGATGCATTAAGGTTATGATTCCAAATAATAAAGTAGTCATTAGTATTAACCTTAAGACAAGTTGACATTATTATGAAACTACCAGAATCCTTTACTACTGGAAACACATACTCAAGCCAATAAGGATTCTTTTGGTATTCTGGGCCTCGCGTGTGGAGAAACATTGTAATAGAAGACTGTATCACATTTCCTAACTGGTTTCTTTCTTGTGCTCAATGCAACACTGAACTTACTGTACCTGCTTAGCTGGGTAAAGTGCAATTTTAGAAGCAGCACAGGGGAATTTGAGAGGTGGCAGCAGATTCAAGAGTAGCTTGGGGTCATTGAAACAAAAAGGATCAGTCATGATAAAGCAATCATTTTGCGATTCTCATGGTTCTGAACAGAAGCGGAGGCACATAAGACACCAGAAAAGAGTACTGATAAAATTGAGGGCTAAGTCAACAGATCAGAAAAGGACCAGACACATGGTAGCCTTTGCTTTACCTAGTAAAAAGCAAAAAAGTTTTAAACAAGTTGATATATTACACCAACTTTGAGCATCTGAAAGGACTGAATGTTATAAAATGGTATTTTATTTCTATTAAACAAAAATGCAAAAATTAGGCAGTCATAATAATCTTTTATTTGTATTCTATTCTTATTTACATTTATGGACAGTCATTATTATCTTAGATAAACACTTATGTCTGAAATGCATTGTAAGATAACAAGGCCTAATGACCATTAATTTCAATTTGCTCACTGACTTAATGTGAGAAAAATAAAGTTCTAATCTCGAAACTGTTCCCAGGTGCAGGAATCCAAATCCAGCTTGGAAGTATTCATTACATCAATGAAAAGAATGTTTAGGAATAATTTTAACAATTATAGAAACATTAAATACAAATTCCACTGTTTAGAAAATGCACATTTTCATGTGTGTGTACACTTTTACAGCATAATGTTATTTTGCAATCCAATTAACTATTTATTATATTTTTAATATAATGTTAATACTGAATGTGCTGTTAAACTGTACTTGCCCAGGTCAACTATGTTTTCAAGTTTTACAGATACCGAGGTTTACATATTTCATCAGATGACAGAGTAGAGTACAAAGAGACTCGCAATGTGTGGAGTGAATCAGAAACCCCGACCTTTACAGTATAATACTCCAGCCACTAGGGAGCCACACTGCCATTTGATTAAGTAATACATAAACAAACAAAATGGCTAAACATTTCAATATACGTTAATGAGACATCATTCATTTCCCATCCACCATAGACAGCACTACTTCCAAAAGAACCTGATGTAACTCCATTCTAGGGGAAAAAAAGAAGGCTGATGAATGTGTTCAGGTATGTGCCCACTACATGTTAAAGATGGCAAACTGTGAGGCATGAGGCATGTTTGAAGCAAATCCACTCTAATTATAACTTTTTATTTTTAAAATGGACTATGAGGTTTTCGACAAGCATTCTCAGTACCACTACCTATCATGCTAGGTGAGGTAAGTTGTGTGCATAAAGCACATCTCACTGAGTGATCCTTGAACTTGGAAGGGCACAGCATACAGTGGGGAAGCTGAGGTCAGACACCTTTTCTCACTGCTAAGCACTCAGGCAGCTAATTTCAGTCTAGGCAAGCTAGACCTCTGCTCTACCTGGCCCTCAAAGGAGGGCTTATAATAGCAGCATGGAGTTACAAGCAAAAATGGGTTTGTCTGCTGTATCTGGCTTCCCATGGAGTAACTGATCTGTTGGACTAAAACAGAAAGTAAATGTTGCTCAACACAGCTCCACACAGTGATGTAGAAGCAATGCGTGAGATGTCTAAAGGTCCAGTGCTACAGATCCTGTACTTGGGAGCTCTAAGGATCATTCCCTTCAGATATCAAGAATCATTGGGACAGAACCTATGCCATATTAATTGTGCCAGCTCATTGATAAGCTACTACCTCACAATTGCTGATTTTACCCTCTGCCCTTACTAGTATAGATTATGACCTCTATCTTTAGAACTGGCTGTAAGTGACTGTGCCAGCTCTTCAGCTTAGTTCCACACATAATTAGCCTGTTCTCTAGTTAGTTCAAGCCATGAGGCCCCCTAAGTCAACAAGGAAACTTGACAAGAGACACAGCTGCTGGCATCACTACAGCTCTCTGTATTCCACATTGCACTTCAATCACTAGATTCCTTAGCAGGCTGACAGAAAGCACAGGGAATAAAAGGAGCAATGACTGGCTGGTTTTATCATGAATCTCATAACTCCAGATGTCTGAAGGATTTAAAGTCCTGTGCTATGTTCCAAATGAGACATCAGCACTGTAACTGAGGGGACAATAAGGCTGAAGAGAAAGGGCACTGTCAAGACAGCATACATAACATAACACATCCCACAGATCTGTCTTCATTTACCCTTGATCTGTCACTCTCCTTGGATAAAAGCATCAGCAAAGTAAACAAATGTAAATATAAAAGGAGACTAGCCAACTGACCAGATGAGAAGCTGCAAGCTCATACAAAACAGAAAATAATGGGGGCCAGATTTGCAGACAGCCAACTGCAGAGACCCTCATGCACACCCATTCGCACCAGAATAACAAGGTTGGCAGCGCAGCTGGGAGGAAATGAAAACCTCTGTTACAAATAATTTAATACTATATTCTTCCTGATGCTTACAACATCATTACCAATTTCTGCTACAACTGAGGTTATCTGAAAAAAAGTATAGCTATTTTAACTATTTTAAGTTCATGTATTTTTCCCTTATGTATTTTTGCTAATGTTATATTCCAGACCACTTTTGTATCTATTTGAAAAAATAGTTGAATAACATTACATAACGTAACCGTGACAGACCCACCTAATCCAATTCAGGGCCTTGGGTCAGAGTTTATCTCTATGCACCAGTAGCAGTGCATCGCGAGGCCTGCTTATGCACACAATGCCAAAATGTCAAACTTGTACACGGAGAAAACCTGCAAACTGCACAAAAGCAGCAACTAGGCATGGGATTCAAACTTAAGATGCTGGATTTATGACAATAACAAATGCACCACCATGCCAGTGTCAGTGCCAATTTTTTTTTCTCCCATTTGATAATTCTTAATTAGGATATTCCTTTGAGATCTAATTTTGCCTTGGATACGATGGAAACTATTTTTTTTTTTAAAGAATGACATTGCTCTGTTATTTTGTATATACTGTATAAAGCTGAATTTGTGTTTCTGCCTTCTTTCAGTGTACAAATCCACACGATTGAGCCTGTCTCCAATACATTTTGCACAGATTCTCCATTTGTACAGGGGAAGACAATAGGCTATATTTCATTCTGAATTGTGTCTCCTTGGGAAACTTTATTTACTGACTACAACTGCTCTTTACTGGGAAAGTGTCCTGAAGAGGCAATTTTGTGACTTGGCTAAGGTGAAATTTTGGTTTTCTGACAAAATGTTTCCCTCTGTTGAATTTATTTAGTGACCACACATGCCTTTTATTTCACCTCTGGGTAGCATCAAGTGCTCCTGCTAGTTCCTAATTAGTATAAAATATTTCACACAAAAAATCAGTGCAGTGGAACTTATACCAAATAGTAATATAATTTAACATGTTTTTAAAATAGTAAATGTAAGTTACAGAATATTATACAGTTTTGGGTGGTAAAAAACACAAAGACCACCACTGCCGTTTTAATAATAAAATAAGTAATCCATTTACCGCAATTAGACATGTCTGAAGAAACCCTCAGTAAAAAAATAAAACAGACCCACAAGGTACATCAGTATGCCTTCCACTAAGATTTGCTTTTAGTTTATCAAAGCCCCAACTCTAACCCTCCATTGTCTGGAGGTGTGAAGCTTTGTCTGGTCGAATCTAATACTTATCGCCTAAGGTAGACATCTCTCTTCCTCTCTTCCCAGAAATTTATTTTGGTAGAGCTGTGGTGTTTGAGAATGCAAACCAGACATTTGGCAACTGGCTCCTGAACAAAGCAATAAAAGAAACTGATTAGAGCTTCAGCCTTTCAAAAGAACAGGTGTATCAGTTATAGGTAAAGTTCCAAGTAAAGCATTTTATTATAAGATGCAAATAAAAACATGCTATCATCATCTCCTTCTATGGTGGTACTGACGTCAATTGCTAGAACAAAGCCCCTGCTTCACTGTATTCCACTCACAGTTACATACACCAAGACGTAAGAGACAGTTAAAAGCATATCCTTAACAATGCCATTAATCTAAGGAAACTCTGGAGAAGCAGGAAGCAGGAAAACAGAAGGACAAAGAAGAAATGACCCAAGTGACAATACTTGCAGTCTGTAGATGACTGGCCCTGCCAAGACCCTAATTTTAGGTCAAAATCAGTACTCTGAACTCCTTGAGAACAGTGCTGTAGAGGTCGCAGCCTGGGTTCAACCATCAGTGGCAGTCTGCCAAGGCGTGATCTGCCTGCTACAATAAGAGATGCTCCTTCAAGCTCAGGCTTTTAAATCCAGGGTGAAGTCTCCCGGCTTCAGTTTAGCACACCCTGACTGAAGCTACTGATTACCTGTAATATTATATTTATTAATTGTTACTAACCCTCCTGTATTGTGTTTCCCGTCTCAGAATCCTCATGTGGCACTTGGTGCCTCTACTCTATTGCCAAGCTGTTTGTCTTCTTATGGAAAAATCATCTCAGAAGAAGGAGCACTGCAATCACTGGGTCGAAGGTTCCTTTTATCAGATTAGCTGGCCCAGCACTGACTCAGCTGTAGAATGGCCAGTAGTGGGGGGGCAGCTAGTTGGCCACGGTCTCCAGGACTCTGACTGTGTCTGGCTTGTCTGACTCTTTTTCTACAATTATCTGATGGACAGAGGCTTGTTGTTTTTCATTTATGTTAATTAGTTTATGCTTTATTTTTGATGTACTTGAACAAATCTGTATATGTATTGTCAAGCACGTGTGAGTAGGGAGACGTTGTATGGACCAAGTGAAGGTAATTTCACGCCAGGCCACGGTGTGGCGGGATGCACTAAACCTGCTTCTGTTGTCTTAGCAGACCAGCTGCGGGAAAACCCAACTGACCCATTAATGAATACATCAGTTATGTTTTCCAGCACCCAACATGATATCACTTCTGATTCCGGCACACAGGCTGAGGTCACTTCCGGTTCCGCCCCCTATGATGATGTCAGAAGAAGGTTACTTCTGGTTCCCTTACGTCACTTCCGGTCATCCCACGTAAAAAATCGCCATCTTCCCCAACCTCAATCAGTTCATGTCTGGGCTCCAACTAAGATATTACTGTATGCCAAATCGACCCATTGCAGCCAGGTGGCTTCCCCAATCCTTTTTAAGTGTGTTGAGTCTAATCTTTCACAGTATATGTGATAGTTCTCTATTTAGCGAGTGGTATCATCTATTCCTACATTTTCAGTTAAGAGCTGTTGCGGTGCTCTGCACTTGCACTTGCTGAGGTGCTCTGTACAAGAAGAAAGTCATTTGTACTGCCGGATTTTATTTCTGAGGTGGCCAGGATAGATTGACCATCTAGCTCTGTGAAGAAGGTTACTTGTGCTCTGTTTTGTGTGTTTGCCCTCCCAACCTACTTGGAAGGGGGTCTCTCTCCGAATTGCCTTTCCCTAGATTTCTCCCTTTTTTTTTTCCCTACAAGGTTTTTTTTTGGTAATTTTTTTTTATTATTTTCTGAGGGAGTCGAGGCTGGTGGGGATGTCAAAAAACAGGACCTGTTAAAGCCCATTGAGGCATTCCTTGTGTGATTTTAGGCTATACAAAAAATACTTTTCTGTTGTTGTGTGCCCAAACATTTTTACTTAATGAAAAACAAGAAAAGCTAAAATACAAAAGCATAGAACATTAAAAGGCACTAAAATCCACACTCTAATACAGCCATCTTGCCATTCATTCGTTACTTTTTTTTTTAATTTTATTGATTTTATTAACATCAAATAACATTCCATATCAACCCCCACCCCTGAGGAAGAAAGCTAGGCCAGCAGTGTAAAATTCTATTCTAGTAAAAATAAATGAATAGATACATTAATAAATGAATAAAGATAAATGCAGTAAAAGAGGGGAGAGAACTGGCTTCCTCAATTTAAATGCTTATTCTAAAATGTTTTTGATTAGATTCTGCCAGGTTTTGAAAAAGTTTTGTACAGATCCTCTAAGTTTCAATACACATAGTCATGAAAATACAAAAGGACTAAAGTAAAAAAAAAAATTCAAAAGCAGCAAATGTAAACGCTGTTGTTTTCAGTAATTTCACTAAGAATAAAATGCTCGTTCACCCATGTGAGCCCAAAGGCTGCTTTTCCGTCACAATCACTTTGCTAATTAAACTACTCAGCTACATCTAGGCAGAAAGCCCTGTTTTACTTTTGTACATACTGACCCCTTCTCAGACAAGCCTGCCTTAACATGGCACACAATCATTCAACTTTATCACTGCTTGCAGCAGCTATCATAAAGCTGTAGGTAAAATATACACGTGATTCATCTGATATGGCAGTGTGTATACGTGCCATAATGCACCTGCCACTGCCACAGTACACTTTTAATTGCCACCCTGCCATGGAGGAAAAGTTGAAGGTAAGGACTCCCGCTGTATTCAATGCACCACATCAAGTTCAGTCGTAAGAGCAGCTTCCTATTTATGGTTTTAGTGGTCACTTCTGTTCAGCTATCACTTGTTTTCACCCAATTTCAGCTGTATATTTACTCAGGGTTAAGTGAATGAAGCATGTTTCAGAGAAATGGGGCACGCAGAATAGGCAGTATTCACCTTTACCACCAGCCCGGATCTCAGGCACTTTGGTTAAAAGCAGTCAAAGCCAAGCTACTTTATAGAACAAGACAGGCCAGGACAAACACATAGTCAACACTTAGAAAACTTGCAGCAGTTGCCCTACTTTGGAAAACTGTCACAAGAATAATGAATGGACCGCATTCCAGTCAATCCCTTAAATATCTTCATTTTATTTTGTGCAAACATTGCCGAATAAAGCAATAGAAATAATATGGAATAGCAAAAAGGATTTCAATCGCAAGAAAAGAAATGATGACTGCATAGGCAATCTGTTTATCTGTTTTGAAAACCCATTTTGACATTACTGAAAATCTATCTTGGCAGCCATAGACAGGAAGCACATTACACCCACAAATTCACTTGTAACACGCTCACCTACAGGCACAGATCAACCTCAATACATGTTACTCGACTCCATTTTAAGTGTCTGGATAAAATAAAAAAACACATACAATCTCCACAACATTACTAGTGTAGAAACTGTGAGATAGCAGCATTACCATTCAACCTGACCCGAAGTGTCCACAGTCACTCTCCTCTTCTGTGGCTTGATGCATAGCCAATTTACTGTCAAACCAACTTTCCCAAGCTACTTTTAAAAATCCAGAAAATTCATCCTACCATTTCAGCATATTGAGCAGAACTCCTAACTGCAGTTCTTCCTTGATAACAAATGAAGATTATGTGAACATCATAAACAGAAAATGATAATAAAAGCAGTAAACAGACAAAAGGAGTCCACGCTTTTTTCCCTTACAGACTGACAGGAATTAATTTCTCAAACTTCCTTCCCAGGCCTGGACTTTACACTTTGTCGAAAGCATGGTTGTAAGTAATCCTGTTAGATAATAGTAATTTCTTAAACAAACAATTCTCTTTTGTTTCATGCTCAGCTTTAACACATTGCATTGTTGGTATTATTTTTTAAATCAAACACAGATAATTTACAAAGCACCTGCTTCCTCAACAAGTCGAGTAGCTTACCTTCTTCCAGAGGCTTGGTCTTTTCATGTGGCTATGGTTAACAGGTTCAATAAGGAAGTAAAGATGTTAACCTCTCCTGAGCCCAGCAACTCACATTCCCTGGTCAATAAAGGCAAATTCCCATCAGGAAGAAATGTTTAAATATCCAAATAAGACCGAGTAGCCAGCTTGAGCTGTCAGCTTAATTCCCCTCAAGCCAAGCACAGCTGACTTGCTATTTTCACTTTTGTTCTTTGAAGGCCAGAAAGTTCTTGCTACCCATTAAAAGCTGTAGACTAGCATCAGGTTTGAAGTGAGGTGAGTTAATAATTACCCATTGACTTTCATTTTAGTATCGTGTGTCTGTAAAAGCTAAAAACATTTCAATATAAGTTAGATTATAGTTGTCTTTGTTGCAAGATGCTCCCTTTTAATAAAGCTGAGTCAGCACTTACTGAAAGATAAGACTACTGGAAATCAATGTTTATTTGGTTTAGCATCAGGCGCAAGTGATGCATTCCAGATTAAAAAAAAAATCACTTTATTTTTACATCTTGAACTCACTGGCATCATATTCCTACAATGGAACTCACAATTAAATATTCTTTTAAAAATAAGGATTGATTTCTATTTTAGCTCTATAACCATACTTCAGCCATACCAGAAAAGCAGCTTAGGGCAAGACCAGAAACCAGAGGTGCACAAAAGCTGTATAGTCCATGATACCTTTTCCACAATCCTACTTTTCTATCTATCTCTTTCATTAACTGGTTTTCTTTTTGGAAGAACTCTCCTTGAAATTTACAATACAAAACAAAGATGACTTTAGAAAAGGATAAATGCCTAATGAGTGTTAAGTGCTCCCAGCATTTGCAGTGCCCATGCCTCCAGCAAAGCACCCTGCTTAACAATGTAAGAAGATGATCTGCAGTATTTGTAGCAAAAACAGCTTTGTATTCATAGCACTGAAATGGCATAAGAAAACAAAGTGCTGCCTGTGTGGAATTTGCAAGTCTTCCCCAATATCTGAATGGGTTCTTCTCTGGGTACTCTTGTCTTCTTTCCACATGCCACAGAAAAGTGTGTTGAGTTACCTGGAAACTCTCAACTGGTTCTTTTATGAGTAAGTGTGAAGGCATGTCTGAGTGTGTCCTGCAAAGGGCTGACTCCTCATCGAGGGTCTAATTAGGGCTACAAGGATAGTATCCATTTCTTGGCAAATATGAACTAGATGCACATGTTAGGAAAGTTAATGAAGAGTACAGTGATTGCCTTACTAATTTCAATATGGAGGCACAATTGGAAACTTGTTAAGGGTAGATTTCACATAAATGTTACAAATGTTTTTCATTACAAAAAAAAACACACACACATTAAATAAATTAACAATCTGTGTGGTAAAGTAAGACTTTAGGGCTCTGCAGGTCTCAACTTGATATTAGTTTGAAAAATCTAGGTGAATAGGATTGACAACATTATTGTACCGGTTCTCATCACAATTGCTCTAATGTTCAATTTGTTTTCAACTCATAATCACTGGGTAATTTATGCCCATAAATGGAATGGATGCTGAGTTGCCAGTTTATTAAAAGCACTCACACCTTCGCACCAGTTCTTCATTTCAGAGAGTCATGTGATAGCAGTGTGTGGTATAAATCAGTAAGACCAGAGTTTCTAGATAGATAGATAGATAGATAGATAGATAGATAGATAGATACTTTATTAATCCCAAGGGGAAATTCACAACTTTAAATGTGTTTTAATGAGTATTAGAATGGGCTAAACAAGTGAACTTTGCTGACTTGATATTTGGTTCTAGGTGTTTCAGTTCTAGGCAGGCTGCCACGCAGTAAGGAGACCAAGATTTGTGTCCTGGGTCCTACCTAAGTGGAGCTTGCATTTCCTCCCAAAGTCCAAAGACATGCAGGTTAGGTGAATTGGCTACACTAAATTGGCCCTAGTGTGAATTGGGGTGTGCGTTTGCCCTCTGATGGACTGGCAGGGTTTATCCCTGCCTTACGCCCTTTGCTAGCTGGGTTAGGCTCCAGCAGACCCCTGTGACCCTGTTCAGGATTAAGCGGGTTTGAAAATGGCCAACCACTTCAGTTATAGTAGTTCCTAAATAGCTGCTGTGATGGGTTTTCACACACAACCAAAATTACCAGTAATAGTTGGTCCTGTGAATGAAAACAGCTTGTGGAACAGAGGGCTCAAAGGAGAAGGATAAAAATTATACAAACAAAGAGACAGGTTGTAAGAAGGCAAATTACTTCTGAATTAAACAAAAGTGTGCAGAATTTCATCCACATCACTTAGTGAACTTGCTTTGAATGATCTACAACAGCTAAAGACCATGTCAGACACTGACACAGTTAGCGAGAAACAAGAAAGCTTGTCTACAGTGAGAACTTGACTATACTGGAGTGGAAAAAATTTGTTTGGTCAGATGAATCCAGGATTCCTTCACATCATGCCAATAGAAAGATCAGAATTTAACAAAAGCAATCTGAGTCCAATCTGGAGTCGTCCAATTTAAACAAAGTAGTATGGTCAAAGTGATGGCATGGGGAATGTTTCCCTAGCAAAAAATAGGGCCCTGGAACCCAAAGATGAATTTCATCCCGAAGAGTTATCAACAGAAGAAATGAGTGCACGAAAAATGATGAAGTCAAATGAATTAATGCCAAAAATGACGATCGGTTACACAACAAATTGGTTAAATGCGTACCAATAGACTCTGCTGAAACAGTTGGTGGTGATGGTGCGGAAGATGAAAACATCAACTTACAATATCCTGGAGAATATCTACAACTGTTAACAACGTCCGGTCTTCCACCGGCCGAGTTACTGTAGAAAGGAGGATGTATCGTAATGTTACTGCGTAATTAATGTCTGAGTGATGGGCTATGCAATACGATAAGATTAGTTGTATTAAAAATTGGTCAAATTCTGACATGTAAAATTTTAACAGGTGACAAGAAAGGTAATGTAGTACATCTTCAGGGGATAACATTACACACCAAAGGAGATCTTCATATGCCATTTGTGTTAAAACGTTTACAGTTTCCCGTTTAACAAATCACAGGGACAAACATTCCAAAAAGTTAGTTTATTTATTAGAGAGTAAGAAACGATATTCACTCAGTTATATGTTGCGTTGTCACGATGTAAGTCCAAACACGGAATCAAAATTCAATGTGATATTGGTAAAAAGTTCATTCAAAAAATAGTTTTTACTGATGTTTTACAGTAAAAGTGTAAGTTTAAAAAGTATTTGCGTGTTAATTTCAAAGTCAAACAGAATGAAAACGTATAACGCTACGAATACCTCTAACGCAACATGAAACATAATTTACTTTCAATTTATTGTTTTACTATTTTTTAATACAGTATGGTTAATTACTCGCTGTAATGTAAAATAATTAGTTCTATTATGTACTGTATATGTAACAATTCTCATGAAAATAACAATCTGTTTAAATTGTACACCCGCTTCCCCATACGTGAGCGGCAGATCCGCAAGGTGGATAGCGAGTAGCGCCCGCCCAGGGGTTGGCGAGCGAACTGAGCAGGGGACAGAGCCCTCTAGTTTCTTTTAAAAGTAATTACATTACTAGCTTGTATTCCACTTCTTTATTCTTAAGGTGATTGCTATTGTCTGTCATTTTTGAGTACATGCTCCAGCTCCAAGACATCCAAGTACTGGCTGTTATCTGCAATGGCAATTTTCCCAAAACATAACATCAATGACCTACTCTTGCATAATCTCGCCATACAACATCCAAAGTATGAGGCCATACATTGCCATATACTCACTGCCTCTCCTTGTCTAAATATTAGCTATCTGTTCGCTGGACTAGGGAAACTCTCTTCTGACAAGGCACCCCAGCTATGCCATCAGACCTCCTCAGTTCATTTAGGATGTAGCGGTACACCTGGTCTATAATCTTTCATCACTGTCTATGACTGTAGCCCACGTTAGATACAGATTGTTAGTAGAGGGACATTGGGTAACCAGATGTGATTCCGTGTACCTCCATATAATTGTTATGTCACAAGTCTCAAGCTTAGAAAGCACAGGGCACAGCCAGAGAGATCTGCCACAGGAACCAGACTGGAAGAAAGGTAATGGCACACCAAGCACTGATAGAATTTGGACACATCATGCACAATAAAATAATAAGGAACATAGAAAAAAAAAACGACTTCCAACAGAAATCACGCCCATATGTTCACCTTTCAACTACTGACGGTTTCAATATATGGTGGTCCAGCTCACAATTAACACACAAACATTAGCACTTCACACTAGGGTGCATAATGTATTTCATATGTGTGGAAAAGCAAGCTGGCAAGTAACAAAAAGCCCATTTATTTTCGGCCCATGATGCAGAAGCCCCTATTAGCAAAATCATGACGGCCCTACAAGTTATAAAAGAGAGCTGAATTAACGGTACTGATACTCACCTGTTATGCTACTGGACGTTCTCCACTGTAGGTCACACCAAACCACTGAGACGCACAGAGGCTACAGACACAGACATTAGGCAGTACCTCACTCACTGTCAAATACAGCACACTCCCAACAATCTTCCACAACAGCCTTCAGAAGAGAGGTGCACTGGACAACAGAAGCGCTGTTTATTTATGTAGCAATGAACCCCTCCTCTATGGCTGCTTGCCAATCAGCCAGCGATTACAGCTCTACCGTAAATGCCATCAGTACCACTACAATACCCATGAGCATGCAGAAAGGGCCCAGTGAAACATGAAAAAGTCTGCAAAGAATATGAGCCTGACAGGCACAAATGCAGCACCACGGCAGTTTAGACTTTTCAGGAAGGGAATCCTGAAATGGGTGGAGGTGTCCAAGGTTTATTTGAGGTCGGAAAAATGAAATGAAGTCACCTAAGAACAAAAATGGAATGGACTCCCCTGGACCCTTCAAAGCAGTGATTGAATATAACTTTAAGGATTTTCAGTCCAATCACACTGTATATTTTATAGCACCTTCGATGTCAAATATTACATTCATTTATATGTAGTTGGTGTTTAAAATGTACTGAAACAGGTGAGGAATACTATAGAAGCACTTGATTACAGGCACAGTGCCACACAATCACAAGGTGTTTTACAAAGCAATCAAGGTATTCTAAAGGAAGGCAAGTTAAACGTGATCTAGAAGCATCATAAATGCTGACGTGGAATTTAGGGAGACCTGGGGCCTCATGTATAAACGGTGCGTACGCACACAAATGTTGCGTAAGAACTTTTCCACGTTCAAATCGCAATGTATAAAACCTACACTTGGCGTAAAGCCATGCACTTTTCCACGGTACCTCATACCTTGTCGTACGCAAGTTCTCCGCTCGGTTTTGCAGATTGGCGGCACCCAGCATCAAAGCAATGCTACTGTTCCTGTGTGGTTACTCCTTATTTTCCTGACGCGGCTTTATAAATACACTGAAACTAACCGCGTATTGTTTATTAGTGTTATGCATCTGATTGTAATTAACTTGTAACAATATAATGGTCCAGGGAATATTCATAGTATTCCAAATACCATAGCTGCTTTAGCATTGTTACTTTCACTGCACCTTCTTCTTCTTTCAGCTGCTCCCGTTAGGAGTTGCCACATCGGATCATCTTTTTCCATATTACTCTCACTGCACCACTCGGAGTATTTATATCACTGTATCTGAGTGTGAATCACAGCAGCAGCTGATCGGAAAGAGAATTATCGGTATACAGCTTCAAGCACACGCTGTCTCAGCCACGGCAAAACATTTCAAAGCCTTTCCTGTATGGACCTCGCGGTTCAGAAACAGTTTCATCCCAAGAACTATAAACGCACTCAATCAATTGCTCCTTGTAGAACTGTTTGTATTTATAAGTAGAATTACCTCACTGTAAACTTGCACTACAGTTATAATGTTGCACAACCTGAGCCACTTTATAAAGTGTGTATTTACATATGATGTCGATATCATTTTTAAGATGAAATGCAGCAAAATATGTTTATTATATTATACAGATAAAACTTTAACTTCATTTAAATAATCCATATTCTTCACTGGGATTCGCGTGAAGAATAGAATAATTAAACATGTACTACGAAGATAGTTCAATGTTACTTAAACATTTTAAAGAATCGGCGCTCTGAGCTTACAGGTGGCTTAACATCTATCACAGAGCTGATTGTGTGGCAATCGGTTACTTGGAGAAAGAAAAGCAAGGACTGCAGGGGCGGCCACGCCAATATATATTGAATATAAAACAGAAAGAGAAAATAACAACACAGCTAAAAACGCAGCGGCAAATTTCGACAAAAGTTAAACGCTTGTGTCATGAGCACGAGGCAGCTATGCAGTGTCCGCAACGGACGTGGCCATCCACCGTGCATAAGAGACCATATTGACATGGGCGGACGAAAAAGCTACCGATTCTTTCTCTGCCCAGGGCCGCCACAAGCCTAGAGCCACCCATGAGTACTGCTGCAATAAATGATTTAATCGAAGGTCGCTCACAATCACTGCGCCGTGAAACCCATGTTTAATAACGTGCTTTAACTCCTATCATCATGAAAATGATATCACGTATACATCTCAGTATTTTAGTTATTCAGAGAGCTGTAATATCACGAATGTAATGGATTCTGTGTACAGTTGGAGGAAGAGAGCCAGTTTAAGAAGCACGTAGTGATTCACACACATACAGCACAGAGAAGATCACATACAAAAGAAAGCATTTACCGTGCTACTTTAATTACAATGTGATTTGAGAAACTGGTTAATTAAACGATTTTAAGATGAAGTTTATGATGTTCTACTTTAATGACAAAATAAACTACATGATTAAAGTGGAAATTTCGAGATTGAAGTTGACATTTCGTGCTTTTTCCCCACTGTGTGCCTTTTTTTTCTCTGTACCCTAATAAGCTTTCATATGACACTCAGACGGTGGGCTACGACTCGCCTTTTCACGGCGACTTTGATATCTGAGCTTTCAAGTTTCTCCAACACGCTATGTCACTCGATCAACTTACTTTTGTTGATTATACCACGGTTTAATTAAACAAAAGTATGTTTTTCCTTTGCCTCCACTTGGTATTCGCTGAAATTCTTATATTTTCCCCCATGCTTTTCCCATTGTCTTTTCACAGAAGGCTGAGCTTAAGGGCGATTTATATTGATTTGCATATATGGGAGGAGTTGGGGCGGGACAGCAGGCGAGTGCACGAGTGTTACTTTTCATGCTGACTGGGATTTATGTAGCTGAAGTACATGGAAGTTGGAGTACGCACAGATTCCTGCATCTGGATTTTTCTGTGCGTAAGCACATTTCTGCTTTTGTGCTTACATCATGTTATAGTGCGAATTCTACGCACGGCGTTATGCATGAGGCCCCTGGCCACACCACATTTATGCACATATGTAGAAGAGCTCACCATAGTACTAAAGCAGAAGGTTACAAAAGAGTTAAAAATCATAATTATGTGCATCTCGTGAACCACTGGGCCATTAACCTTGATTTTGGTCTAATTTGAGACCTTACACTGCGTTAGGCATAATATAACCCATGAATTAGATATCCGGGCTAGCTTGACAATGAAAGTGGGCTTCAGGTCTTTCTCACAACAAGACAATGGCACGGGCACCCAGCATTGCTGACAGAACTGCAGCGAGCTCTGCTGACAGTGAAGCACATTACATTGGCTAAGTGATTGTTTTCATTGTAAATGCCAGTCATACATTCTAAGCACAACAGGAAGTCATACACAACCAAAGAGCTGGAGCGGTGCAGACTGCCTTTGTCACGTTACTGGACTTGGGTTCTGCACATAGCCAGCCACAGGACATGGCTGACAAGAAAACAACGGCCTTGCAAGCACCCAGTATGTCTATCAGGAAAATAAGCCTCAGCAACACCAGAAGGTTGTGAAGAACACTGCAGCAACCTGGGGTGCTGTGTTACACGAGAGGTATATGGATCACTTTTTTTACCAAGGACCTGAGGTCTGAGTGTTACTAATAATGTATATTTCTCTCTATTATAAAAAAAAAAAAAACTTGGAAGGCTTGGAAGGAGACAATACGTGATTTTCTCTGAGACACTTTAACATCCCGTGAGACAAGGCAGTGAGACAAAAGGACAGCTGCTGCACAGGCTTTTAAATGATCGACACGCAGCGCAACAAGCAGAACACGCAGCTCAGCAGCCAGACAGCAGCTGATCCGACCGCATCTCCTTAGTAAGCGTTCAGCCCCCCCTTCACAGCGCGAGCGGCAGAGAAGCGTCCATAAAAAGTCCACAGATCCTTTCCGACTGTTTTTGGCCTGCCATTCTGAAACAAAACAACTTTAAACCAGACATTTTACTTGCCTTTACAAATTGTGATATACAACCAACAAGTCAGAAATGGGTACTATAAGTTTCTACTTATAGTTATATCTTTTAAAAATGAACAGAAGGAAATATGAATAAAGTGAAATGAAACCATAGAATCGCCATTCTTTATTAAAAAAAGATTAGAACTTTAATACCTGCTGGCGTGTCCTGCCACTAAAACACAAGAAATTATGCTGTCTTGCCAGCCACTTTCAACACTGACTTGCCTCCGTTCTCCAGCCGTAAGAATGAACCACCACAGGATTTATACCCCATCCTGGAGATGAGATCAGAGGACGCCTTTTACAATAACTCGCCTCACTGACAACTCTCATTTATTTAAAATGCCAGCCACCACTCATTTTTCCTAGTGTCTTTAGCATGAGTAATAATTGTCTTCCACCCTGTTCAGGTAGGGGCCTACTAGCGTCTAATGCTTCCCATAATCCTTTAATGATATAAGAATCTAGTATTGTACTTCTGAGAAACTCTACAAAAATGAAAAGATTCCCTGGTAGACTGTAGAGTAATTTGGCACAAGTTATTTTTGGACATCAGGGAAGGAATTTGCAACATAAAAGCAGAGTATGATAAAGACAATCCTTTCACTTATATTTTGAACTAATAGGAATTGGCCAGGCTGATACGGTGGAGCACTTTATAAATTGCTAAAAACACATTACTTTAACATGGCCTTCTCATAACTTCACCTTCATTTAATCCTGATACTCTGTATATTCAATTCATTAGAACTATTCATGGTTGCTCTAAAATCCGTACTGACCCCTACTCTCTCTTCTGTTTCTTTTCCCAGTTTTCTGTGGTGGCGATCTGCGCCACCACCACCTAATCAAAGCACCGTGATGTTCATACATTGATGGATTAAAAGCCAGAAGTCTACATGACCATCATCATCAAGTCCTTCCAAGAGAACCCTGAATACAATGAGGACTGTTTCATTTCTGTTAGGTAGAATGCCCAGAGGGGGCTGGGAGGTCTCATGGCCTCTGAACCCCTGCACATTTTATTTTTTCTCTCCAGCCATCTGGAGTTTTTTTTTGTTTTGTTTTTTCTGTCCTCCCTGGCGATCAGACCTTACTCTTATTCTATGTTAATTAGTGTTGTCTTATTTTAATTCTTACTTTGTCTTTTATTTCTCTTTTCTTCATCGTGTAAAGCACTTTGAGCTACATTATTTGTATGAAAATGTGCTATAGAAATAAATGTTGTTGTTGTTGTTGAACGTAGAAGGAAAGGACAATAGGTGACCCCATCACTAAAGCTATTGCTCCCAGACCAATGAGAATAATTCTTAACAACCTATACAAATCTACATCAGGCAACAGCACACAAAGCTGCAGAATTAAATAGTGGTAATTTTGAAGCCAAGCACTAGGAAACTAAACACTTTTTCTGGCATACAATACTGAACAAGCTAAACAGTAAATGAGAAGTTTTAAAAAGAACACCCTGAAGGCAAACATGAACCAGCCAGAAGCAGCCAGTACATGTTCACATATGGCGCCCAATGCCACTCCCAGCTTAGTCCAGCCGTGACTTACACTTTCACTCTAACTATGAGGGTCCTTGAACAGTTAACAGTAAAAGGTTGAGCTTTACTGCCTGTAGGTACAGTAATTATGTCAGCACAGCAATAACATGATTTTGTTACTAAGCACATCACTCACACCATTTCTCTTCAATATAATGGCTTCATATTTCACTGGCACAGATAAATATAATGTGAAGAAACAATATACATTACCTATTATTTCAATTACTGTGCAAAAAGATGGTAATTCAGTAATTTAGCAATTAAAACTATTTTTTTATAGCAGTGACAAGATGGACTTTGGTTAGTTACATCAAGAAGATTCCAGTAGGATTATTTAATAAATCGATTTAACACATTGAAACAGGTGCCAACTGCATAAACATACAATCCATCTGTTAAACAAACTGTTGTAATCACAAGTCACTGACACATCACAAAACCTGAAATTCCCACCCTTTCCTTCAACACAACCATCATGATGTTAAACATCAAACAACAGCCTTCAAGTATCAAGAAATGTCTGACAACTATTCCAGCTGAGATCTTTCAACATGTCCTTTCGCAGTTCTGTTCAGTTCACAAACGGTCCGCTTTTTCAATACGTCTTCAGTCATTGTCCACAACAGGTACAATCTAATTTGTCGGAACACATTTTGTGACACCGACCCTCTTAGACGCAGTCAAGCGTTTCATCACACCATCCATGACCGTCCATCTCAAACAGAGTCCAGTGTATCAGTGCTTTCTTTCTCAGTGATTACCCATCATAGTTGCAATCCACCCCTGTTCATCACCGATTCAGTACATTCTACCAGGGCATGCTAAGTGATTGTCCAGACAGGCCTGACAGCAAACGCTTGCTCATCACAATGACAGTTCATTCCCACACGAGACTCTTTACGATCTTCCATCACACATACGTACATCACACCTATACTGACTGACCATCACATGGATTGTCCAGTCTATCAGAGTATCTTCAGTACTCATCTATTACAAATCCTGTCCACTCTGACAGCATATCCTAAATGACTGTCAGTTGTGGGGAAAGATTACTTCTGTCAACACACACTCATTAAGAGTCCATCACTGGTACAGCCCAGTATACTCATCCTATGGGTCCTTCATAGACACAGTACAGTCTGACAGGACACAATAAGCAATTACCTATTACAGAAACCGTTCAGGCCAGAGCGTCAGTGGACAGTATGTGATTAACCAGCTTTGAAATGCTCTGTTAATTGCCGACCCTCTGAACCTATGCTGTTTTCTACAAGAACAGTGCAGTATGTCAACACACCTTTAGTGGCCCTCTGTCACAAGGACACTAACTGATTGTCTATCACAAGAACAGTGTAATCCGTCACTCCTTCAGTGTTTGTACATCACAGGTACACTCTTGTACATCAGACTATATTCAATAAATGTCCATCATAACTTTTGTTATTTCAGCGCATCTTCAATGATTATCCATCACTGGGATATATCCAATCTGACAATACTCCTTATGGGATTATCCATCTCTAAGACGGTCCAGTCCGTAATGACATATAGGTTGAACTCTACGCTGTTCAACCTGCAGTGTGGCACATGACCTTACCCGATTCCGGTCCTTCAAAACTAACCTCCTTCCGGAGCCAACTCACAATTTCAAGATCTTCGTAAACCGTTAACAAGGGCAGAAAGTAACTCAATTGATCGTGGCCACGTTCCGTTACGTTTAGTGGTGTAAGTCAGTATCCAGTCGTACCACTTATATTGCTCGCAGCCGTCGTCAGGTCCCGGCGAATGTCTCGTGAAGAAGAAATAGCGACAGAAGAAAACTTGGCTTCGGCTCCGCTGTCAAAAGTAACTCGCCTGCGGGTGCCGCAACAGCGGGCTGGGTGAGGACAGCGCAATCTGGGATATGTAGTCCAGTGGCCGAAGACAACTCGGTACAGGGACCAAGAGACGAAAGGCAAAGGACTACAACTCCCAATATGCAAAGCAAGCCGGCCTTATGCCAGTCGTTGAAAGAGGCGTGGGTTACTTGTGCAGAGGAATCACCTGCGTGAGGCAAGGCGCGCGCTCATTGTGTGCTTCCTCATACGCGGCTTTTGCTGTACTGACCATGTATTCCATAACTTTATGGTGTTGCTAGGACAACCTCGGAAGACAGTAGTAATAACAAAATTCCTGAGAGCCAAACCTTACATATATGTTTCTGCTGAACGTGGCCAGGTGTGCGCTCGCTAGGTATGAATGCTTTCGTTTTTCTTTACTATCGACGTTTAGCAGGTGCCACACCGAGGCAGCCCACTTTCTAGATTGTGTTAGTGGCTGCCAGCAGGTGGTGCATACCGCGTTCTTTCTGTCGCTGGAATCCTTCCTGCCCCTTGGCCGTATGTCGAGCGCCAACGGAATGTAGCGCTACACCGGTAAGGGTAACGTAAGAACAATCCCTCTATTTTTGTAACCCTCTTACCAGTTTTCATGGTGTTGGGGGTAGCGATGTCTTCCCGTCGCCAATACATAATTCTGAAATGCTGATTTAGACTCGCCGGATTACCCAAACCATCAGGATGTAGGAGGAAAACTGAGGATGGAATATGCAAACTCCGCATAGACAATAATCATTTACCAAAGAACATCCACGCATTTGTTGCAGCGACCCCTCCTGGCTACGTAAAGAAATGCAACTCACATGAGAGGAATTTTAAAGGCTGTATGGCGTTTATTTTAGCTAGAACTATTTTACAACTATGTACTATCCGTAGCTGTCGTGGCCATTGATGATACAGCTCTTTCAGCTCTGCCTGTTACTTCAACAACTCCTCCAGTATTCAGGTCCTCTGAGGTTGATGTTTCTGTGGAAATTCATTCCGGTGTTAAACAGGCCAACAGGCAGTCCAACAAGGTTATGACCGCACCTCCAACCCCGGGCCTATCTCGGCAGCGGTGGATGCAAAGCAGAAACCAGCTGTACTACCGGAATGTTTTGTTTACCAGTTTGCCTAAAATCTAAACGAACAAACAAAAAAAAAAAAAAACGAAATCTTTGAATTTTGTGAAAAAAGTACTTGTACATTTTGCATTCATAAGAATTATTTATGAACACTTTTAAATCTCTTGTTTTTTATCCTCTTCTCCCTGACTCATTGCTACAAGACAACCCCCACATGATATACACTTCTACTCGTCTTGATGTCTTGTTATGCAAGATGTCACGCTTTTTTTCGGTTCCCCTATTTTTGCCCTTTAGTTCGAAGAAAATAGCAATTTGTAGGCCATTTTTGCATCGTATTTTGTGCAGGAAATTACACCCTTATTATAGTGTAAACTAGGGGTGGAGGGCTGCAGTGGCTGCAGGTTTTTGTTCCAACCCAATTGCTTAATAAGAAGAACCTATCACTCAAGTAACATTTCTGCTTCATTTTAGTTGTCTCGCTTGTTAAGATTTTGAACCCTTATTGCTTATTTTAGTCTTAAACAGCTGTATTCTCGGTTTTTAATGGCTCCTTATTAGCAATAAGATGTAAATGACAAAAGAAACCAGCATTTCTCCATTTAGCTTGTTTCCATTTACACCTGTGTGTGTATTGATCATGCACTATTGGGTTTAATTAAATACTTGGAAGGAAAGTGAAGAGAAAAAAGTGAAGGACTGGGAATTACTCATCCATTTTAGCCTTAAATCATTTGGATATCCTTAGAAAGGAAAACAAAAATCTAGGATATGAGAATGACTTGACATGCAAGAGTTAAAGCTTTAACAGGTTATAAAATTAAATTATTGACAAGGATTGTTTTCTAATTAAGCGACTGGGTTGAAACAAAAACCTGCAGCCACTGCGGCCCTCCAGGACTGACTTTGCCCACCCCTGGTGTAAACCAATGGGTGTCTTTGGCAAAAATGGACAGATGGATTTGAAGTTCTGCATGTCATATCAACCAACCCTAGCAATTCATCTCATATGGGATATGAGGGGTCAATATTACAACTTTTAACAAGACTTAGAAACAAAGGGGATTGGTAATACAGTATTGATATGTGGAGTGTTGTTTTATGCCATTTTAAGGTTGCTGATCATGAATATGATCATATTTTTGATTCTTTACCGGTGGTCCTAGTCATGTAAATGCCACACCCAAAAGATTAAAAATGAGAAATTTCAAACATAAGCATGTGGGGTATCATTTTAAAATACTTCAAGGTCATTGATTGTGAATGTTATTTTGGATTTTGACCCTTTAGTAGGGATCTAGCCATCAATGAACCTCTATCAGACAGTGACACATTTCTTTTACAATCAAGAATATTTAGACTTTCAATTGAATCACACATATTAGTATAAGTATTTCAAATATTTAACTGTTCTGGTTTATTATGTACTCCTACTTAATGAAGTAAATCATTAAATTTCTTATGAACTGGAATTAGGGCGGCTTATGCTAGTTCAGATTATTTACAACTGTGTGCACTCCAAAGCTGTCACGGCCATGGGACACACAGACTCTTTCAGCTCTGGCTATTACTTCAGTAACTCTTGTGGTTTTCTGCTGCCTTAGTTTACAATCTTGTGGAAATTCAGTCCAGTGTTAAAGGGTCTATTGGTAGTCCTCAGTGTTATGACTGCTCCTCCAGTCCTCGACTTATCTCGGTAGCACAGAGTACAAAGCTGGAACCAGCTCTAGACAGAGCATATTAGTCTCCCGTTTTCCTAAAATCTAAAAAACAAATCTTGATTTTTGTGAGGAAAGTACTTTCGGAAATTTTCATTTTTATGGAGAAAATTTTTTTTTTTTCCAACATAAGAAAAACCACATGACAAATAAATCAAATATTTTTCTTTTCTTGATCTGAATAGAAGACTGCAGCATTATGCCGACTCAGTGTGCTCATTCTTTTGAAAAAATAAACTACAGGGAGCAACTGATTATTATAAACATGAAGCATTTAAGATATGGCCAAAATGTACATTATGTAGATAGAATGTGCATTTTGTGGAGGGCAAGTTTATTGTGTTAGCAAAAAATTTATATATTTGTAGAGGAAAAATGTGCATTTTAGATAGATAGATAGATACTTTATTAATCCCAAGGGGAAATTCACATACACCAGCAGAAGCATACTGATAAAGAACAATATTAAATTAAAGAGTGATAAAAATGCAGGTATAACAGACAATAACTTTGTATAATGTTAACGTTTACCCCTTGGGTGGAACTGAAGAGTCGCATAGTGTGGGGAAAGAACGATCTGCTCAGTCTGTCAGTGGAGCAGGACGGTGACAGCAGTCTGTCGCTGAAGCTGCTCCTCTGTCTGGAGATGATCCTGTTTAGTGGATGCAGTGGATTCTCCATGATTGACAGTAGCCTGCTCAGCGCCCATCACTCCACCACAGATGTCAAACTGTCCAGCTCCATGCCTACAATAGAGTCTGCCTTCCTCACCAGTTTGTACAGTCGTGAGGCGTCCCTCTTCTTTATGCTGCCTCCCCAGCACACCACTGCGTAGAAGAGGGCGCTCGCCACAACCGTCTGATAGAACATCTGCAGCATCTTATTGCAGATGTTGAAAGACGCCAACCTTCTAAGGAAGTATAGTCAGCTCTGTCCTCTCTCGCACAGAGCATCAGTATTGGCAGTCCAGTCCAATTTATCATCCAGCTGCACTCCCAGATATTTACAGGTCTTCACCCTTCATTTTCAGCTGTGCTGCCTTGCACATTGCATTCAATTGTGTTTCCACTAGAGCAGACTCCATGAACACAACCTGCTGGCTATGTAGCTGGCGCCTCATGGCTAGTAACAGCCTATCAGGTAAAGCTACTTCCCAGAGAGCTAGGTGGATGAAATCAATGGTGGGATCCAACAGCCAATAAGGCAGTGAAGTGAGAAAGTCTCTAGTTTGTTATGTTTCAGGCTTATGTGAATTTTAATGTGTTATTGATTTGAATGTTTTTGAAATTATCTTTAATGTTTCCTTATCATTTTTGTTGTGTTTATTTATCATGTATAATTTGGATTCTGCATCTTTAAATGTGCGACCATTTTTTATGTCTTGTATGTGGAAGCCCAGGAGGAAGAGCTGCCCTGACGTCACTGCTGCTGGGCTCTCCCTCTGCCTTCAAACTGAGGCCAGAAGGACGGATTGAGCAGCAGTTCATTTACTGTCTGAAGTGCATTAGCGAGTATTGATCGTCTTGTTTTCTTGGATTTCTGCTTCTCATTTTGTGGATTCTGTTTATTAGATTGTGCATTGGAAGTTGGTTGTTCTGGATTGCCTTTTTAGCCAAACTCCTTTGCCTTTTTTGTTCTTTTCTTACTGAATATTAAATACTTTCTTTAATGATAAAGATTTCTTGTTAGATTGGCCTCTCTGGCCAGTGGTTTTTATGCTTTCATTTCCCGAGAGAAGCATTTTTGTGATATTAACAATACTTTTTTGAAGTCAAAACCCCTTTTAGGGTCATATCAGCAAAAGCCAGCAAGTACAGTTTGGGATCAAGCTGCCTTTGGTGAGGCCTTTTCTGGGAGGGTCCCTGGCCAGTTTTATTGGTCTTTTACAGGCCTCACACATGTTCACTATTATGAGTGCACTCAGCTTCACAACAACATCAGTTTTTGTTATGATGTAATTTTTGTCAATATTGTTATTTTTTTTTTTTGTTTTTTTTTTAATTTATGGCCGCCCTGACATCACGACTGTGGTAGTATTGGTAATTTTCTGTTATGTTTCATTTCTCATTTGTTCTTGCTGATTTCTGGATTTTCTTGCCTTTGGATTTGCATAATGGGACGTGTTCACCTTGGATTGCCTTTTAGCCACATCTTTTTGGCTCTTTTGATCATTATTTTCCGTTTTTCTATTTTTGCTAATACATTCTTCATTTTTAAAGATTTATGATTTCCTTTTATTCACAATCCATTGTTTTTCTCTCTCGCTGTGGCATATTTTGATATTTTGGACTTTAAATTCCAGTTTCTGTATTTTTAGGCTTAGCCAGTAGTTGAAGCAAGCTGAACCAGGTGCACTTCTTCTGGGCTGGTCAGTAAAGGTCCTAGCCTGCCTTTATGGAATTTTTAGGAGACCTCATACCATTTTTATCGTGATTGTAACTCCTAAATACAAGAAATACAAGAGGAGGCAATGACTTCAGAAACAGAAATGTGCTACAAGAGAATAATGGCATTGAAAAATGTACACCAGTGGCCTAATGCTGCTAAGCTTTTTATGTTGAAATGATCTGATCATCAGCATCACTGTCTTCAGAAAGGCTGACAAATACAATCCAACCTGGATACACTTCAGTGTCACTTGACTGACAGGTGGGACGTTTGTGTTGGGTTGATCATCAGCTAGCCAGATTCATCCTCATACTGCATAATATCTCAAAGCATTTCAAGAAGCCATAGGTCACATAACACAAGGAAGCTGATGTGTATTTTGTTCAAATCGGTTGTCACACACACACACACTCACACTCACTGAAGGGACACCATAAAGGCAAGGTAAACACTTCCATTCTGGGCTGAGAGAGGCCATGACCACTAATGGCCTCTTTTTTTCTGTCCACTTTTCTGAGGGGCAAAGCCCAAAAGACACTTGAACTCATTTCTAAGGTAGTTCTGTAAACCTTGTCCCTTTGGGGGCAATTGTTTTATGTACAGGCCAATCACAGGAAGTGGTGGCTTAGACCGACAACCACGACAGATAGAGCTCTTATACACTAGCTGAAGAAGGTCACCTTAAACCACAGAAACAGCAGTTTGTTTTGTTAACTAGTTTTCATTTCAGAATTAAATAAGGCTTAGCCAGAGGTACCCTAAACCCTCAAACTATTGTCTGAGCAGTTCTGTACACTTTGGAATTCAGAATGGTGTCCTCAGGTCTGTGTGAGTTCCCACAGGGCCTCTCACCTCCCAAAGATATGAGCCTAAGGTTGATTGACAACTTAAATTTAGACCTTGGTCAATGTGGACGATGCAGTAGGCTGGCATCCCATCAGTGCACCCAATGCTTCTGTGATTGGCCTGAGCTCCCTGTGAGACTGTAATGGAATAATATAATACTCACAAAACTGTCTGGATAGGTAATCACAGGACTTCCTGGGATTAATCCCTTTTAAAATCAATTATTATATTTGCTTAAAAACATTCCCAATAAAAGGGTTTTAAGTTAAAAAAAATTAAAAAGGTAAAGAAACAGCTAAAATAATTGTAGTTTAAATAAAATAACAAGACAAATGGAAGACTGTATTACATTTGCTGAGGCCCAGAATCTCAGATTTGGCTATTGAACTATCTTACAGACAGACCTCAGTACGTGCGTCTCGGGAATTGCAGGTCTGACATTGTGGTCAGGAGCGCAGGAGCGCCGCAGGGGACTGTACTTACTCCGGTCCTGTTCAGCCTAAATACATCAAACTTCCAATACAACTCGGAGTCCTGCCACGTGCAAAAGTTCGCTGACGACACTGCTATCGTGGGCTGCATCAGGAGTGGGCAGGAGGAGGAGTATAGGAACCTAATCAAGGATTTTGTTAAATGGTGTGACTCAAACCACCTACACCTGAACACCAGCAAAACCAAGGAGCTGGTGGTGGATTTTAGGAGGCCCAGGCCCCTCATGGACCCCATGATCATCAGTGGTGACTGTATGCAGAGGATACAGACGGTTGTGGCGAGCGCCCTCTTCTACACGGTGGTGTGCTGGGGAGGCAGCATAAAGAAGAGGGACGCCTCACGACTGGACAAACTGGTGAAGAAGGCAGGCTCTATTGTAGGCACGGAGCTGGACAGTTTGACATCCGTGGCAGAGCGACGGGCACTGAGCAGGCTCCTGTCAATCATGGAGAATCCACTGCATCCACTGAACAGGATCATCTCCAGGCAGAGGAGCAGCTTCAGTGACAGACTGCTGTCACCATCCTGCTCCACTGACAGACTGAGGAGATCGTTCCTCCCGTTCCTCCCCCACACTATGCGACTCTTCAATTCCACCCGGGGGGGTAAACGTTAACATTATACAAAGTTATTGTCTTTTATACCTGCCTCGCACTCTCCACCTTGCATTTTTTTAACTTTTAGCTTTTGTTGCTTTTTAATTAATATTGTTTTTATCAGTATGCTGCTGCTGCTGGAGTATGTGAATTTCCCCTTGGGGATTAATAAAGTATCTGTCTATCTATCTATCTATTAGAAGAGTAGCTGTCTCTTCAAGCCAAATTCAAATAAGAAATTTTCTCTTTACTGTATACAAATAAATTGAGCCAAGCCTTACATAAAGTAAGCAATGCGCTATTAATTAGCTCTGAGGTATAAGTTGATTAAAGGCTTAGTAGGTGCTTAGTACTAATCTAATATATCGTGTCTTTGTCGTTTAATACCCTGAACTTGGTGTTTTCTCTTACTTCGGATACGCACATTCTCCGAATTTGTCACTAGAGGGCGCGGCAAATTGCCGGAATTCTTTTTTCTTCTTTCCACTGCAGACCAGCAGATGGCACTCAAGTACTTTTTTAGTTTTTTTCTCTGTCGGTTTCCGACTTTCCGTAGTTGCGCTTATGGCAAGCCAAATTAACATTTAGAGATATCTCAAAATGAATTTTGGATATCTTAAAATGTAATTTACTTTTTATGATATCTGAAACTCGCTTTGAGATATCTTAAAATAATTTCCTTTACATTTTAAGATATCTGCAATACATTTTGAGATATCTCAAATGCATTTCAAGATATCTCAAATACAGTTTCAGATATCTCAAAATAATTGTTTCTGCATTTCAAGATATCTCAAATGAATTTTCAGATATCTTAAATTGACCTTTCATGCATTTTAAGATATCTTAAATGCATTTCAAGATATCTCAAAATCATTTCCTGTAAAATTGCCTATTATTTCAATGGGACTTCTTGTTTATTATAAGATATCTTAAAATGTATTTGAGATATCTTGAAATGAGCAGGAAGTGATGTTGAGATATCTTAAAATGTATTTGAGATATCTGAAAATGGACAGGAAGCTGTTTTGAGATATCTGGAAATGTATTTGAGATATCTTAAATTGTATTGTATATATCTGAAAATGCTATTGAGATATCTTGAAATAATTGAGTGTCCTTTTAAAGATATCTTAAAATGCATTTTAGATATCTTGAAATACAATTTGAGATATCTTGAAATACATTGTTAGATATCTGAAATGGAGCAGAGACCCATTTTAAGATATCACAAAATTCTTGTTAGATATCTAAAAATGTATTTCAGATATCTGAAAAAAAAATGAATTTCAAGATATCTTAAATGCTTTTTAAGATATCTAAATTATATTTCGAGATATCTCAAAATAACTTCCTTCTCATTTTAAGATATCCCAAATTCATTTTGAGATATCTGAAATGCATTTTCAGATATCTTAAAATGACTTTCTGTGCATTTCATGATATCTCAAATACATTTCAAGATATCTTAAAATAGGCAGGAAGTTCCATTGAAAGTATAAGAAATTTTACAGGAAGTGATTTTGAGATATCTCTAAGGTTATTTAAGATATCTCAAAATGCGCAGGAAGTTATTTTAAGATATCTGAAAATGTATTTGAGATATCTTTAAATATGCAGGAAGTTATTTTAAGATATCTGAAAATGTATTTGAGATATCTCAAAATGCACATTAACATATTTCAAGATATCTCGAATTGCATTTAAGATATCTTGAAATGCATTTCAGATATCTCAAAATGTACAGCATATCATTTCAAGATATCTTGAAATCTATTTGAGATATCATAAAATGGTTTTTAGATATCTTAAAATAGATGCATTTTTAGATATCTGCAATTCAATTTAAGATATCTAAAATGCATTTCCAGATATCTTAAAATTCATTTTGAGATATCTCTAAATGTTAATTTGGCTTGCCATATGCGCTTCCTTTTTCATGAGTCACTTTGATATGCTGTACTTTGTAATGGCAAATGACTGGTCTTTAACAGCGTCATTTTCAACAAGCACTTAGCATGAGGGTTAAGTAAGTTATCACTGCTTTGTGAATATATGAAGACCTGATCTAAAGAGCACCTTTCCCTCTATGAAGCCGTGAATGGCGGAAAGCATGTGCAGTGGGGCCTCTTTATTACACAACAGCGGTATTTAATATTATAAGAGGATTCAAATTTGACTTCAGCTTGCAGCTAATCGCAATGCTGTACATAAAAGGCCAAAAATTATAAGTGCCTCGTTACAAAACTGAATGAATATCTACCAGCAAGAAGCTGTAAAAGTTACTTACGCCAGTCTCCGTCCCTCCCGCTCTGCCATATTCTGAACAGCATTAGTCGTCGCTAACGAAATCGCGCACCATACCGTTTCATCGCGGTTTAGCTCTACTTTACGTATTAACGATATGTTGGTGTACAATAGCGATGGCTTCTGCAATCATGTAAGGCTCTCCAGTAATAAAAAAATGGGTCATCAATTTATTTTTATATTTATTTTCACGTATACACATCCATCTATCCATTTTCAAACCCGCCTCATGAAATTCCAACTGTATGCCCCAAGCCGCCACTATCCTCGTGGATAGAACCTCATAACTCAAGTTACCTTACGAGAGAGCGAGAGAGGTTAGGAGCACCGCTGATACCACACTGCCGCACCCAACCACATGACCAACCACCTCAGGATTCCAGATAATAACCACAAAAATGTAATAAGTAGTGATAAGCAAAACATACGTGTTTCCTTCCACATGCACTTTCGTGAAATTTACCTAAAACGCGGCTCTTTAAGAAACTGGCAACGCCGTAAACCTCTTAACGGACGAGTACATTTCTCAGAAAATGCGTCCAGATGAAAATAGACAGAGGGACAGGTGTCATCTAGTAATTCAACGTGGCTCAACACACCCCAGGACGAGACAAAAGGACTCACTCCTGCACAAAAGGTGTAATCCGAATTAGACGAGAAGAAAACTACACTCTTTGATTAGATGCCGCTTTTTTGTAAGTGACACTTCAAGTTTGCGCGCGATGGGAAAGCCGTCCTCCCACCAGTCATCTCGCTCTCCTGTTGCCTGATGGGAATTGTAGTCCCCGCGTAGGCACTGCCTTTAGGTTTCAGACAAGTCGAAGATGTATGTGGGCGTGTTGTCGGCTTTTTTTAATTGGACAGAAACATTTCCCCGGTTAAAAAAAAATATGGCGAGTATTTTCGCACTGCTACATTTTATCTGAAAGACTACCTGAAAAGTATGTTTGCTGATGGACACGTTTCAAACAGACGAACGGATAACAGAAGACAATCTCTGTAGATGGCCTATACCGACGTGCTTCAGTTTCCTGACGGTAGACTTATCGCATACTTTTCATTTTACTTTCCAGTAGCCACAATATGAACGTCTTTTGCCTCAACATATGTACACATTTGATGTTAATGCTTGCTTTGGACAGCTTTTTTTAACATTGACTAACATGTCAGGGTTAGAGTGCGCACTGAGAGGTCACCCATCTGCGCCTGTCGCGTATTCTCGGTATACGATTATGGTGGCAGATCGGCCACCTGTGTGTGTGTTTTGATCGATTTGATCACAAGTAAATTTACCCAAACCTCAGTTTGTTTTTGGGTCATCTGCTATCTAATTACACGTGCGAGGCTCTGAGATGCAGTGAGGTGCTGCTCTGAGTGACCGACTGATTGTGTGAAGCATCTGCGGTAAATTTGTACCTGTGTACCATCCATCCATTATCCAACCCGCTATATCCTAACTACAGGGACACGGGGGTCTGCTGGAGCCAATCCCAGCCAACACAGGACGCAAGGCAGGAAACAAACCCCGGGCAGGGCGCCAGCCTGTGTACCTTTTTATTATTTTCAGTGCTCCGTGTTAATTAATCTTCGACTCTTTATGCTGTGAGATTCTCTAGTTACCGACAGCAGACTCTCAGCGTGACTACCACAGCACAGCAAGGACATGAAGTATAAAAGCAGACAGGAGGAAAGCAAGGCGTCTCACAAATGACATAATTGGAGAATCAGAGGAAGGGCACATCAAGAGAGGCTCAGACACACGATGACACCGAGGAAAGGCGCTGAAGGTACACAGTGGGCCAGCGACATCAAGTGTTTTAAAATGTATTCTGTTACCTGCCTTCAATCTGTAATATGGCCAGTAGTAAATAAAGGCTGATAGAAATCTGTCACTGAGCTATTATTTTTGATTTTAGCATTTATTAAAGTACAAAAACTAATGAACGCAACACTGGAAATATATGGAAGCATGACGTGTGGAGCTGGGAAACATGGCGTGTGAAAGGTTTTAACCAAGGTGGATGGAAACTTTTGGTCTCAACTGTATATACAGGTGCATCTCAATCAATTAGAATATCATCAAAAAGTTAATTTATAATATAAACACCTGAAATGTATCACTCTGTAATGAATCTATATAATATATGAGTTTCACTTTTTGAATTGAATTAGTGAAATACATTAACTTTTTGATGATATTCTAATGTATTGAGATGCGCCTGTATATACTGTGCTAAACACCCAAGTGTAGGGTCCGGTCCTGAGGAGGACTCAGCCAATCAAAGTGCTCTTCCGATTGCTGTGCCCACACAATTTACTTGCTGCTCGCGAGCCACTTTATCGCTGACTCCTCCAGGTATTCCTGCCTTCTCAGATGGTCGGTCTCCACCTGAAGAGCATGTCCCCCTGAGGTCTGGACCCAGAACTTGTTACAGTGTCTCCTCCTGTGAAAACTCTTTTGAGGTTTAATGCAAACATCGGCCGCCAGGACATTATGGAGTTGTGAGGCGCCTGCTCAGCCCTGCCTGCCGTGATTGTGATCGAGGGGTCCACCAGTGTTAGTGCTAAACCAGTCCTCTGTCTTGGTATTGTTATTGGGTTTTTATCCCACGGTTTGCCAACAATGTAACAACCCAATGGGTAGGAGACACTGCTGAAGAGACACCAGTAATTGCTGTGACAAAAAGATGCTATACCAGTGCTCAAGCCAACACAGACAGACGCAGGAGGCACACTGATAAAACAAATAAATGTTTTCTTTTTTCTTCGCCTGTGGGCAATGCCTTCCCCGTTCCCACAGGCACAACACAGTCCCAGTCAGCACTATCCCAATCACAGTACTTCTCTATTTTTCTCCTCCCGACTCTGGCACCCGGAGTAGTGACTGCTGGCTCCTTTCATAGCCCACCCAGAAGTGCTCCAGGTGTTTGATGACCTGATTTCATCAACACCTCTGGGTGTGGCAGAAGAGCTGCTCTGTAGGACTCAGCCGCAGATACAGCACCCCCTGGCAGGGCCCACGGATCCCAACAGGGCTGCAACAAACTCCATCTCCCATCAGGCCCTGCGGGAGTCCTAGGCACCGCTGCAACCCAGGGGGGCTGCCATCCCATCTAGGTACTGTCCTGGCCAGGCTTGCTCCCCCGGTCCATACAGTGAAGAGGCGTTCTGGCCAGACGAGGACCCCGGCCATCTGTGACATTGCTAATGATTGCTGAATTGCTTGCTCTGCTGTGGATGTTGAACTGTCATGTCAAGTTCTCGTTGTACAGCCACAGAGGACGCCACTTCCAGAGATGAAGGAGGCTTTGAGGGTCAGGCACTTCCAACCATGCAGCCTTTCCTTAGCAGTGCTTGAGACGCGCCTGCTAAATATTTTGAAGTAAACATAGCCATTTGTGTTTGTAAAAGTGAAAGGAAACCCGAAATGGTGTATTCAAAATAGAAATATTCTTCAAAGAGCCTCAAGTGCAGTAACAGAAGAAGACTTTCTTACTCCGTTAGTATTCAACACTGGTATATGGCCACAGATGTGTGCGGGCTGTAAAGTGCAGGGGGCATTGCCCTCATTTGTCCGCAAAGGCTTACAAGTTTCTTTCGTGTCGATGCTTTGCTTCATTTTGTTGTTTTTTGAATTTCCATCCGTTACCAAAACAGGGTTAGCACGGTTTGCCAGGGGCCACAGGCCTGTCCGAGCACTGCTGGGTACGAGACCAAAGCCCGCCTGCCATGGGCCACACCTAAGGCAGATACCCACATGAGGTCTGTTAGAGCCGCCAATCGATGTGACCTGGACAGCACTGGGATGTGCGAGTAAACCTGACATGCATGGTGGGGGGGAATAACATGTAAACTCCATGCAGGCTGCCAATTGATCCCGCGTTGGCCGGCCATTTGGGGTTAAAAAAAGGCAAGTTTCTAAAAATGCAAAGAGTACAGAGGAAAAAAAGTTGTCCTATATTGTCGCTACAGAAGGTGGAAGTTGACTCCAGACACCTTGGTAACCTCCCGACACAAGAGTCTTATTCACAAACGAGCCAGCCTTGTAATTAGATCTCGCCCGCATCAGACGGCGTGCAGACGCGTGGGTGTCTCTGCTAACAGACAGGCTGGTGTTATCCAGGATGGCAGACTTAATTGTGGATTTGACTAAATTGGCCCCAGTGTGTCCCGTCATAAAACTGGCGACTCGCCCAGGGTGCTTCCATTCTTGTACCTGATGACGACCCCAATTTCCACAAAGCAGGTACAGAAGATGGCTGGACATTTACTGCTAGCCACCACTTGACTCCCCATTGCCCTACACACACACACACAATGCAGGATTAAACTTGAGTGGAAGCGCTTACCGACATTAGGGAAGCAATTAAAAAAAAATAATAATAAAATGAGTCACAGAAAGTCATAAATAGCATCCCCTGACACGCTGGCCGTTTAGCTATTGCTTTCAAGCCTATTAATAAATGATAACTCGGAAGAGGTGTAGGCGGCCACAAGTCCTCCGGGGGCCTGAACGTCTGCTGCTCGGCACTCTCTTCATTCATTCATTCAGGATTAAAAGCTGAACGTGTCTTCTCTGTTCATTTCCAAATAAATATGAATGTGAGGGTCCGCTGGTGCACCCTGCTCTCCACTTGGCAATATGAGAAGCCGAGCACCGCTGGGAACGGATGGCTAACATTATTCAGCTTCCTTTGGAGGTGGAATGAGGAGGACAAGTCTCTAAAGGGGTGCCACTGGCTCGCTGCTCCAGAGGGTCTCCGTTCCCTGCACGTGCTGTTTCGTGTTCTCCTTGTATCTGAGTGACTAGTGGCCCTTTAACGCTTTTGTCTCATAAATGTTAGTTCTGAAGACTTCATGTTGTTGAAGAAAGAAAACTATGCAAGTTGAAAACCAGTAGAATGGTACATTTTGCTCTATGGGATGGAACATTTTAGATAATACTGGACTGGTGGACCTCCAGGGAGACCATGCAGGTGAGGTCCATGTAGCAGCTGAGAAAGGGCAAGGAGCTGTGACTGAAGAGTGACGTTAAAAGGGTCCAGGGCAGTTATCGGGCAAACCCCACGTTAAGAGCAGCTGCCAAGGAGAGACTGCGTGGTTGGAAGTGCACTGCTGGATAGTGCCTGACCCTCAAAGCCTCCTTCATCTCTGGAAGTGGCGTCCTCTGTCGCTGTACAACGAGAACTTGACATGGCGGTTCAACATCGACAGCAGAGCAAGCAATTAAGCAATCATTAGATGGCTGTAAATTTTTTGACTCTCAATCAGAGTAAGACTGAGGTTATTTGGACCAATGGCTTCTGATGGGGCTGTCAGGGATCAGCTCGGGTCATTAGCTGGGTTTTGCAAACCCCACGTCCAAAATCTTGGGGTTATCCTTCATTCTGATCTTTATTTTAAAAAACAGATCTCGTCCATTGTCAAGAGCTGCTTTTTCCAGCTTAAGACTGCTTGCTAGAGTCAAACCGTTTCTGGGGCACTCAGATTTGAAGAAGGTATGCCATTGCTTTTATGATATTGCACCTCGACTATCGTAATTCACTTTACTCTGGAATCAGTAAATCTCATCTTTCTCGGCTGCAGATGGTTCAGAATGCAGGCTGCTTGTTTTCTTACTGGTTCTCAGAAAGTTGTGTCCATTACCCCAATTCTGGCCTCTCTTCATTGGCTCCCAGTTGAATTTAGGATTCAGTTTCAAATTGTACTTTTGGTTTCCAAGTCACTGAATGGCGCTGCCATATCGTATCTGGCTGAGATGCTGGTCCCGTATACACCAGTCTGCTCCCTACGTTCCGCTCAACAGCAATTGTTGGTTGTGCCAGAGTCTAAGATGAAGACTAGGGGTGATCGTGCCTTTGTAGTTCTAGCACCAGAGTTATGGAATGCTCTGCCAATTGAAATGAGGTCAGCATCAGCAACCCAAATGTTTAAATCAAGACTTAAAACGCGATTGCCTTTAAGTGTACATGAGTAACTCTGGTATCAATCTACTCATTTTCATATTCACTGTTTTTCTGTTAATTGTTTATCTGCTAATTGGTTCCTTTAACTTCCATCCATCCATTATCCAACCCGCTATATCCTAACTACAGGGTCATGGGGGTCTGTTGGAGCCAATCCCAGCCAACACAGGGCGCAAGGCAGGAAACAAACCCCGGGCAGGGCACCAGCCCACCACAGGGCCAACACACACACACACCAGGGACAATTTAGAATAGCCAATGCACCTAACCTTTAACTTATTTGGTTTAATATTTATGTCATTTTTTGTTTCTTGTTTACTATTGATATTTTTTGATTTTATTGTGCAATATATTGGTTTACATTTATGGTGTTTTTTAAATTGTGCTTTATAAATACATTCTGATTTGATTTTTTGATTAGCAATTACTGGTGTTTCTTCAGCAGTGTCTCCTACCCATTGGGTTGTTACATTGTTGGCAAACCGTGGGATAAAAACCCAGTAACAATACCAAGACAGAGGACTGGTTTAGCACTAACACTGGTGGACCCCTCGATCACAATCACGGCAGGCAGGGCTGAGCAGGCGCCTCACAACTCCATAATGTCCTGGCGGCCGATGTTTGCATCAAACCTCAAAAGAGTTTTCACAGGAGGAGACACTGTAACAAGTTCTGGGTCCAGACCTCAGGGGGACATGCTCCTCAGGTGGAGACCGACCGTCTGAGAAGGCAGGAATACCTGGAGGAGTCAGCGATAAAGCGGCTCGCGAGCAGCAAGTAAATTGTGTGGGCACAGCAATCAGAAGAGCACTTTGATGGGCCGAGTCCTCCTCAGGCCGGACCCTACACTTGGGTGTTTAGCACAGTATATACAGGCGTAGCTCAATAAATTAGAATATCATCAAAAAGTTAATGTATTTCAGTAATTCAATTCAAAAAGTGAAACTCATATATTATATAGATTCATTACACACAGAGTAATTTATTTCAAGCGTTCATTTCTTTTAATTTTGCTGATTATGGCCTACAGGAAACGAAAACTCAAAATTCACTATCTCAGAAAATTAGAATATTACATAAGACCAATAAAAAAAAGAAAGGATTTTTAATACAGAAATGTTGGCCTAGCCCACCGCAGGGCTGGTGCCCTGTGTTGGCTGTGATTGGCTCCAGCAGACCCCCGTGACCCTGTAGTTAGGATATAGCAGGTGGGATAATGGATGGATGTTGGCCTACTGAAAAGTCTGTCCATGTATGCATTTGATACTAAGTCGGGGCTCCTTTTGCATGAATTACTGCATCAATGTGGTGTGGCATGGAGGCGATCAGCCTGTGGCACTGCTCAGGTGTTATGGAAGCCCAGAATGCTTTGATCGCGGCCTTCAGCTCGTCTGCATTGTTGGCTCTGGTGTCTCTCATCTTCCTCTTGACAGAGTCTCTACGGGGTTCAGGTCAGGCGAGTTTGCTGGCCAGTCAAGCACAGTGATACCATGGTCATTGGTACTTTTGACAGTGTGGGCAGGTGCCAAGTCCTGCTGCAAAAATGAGATCAGCATCTCCATAGAGATCTCCTGGTAGACGACTGTGCCAACTTTGGACTTGATAAAAACCAGTGGACCAACACCAGCAGATGATTTGTTTCGATAGTCTGTGCTGATTTGGGGAGCCTTCACACTGAACCTCAAGCCTCTCCACTCCTCGTCCAGACTCCGATTTCCAAATGAAATGCAAAATGGACTTTCACCCAAAAAGAGGACTTTGGACCACTGTGCTGTTAACAGTCCAGTCCATTTTCACCTTTGCTCAGGTAAGACGCTTCTGACGTCGTCTCTGGCTCAGGAGTGGCTTGATACAAGGAATACTGTGACAGTTGTAGCCCATGTCCTAGATACCTCTATGGTTGGTGGCTTTTGAAGCACTGACTCCAGCTGCAGTCCACCCCTTGGGAATCTCCTCCAAATTCTTGAATGGGCTGTGTGGTTATCCCTGTTGCTTGTGCACCTTTTTCTGCTGCCACATTTCTTCCTTCCATTCAACTTTCCATTCATATGCAGCACTCTGTGAACAGCCAGCCTCTTTAGCAATGACCTCCTTGTGGAGGGTCTCAGTGACTGTCTTCTGGACAAGTGTCAAGTCAGCAGTCTGATAGTGTGGCCTACTGAACCAGACTGAGAGACCATTTCAAGGCTCAGGACCGCTTTGCAGGTGTTTTGGGTTACTTAGCTGAGGGGAGAGGGACACCAGGAGTCTACAATATTGAACTTTTTCATAATATTCTAATTTTCTGAGATACTGAATTTTTCATTAGCTATAAGCCATAATCAGCAAGATGAAAAGAAATAAACACTTGAAATACATCACTCTTTTGTGTAATGAATCTATATAATATACAAGTTTAACTTTCACTTCCTGGGGTTCTCCCTGTGTCTGCGTGGGTTTTCTTCCACAGTCCAAAGACATGCAGGTTAGGTGCATTGGCAATCCTAAATTGTCCCGTGTGTGCTTGGTGTGTGTGTTTCCTGTGGTGGGCTGGCACCCAGCCCGGGATTTGTTCCTGCCTTGCGCCCTGTGCTAGCTGGGATAGACTCCAGCATCCCCATGACCCTGGTCTGTATTTAAGGGGGCTAGAAAATGACATGACTCAACTACACTTTTAAACACAAATGGATTCTTTAACTCCAATATATTTTGCTACATACATTTGTTATTACTGCACTAAATAAGAAAATAAAAGAGCAATACAAATACTATATAAATACTACTCGTTTCCCCACATTAGTAAAATTCATGTACCCAAAGCGCAGAATCCGTGTGGCTGCTGTGAAGTCCAGATCCTCTAGGCCAGAGATGTTGAACTCCAGGCCTGGTGCTCCGCAGTGGCTGCAGGTTTTCATTCTAACCCTTTTCCTAATCAGTTACCAGTTTTCACTGTTAATTTCTTTTCCCTTCATGTTTAATAGCCCTGTTTTTAAGGGTTCAGTCCTCTGAATTGATTCTTCATTAAATTACAACCAAACAGAAATGAGACGTGAAACGAGCTGACAGATGACCAGCTAAACTGGGATTTCAAACTCCAACCAATCTCTTAATTAGAAGTTGAATTTGCCGTTCATTAAACCCGTTATTTAATTCCATGGCTTGTTGCTGCTCTCATTCTGCCACAGTAGACATTCCCAAAACTGTTAATTTTCATTTTTTTCTGAGAACACCATCAAGCTGTTGTGGTGACCTGTGAGATCAACCTTACCGAGACCGTCACCTTTCTTTATTTTCAGATATCGTGTGGTGGGCACAGGTGAGCTGGTCATGTGGCGGCACGTTTTGTGTCTCATTATTGTTTGGCTGCTAATTAAGGAGAACAAAACAACTAAGGGGCCTGAGTCAAGTCAATTAAAACAAAAGAATTAGCAAAAAAAAAAAACAAAAAAAAAAACTGGTCACTAATGAAGAAGATGGTCAGAATGAAAACCTGCAGCCACTGCGGCCCTCCAGGACTGGAGTTCGACACCTCATTTCAGGTTAAGGCCGAATGTTTGAGGGCGGGGCCAGACGGTGGCCCCATTATCTCCACAACTCATGGAAGTGCCATTCACCCGCAGTCCTTAACAGCAGAGCTTGACTTCCAGGCTCCAGTGTGCGCTGTTCGGCTGTGGGTCACTCCCTTATAGCTTATGTAACATCCTGGGTATCACACATCCAAAAACAAACCATGAAACAGTTACAGACAAGTCCAAGAAAATTCAAAAAGGACATTTCTTTGACTCTGAAACTGGAATGGAATAGAAGTCCAAATTGATTTATTAAACATATCCTGAATGGCAATGTCTTGTTTGGGCCTGTTGTGCTAACTAATTTCATTATCAAGGTGCCAGTGTTATTTGAACAAAAATGCCCTGCCATTTTGAGGGCTAGGGAACGCTAAAAATGTTTCCAGTTTAGATAAATTGTATTCTCTTGATGAAAGGTTTATCAGCAATGGGTTAGGAAGGCCTCAATACCTTCCTATTAACAGTCTGCCCATTGAATATTGGACACAACCGTTAAAATGTCTGCTCATACTGCATGTCACTGCTTCAAGCTACACACACTTCACTTGAGTGATTGCGACATGCCTCTCAACCAAAATGTGGCCTGACTTATTATTATTGCAGGTTTACTAGAACTTTCCCCTAATTTATGATTCGGAGACTTGTAGATCATCTAATTCGTGTTGCCATCAGGGAAAAGTAGAGTTTCTTCCCAATGAAGAGGTGTGTCCGCGAGAATTAAAAGATCTGTTGGTTGGTGAAAGTGAAATTTACATATGCAAGCGGCAGACACACAAAGTGCTGGCGTTGGCGAGCAGGGGCTAGTGTGTTTTTATACACACACATACACACATACACACATATATATACATATATATATACATATACATATACATATACATATACATATACACATATACATATATACATATATATACACACACACACACACACACACACAGCTCTATAAGATGTCTCTCTCAGGGGTGTCAAACTCCAGGCCTGGTGGGCTGCAGGTTTTAATTCTAACCCTTTTTCCTAATCAGTGACCAAGTTTCAATGCTAATTAATTTCTTTAACCTTCACTTTAATAGCTTTGTTTTTAAGGATTCAGTCCTTTAAAGTGATTCTTTCCTTCATTAAATGACAGCCAAACAGAAATGAGATGTGAAAAAAGCCAATAAGTGACCAGCTAAATTGGGGCTTCAGACTGTAACCAGTTTCTTAATGAGAAGCCCATTCATTATCTTGCTGTTAATTAAACTTGTTATTTAATTCCATGGCTTGTTGCTGCTCTCATTTTGCCACAGTGGCTGATTTTCTGTTTTTGTCAAAGAACACCATCAAGCTGTTTTGGTGAGCCAAGAGATCAATTTTACAGAGACCTCCACCTTTCTTTATTTTCAGATATTGTGCAATGGCCACGGATGAGCTGGTCATGTGGTGGTCCGTTTTTGTCTCTCATTGTTTGGCTGCTAATTAAGAAAAAAGAAACAACTAAGAGGCCGGAGTCAAGTGAATTAAAACTAAAGAAAAAAAGTTAATTAGCAGCAAAAACTGCTCACTAACAAAGAAGACGGTTAGAATGAAAACCTGCAGCCACTGCGGCCCACCAGGACTGGAGTTTGACATCCGTGATCCACACAGTACTTCCACATAAACGTTAATGATACTGCAAGAAATCAGATATTACAACTATTCAGTACAATCAAGTAAATTACCTTTAATTGTGTCCATAAATACATGTAGAGTAAAATAAACAGGAAACAATGCAGTGAACAACCTTAATGATTTAATATGAAGCTAAACACATTGGGTCAAATGAAGTAAACAAGCTGTACAGACAAGAGAGAATGATGCAGGGGCGACTTAATGCCTCTGTCCAGAGGGGGGTGTGTGTGTTCATTTCTTGCCCTTATCATCCAGCATGTGTTCTGATAGGACAAACAAGCTGTCAGCTACCTTTAAATATTTTTTTCCCCCCCATTGGGTGAGTGTACATCATTTAAATATACTGTACATGCATTTCAAAAACTACTTGTTCAAAAAAATGTACCTGGCCCTGTGATTAAAACTCCCAGTTAAATTAAACCATTTTGTATGGCAGTTCTCAGTGCGTATAGGTCAAACAGTGTCTTGAAGGATATAGAAATTAGCACTGGACCCTGGTGCCTGTAACAAGACCATCATGATGCAACTTGTTTGAAAACATTGG
>JANRMT010062850.1:17636803-17660313 GCA_026402145.1 Polypterus bichir lapradei | reverse complement strand
ATCGTGAACCTTTGACCCCACAACCTAACTTCCATTTACATCGGTGTAAAACAGACACAGGCAGAGATCCTATATTTATTTACACTTTTGGATATTTAAGTACACTTAATATCAGATACGTTTTTTTTTTTTCTACTGGAGTAGTTCTTTTCCAAAACGGTAACTTGACTTTTATTCAAGTATATGGCCATTGGGTTCTTTACGTAGCAGTGTTATGAGCCTTCAAAATGAGGCATGAAGTGCGAGAAAAGAATGTGACAATAAAAGCTCCCACCTCGCTCCACCAAACTTGGTCATTTATACTAAAAGTCAAATTAAATGGCAATTCGATGGCTTTGTTTGCACTTCCTGCCTTACCCCATCAGTTTACTTTTAAAACGGCAGACTTGACACACCATTAGTTAAGGCTGCCACACATTTTCGAATTTGCTTCACATTGACACAGCACCAGTCAAGTGTGGCTGATTCATTCAGTCTCTCAATTAAGTTTTATTTTCACAGTCAGACAGCAGGGACTAGCATACGATTACCCCAGCCCAGACGGGAGTTGCTATTTTGATGCAGAAGATGAGCGATTACTCAGCAATCCTAACCAGCTCAAATGGTCTATAATGTAAAACGTAATCAAATCCTGCAGGGCAGCACCACAGCAGGCAGCCATTGGGATGCTTCAAGTTACCCTTCGTCATACTAACTGGTAGTTGTGGGGAGCTTTACGTCCTCCTTCAGTGTAGGCCTACAAGTGTTTTTGGAAGAGAGGCAACATTTCAATTCATGAACATTCAATTTAGAGTTGAAAAACTACTTTAATAATATTGACCCCAACTTTAAAAAGAAATCGTTTCTGATAACCAGAGCCTCTAGGCCAGGCGTCCTCAGTGGCTATGGGTTTTAATTAGAACTGGCTGATAATGATAGTTGGTGTTTAACTCTATGCCTGGTTAGTGCCTTTATTCATCAAAGACAAATTTTAGTTACTTTGTAGATCAGAGGTCCTCAATTACAGTCCTGGAGGTTTGCTATGGCTGCAGGTTTTCACTTTAACCAATTTCTTAATTAGAACCCCTTTATTTACTACTAAAGCAATACATTTTTTGGGCTTCATTTTAGTTCTCTTGCCTGTTACCATTCAGAACCCTTAATTGCCTATTTTAGATTTTTGCAGCTGCATTTAAGTTTTAATTGGTGCCTGTTTTATTAATCAGACAGTTAATAATGAGATGCAGATAACCAATAAACCAGCAGCTCTCCAGCTAAAGTGCTTACCATGAAGTATCTGTGATACAAAATGTCCAGAAATGAATAAGAGGACCATTAAGTTTAAATCTATTCTGGTCCACAAAACATATGGATAATGCTCTCACAAAAGGAATTAAAATTACTCTTGGATGAATGCAAGCATTAACAAGCTAAATTGTTCAATACCAAGTTTCATTATCAGCATGGCCTGCTTTCTAATTAGGAAACTAGTTGGAATAAAACCGTGCAGCCACTGCAGCCCCACAGGACTGCGATTGAGGACCCCTGTTCTAGGCCAAGGGGTGTCAAACTCTGATTCAGGAGGGCTGAGGTTTTTGTTCCAGCCACTTTAAATTAGTTAACAGTCACTGCGGCTAACTGAACAGACTTTTCTTTTTATTTTGCGCCATAATGTAAGTAAACTTTCATGTTACCAGATTCATGTTTCCCCTAAACAGAAGCCAAACATATGCAAAGCAAGCCAACAGATACCTAACTCAGGGGTGTCAAAACTGTTCACATCCTTGACCTTTCTCAGTCCAATTAGTCTACTATTTAGCTGTTACTGAAACTTGCTTAATTCATCGGCTTGTTAATATTCTCATTCTCCCACACCAGTCATTTCCAAAAATAAGCCAAGATCACCTTTAAATGTTTTCTGAGACCTTTTTCTTTGAGACAAATTTTGTATGAAAGACATGGAACTCAAGTTAGCCTGGTCATATGCCAACTCCCATTTGATCTCGTTAGTATTTGTCAGCTGTTAAAGAACAAATGAAACAATTAGGATGTAAGTCAGTTAGAACCAAGACAGCATGGTATGTTGCATTAACATTAGTAATTGGTTAATAATGGAGAAAGTTGCTGGAATGAAAACCTGCTACCACTGCGGCCCTCCAAGGACAGACTGACTCCCCTGCTCTAGGCCACTCTGTCTGCACACAAGGCACTGGCTTCAGCAAAATGTTAGTAAATAACCACTACCAAGATGATACGATTAGTTTGGTAAAGGTCCCTTTCACCCAAGATTAGATGTGGATCTGAAATTATCCAAACGAGCTGCAATACCCCTTAAATACACTCTATTTGTCCTTCGGATGCACTAAACAGTTAACAGAAATTGTTAGATATGGCTCAGCTAGACTTCATGTGCTCTTAGTCTGTATGTTCACACATCTACTACTGCTTTGAAGAAAACCTGAATTGAAGATTTTAATCAGTCTCACATTTGCCAATGCACAGAGACAACTAAGCATGCATGTTACAGAGCCTATTGTTCATCCACACTTACTCTTTTTTTACTTTCTCATATACATAATATAGAGAAATAGGAATTGTGAAAAAAAATTTGACCTCAATATTTTGATGAATCTTGATGTTTTAGACCTGCTGGTGTCTGAAAATATTTTTGAAATGATACTTGTGTGTGTGTGTGTGTGTGTGTGTGTGTGTGTGTGTGTGTGTGTGTGTGTGTGTGTGTCTGACCTCGGTCAATAAGATTTTGTACACCTGCTTCATATCAAAAATAAGGAATCCTATCAACTTTTGGGCCACTTCCGGAACACGTTTTAGATTCTTTTAAGTAAACTATGGCTATAAATAAAAATATGATTCAAATGTTGTGGATATTAGAAATGAAAAATAAGTAGATATGCAATTTGAGAAAAATTGTGCAGCCAAAACTGGTACTTTAGCTGAATACTTTTCTGAATTTAAGTAAACTGTGGGTATAAATTACAGATATATATACAAAAATTGAATACTCTATTTATAATGATAAAAAGCAAAACATATGAAATTTTAAAATACTACTTCCGGTTGAATAATTTTTCTATTTAAAAACAACCATCTGAATGTTTTGTAACAATGCAAATATAAATATGTACACATTAAAAACTGCATTAAATATAACATTTTCAATAACTATTAATTTTAATTTATACATCAGTTTAACAACAACATGTAAATAGTGAACATACCATGTAAATATAAAGATGTAATGGGAACAGAGCAATAAGCTGCTAGGTCCCTGTCGTGTTTCTGGTAATGTATTTAATTCTATGATTTTTTTTTTTTTTTTTTTTTTTTTTAAATTCCGACAATCATTATCATAATTAAAGGTCGCTAAATGCAACAAACACTTTTCCTATGTTTTTAGGTGACTAACTCTTTTTACTTTGCACGTAATCGAGGTAATGCACATGTCTCTCTATATATAAAAAAAATTCCTGGAATAGAAAAGCAAGGTGACGATACATGATCTTCTCGGAAGACATTGTAAAGACCCGCAAGACAAAAAAGACTGGCCACGGAGCGTCTCGCGGGGACTGTAAACATGAGACTTGGTGCCAAGAGATTGTCCCTGGGCCGTCTTGTAGGGACGTGGAACATGAGATTCTTCATCTTATCAAGTAAGAGCACAGCCAGCCAGCAAAACATTCAGTCATGTAAAGCCACGTGGCACACAAAGATCCTGTGCTCTCAGCAAAGAAGAAAGAGCAGGGCGGAGAAAAGAGACCCAAGGCACAATACATATGCAGAGAAAGGTACAGAATATGAAAGCAGTAACAGTCAAAAAAGTATTGTAGCGTCCCAGCCAAGCTGAAGCCTTTTTTGTTTTAAGTGACTGTTAGGTCCGATTGAGGGAGGGCAGAGTACAGCACGGAAGACTGATAGCTGGGTGCTGATTGATGCAGTAAGGGGGAGGTGAGACCTCTGGGAGGAGGGGTTGGAGAAGGTGATAGAAAGTTGTGTTTGGGGTTACGCAGTCGGCGACTGTTAAAGTAGAACTTTTGTGACACTTTATTACGTCAGTCGCTACAGTATCAAAAAAGATAGTACAGATCGCATTGATGCACGCAAACAAAAGGAAATTAGTTTAAGTCAGAATTTCAAAAATGGGGTTTAACTCGCATGCATTTATTGGTTACTTCGCAAAAAAAATTATTAACTGCCGATTATGTGGATCGTTTTGTCTGTGCTGAAATTCCAAACAGAGAAGCCTGTCCTAAATTATAGTACAAAGTCATTAAACACTCATTAAGTCTCACAGACCTCATTTAAACGATTCAGCATATTGGGACACGAAAGATTCCAAATATTGTTTTTACAGAAGTTCTGAAATAAAAGTGAAACTAATGAAATAGCAACAATTCAAAGAAAAAAAAGAAATCTTACAAGTGTGTATCCAGAAAACCAAACACAGGGGTTGGCGAGCGAAGCGAGCAGGGAGCAAAGCCCCCTAGTAATCATGAAAAAATTCCACCACCGTTTGACCTCCCTAAGTGCAAAAGTATTTTAATATAAAGTTTGATTACAGAGATAAATGATTGTGTATCAATATTATCAATTAGAAATGAGAAACAAAGATATTTGAGAAATACTGCTCAACTGGAAATGGTTCTGATGACCTTTCTCAGTATACGAGAAAGTCGAGGGGAGTGCACTCAATTTTCATTTAATATAATTAATCATACTGCCAATCAAAAGTTGCTGTTGGGACTTTTTTCATTCAGGTCTCAAGCTTCATTATTTCCTTGCTCTATATTATAAGAAATAAGTGGGTCAAGGATCAAAAACGCATCAAGGGCCCTTTAACCTCTTTGGCATAAACCCTAAGCATGGCACAGAATTCTACGCAGTTACAGTTAACCACAAGTCAGATTTTATGGCCCAAATAATGCTCGGACAGTATTCTACTGCCATCTAGTGGATGAAATATCATGCTGCAAAATGTCATGAATATTTCTATGTATTTTGCCACTGTAAGATAACTCAGCAATATCCGTAAGTGGGGCACAGCCTCCAACTAAAGACAATGGCAAACGATGACCCATAAAGGCAGTTTTAGAACGAAGAAATTGAACCATTCCTTGAAATCAAGCTATAGTAATGACAATGTGAAATTGTGAATTGTGAGAAAGTGAAGCTGACGAATAACATGGCACTGTACGATCAAACCACCAGGATATGTCCAGTGAATTTGGTTGTGTGGTGCAACAGTACCTGCATGACAAAAATGCAAAATAATTGAGATCAACTGCAAGGACATGAAAGAAGATAGCCAAGAGAAATGTACAAGTAATTAAGCCTTTCACTGTGATAGCCTACGATAACACAAGGGGCACTGTGGTATAGTGGGTCCACAGCTCACTGGGCAAAGGCCAATTTAAATAAATAATCACCGCACCCGAGGCGGCTTCGTGAGGGGGGCGTTGTTGTAGCAAGCCGCGGGACGCTCGGGGGTGTGGGCGTTTCTCACCGAGTGCACAGGTGAGGAACTGCCCACATCCGTGATTGCTCCCGTGGCTAATGCTGCAGCTGTGATGGCCCCTCGCGTTATAAAGAAAGAAGCGTGATTTGGTTAGGGGAGGATCAGAAAAGAACGAAAGAGGTTACCGGGAGCAGGTCGGGGGGGGGGGGGGAGAGAGAGAGCTCACGGGCAGCTGCGAGAGCCTGGGGTGTTGGGCCTACACCCAGGCGTTTGAGTTGGATGTCAATCCCGCTGAGCGATCAGGTAGCGGGAGTGGCCAAGGGAAGGCAACTGGCCACAGAGAGGCCGCGGAAAGGCAGCGGAAGTCGGGAGACTTGGTGCTGGAATCCCCAACATGTGCGACCTGGTCGTTGTGGGAATCCAAGTCTCCGAGGCTGGATTGAGTGCCAGACCGAAGCCGGGGATCGGGAGGTCTCCAGTCTCGTGTGAGAGTGAAGGGAAGAGGGCAGCTGCAGCATGAGAGTGGCTCCCCTGTTGCGAAGCCTGGACAGGGAAAAGCAGGGGAGTCACAAGTTAAATGATGCACCGGGCTTGTTGTTTGTTTTAAAGACTGTTCCCAAAGAAATATTTTACCTCGTTTTAAAGGACTGTGTTTTTTCTATTTGATTTTAACCTCCACGTTTTATGGATTATTTATTTATTTAACGAAGAACTTTAAATTACTGCACTATTTATTTGAACACCTGTTTTGTTGACTGTTTGAAATAAAAGCACTGTTTCACTTTTAACCATCCCCTTGCTCAGATGCTCAATTATTGCCTTCACAGACTAGCTCACCGGTAACATTACTATTCGGGAGCCCTTCAACCCAAACACCGTCGGTAATGGGAGTGTGGAGCCAGAACCCGCATTGTCACAGGCACATGAATTGTGCAGGTCAGGCATTGACATTCTACCCTATTCATATGAAAGCAACCAAAAACCATAATTGTGCAAAGAAATGCGCTTCTATTGTCCTAAATGTAACACCGGGCTGTGCATTGGTGATGGTCCCAAAAGTATGACATAAAACGACATGTACTAAATCTGTATCGGTACAGTAGTGGACACTAGACACACATTTTCTATTTTATTTACGTTGACAGTTTGGTATTTACATGCTTCTGTTACAGAATATATATATTTTTTTTTACCCCCCCAACAACAAAAGTTTTTGTCTCGTTTTTTCTGGAGTAAATAAAGCTAAGGAGGCAAATGAATCTCAATATCCTCCAGTGCAGTGCTGATTCTTGTTCAACACCCCCACCTCTTAGAAAGGTTTCACCCTGAAAGCTATAAAATCTCTTAGGTCTTTGCTATATATAAAGAATAAGCAGAGTAGACCACCCTTCCTTGTAAGACTTTCTCTCAGTGGTGCTTGCTCGTACCTATAAAGCAAAGTCCCAATATCTGTAAAAGAACAGTGGGTTGACAAGTGCAGTGCGGAAAGGAAGATTCAAATTAAGCACTAAGTGACGGTTCAATGACAGTTTATTTTATATTTTTTTTGTTTTACAGTTTTTCTATACAAATGAAAAAACATTCTCAAGGTTTCAAATTATTGCAGCTAATCTCACCCTTTCAAAGTAGGGGAGAATGGGTTTTGGAGAGAACCGTGTGTAAATTAGTAGAAATCATCCATAAAGATGCACCTCTAAACAATCCCACACTGTCTCACAGTGAGACCCCCTCCCCCCGCCAAAAAATAGAATTGTCAAATTTTGAAAAACCATTCCCCAAACAATCTATACAAAAGAAAAAAAAAAAAAAAAAAAAAAAACTTACATAAAAAGCAAAAAGAAAAAAATATCCAACTCTAAAGACCAATCAGTATCAAGGACAGTTCTTCAGTATGTGCTTCATGGGAAGCAGTGGAAAAAGTTGGAAACATTTTAAATGAATTAACCAATGCATGAGCAGTGCAGTTTCTAAATTTGTAAAGCATTGATGCCCCAACCAAAACCAGCACCATTTGTTTGTATAACTCAAAAGATACTATTCTCTCCATGCACTCCAGATTTGCAGAGATCAGGAGAAATCCAACTCTGTGGGATGGGTGGTGCACCGTCTCTGTGCAGCAATGGGAGAATGGCATTTACTGCCCTGTACTAATGATCAGGTGTCATCTGGAAATACAACAAATATCTGCATACACTTCAGAGCTGCACTTCACTTCCCTCAGAGCTTCCCAGTTCACAGTCCTATCGTTTGAAAAATCCTGCCATGACTGGTCTATTTTTTATCCGCCTGTACACTTTGTAATTTAAATTTCTTATTGCCATTAAACAAAAAAAAAAAAACAAAAAAAAAAAAAACTTTGGAATAATCATTTTATATATAAAATGCAGTGTAATAAAAAAAATCTCTTTGGAATATCAGGTCAACCATGCACACCACCAAAATCCGTCCTCAACAGAAACTACGACAGCAATTTCTCTCTATATTTAAAAGAAAAAAAAAAAATCTGAGATCATCAAGATTGAAGTGGCTGATTAAGTCACACCAAGACCACAAATTCCTTTCCAAACACTTCCCGCACATATCTGTCACCTCACATTGCCTGCTGAATGGACTGGTGCCAACTCAGACCTGCTTTGTGCTAGCTACGCCCAACTATGCTGCACCCTTGTTAATAAACATGGCCATGTTATACATCCAGCACCTCCACCACAAGGCAGATTTAAAAAAACACAAACGCGTGCACATGCACACCCACGCACAGACTCGCACATATACAGATACTCACGCCCAGTCTACAGGTGCTGGAACCTGTTAAAAATAATTTAAAATGGCAATGCCAAATTTTAAATAGATGGTGTTCCTTTTTTAATATATAGAGGACAGACAAATGTAGCATACATTTTCCTAAAACAAAAAACTGTAGATTAGCTGGAACTGAAACTGGATTATTACATTTAAGGATGTACGCTTTTAAAACCATAAAAAAAAATAGGTTTAAACCATATATATATATTTATATTTATATATAGGAAAATTACTTAATCTGCATTAAAATTCTCATGAAACACAAAAAAAAAAAAAAAAATTTAACCAGTTTTTTTTTTTTTTAAATAGTTCCCAAAAACTGCTTCTTATTCTGGCAGGCACTTCTCTGGAAAGCCTAATTCCTCAGTGGTCTAGGCAGCTCTTCTAGTTCTTTTGTTTTTGTAGAGAAAACAATCTGCAAGATAGGGGAGGGAAAACAACTTTAATATACAAATTGTATGAAAACAACTATTATCCATTAATTATACATCTTAACTGAGGTGAGATGGTTTATAATGTCATGGTATATATAAGGGCTTGAAAAGATACAAAATTATAGTGAATATTCATTTGAATTGAACCGATTCTAATAATATGAACACTATTTAAAAGTGCCAAGAGCAACAAAGAGACAACTAAAAGGACTAAAGAACCAGTTCCCGTTTCTCATTTTCAATCTGCATACCTGGATCAATGCTGAATTAAGGATTAAGCCATCCGGTGATCTGGATAGTGCATGCCGCCATCATACCCATCTTGTACAAAGTCTACATCTTCCATGTTATGCATATCATTTTCTAGGTGGTCCATACCCATGTCACCTGGGTAGCCATAGTTGACAGGATATGCCTGATCCATTTCTGCAAGGGGAGGAATACTCAAAATTATTTATCTACAGAAGTAAAGCAACACTGAGCCATCTACTCTGTTTAAATACAGACAAGAAACATTAAAATAAGGCAGAGACTTTGGATCCTCAGCATTCAATAAATGGTGCTGTGTAATAATTAACTTCTTTTGAATTAATTTTAATTGAATTGGTTTTTAAGAAATGTTTCCCTGAATTTCTTCATCGTTTCTCTGAATTGCTTCATTTCTTTCCTTAAATGGCACCCAAGCAGAAGTGAAATGTGAAGTGAGTGAGCCAACAGAAGATCAACTAAGTCAGGGCCTCAAACTCCAGCCAGTTGCTTAATGAGGCGCTGAGCCTTGTCGTTAATTAAACCCGTTCTTTAATTCCATGGCTTGTTGCTGCTCTCTTTATGCAATAGCAGACATTTCCGAAATTATGGATTTTCTCTTTTCTATGAGCAGTTTAGCATTCCTGAGACTTCACCTTTCTTTATTTTCAGATATTGTATGAAGGTCACAGTTTGCTGGTCCTGTTTTGGCTCAGTTTGTATCTCGTAATTGTTTGGCTGCTAATTAAGGAAAATGAAACAATTGAGGGGTCTGAGTCTTCAAGAGTAAGTCAAATAAAATGAATTCAAAATAATTTAATTAGCAGCAAAAACAGGTCACTAATTGAGAAAATAGTTAGAATGAAAACCTGCAAACACTGCGGCCCTCCAGGACAACAGTTGGGCACCCCTGTCCTAGAGAGTAAGAATGGAATAGCACTCCAAAAAAAGGAAATCTAACACCAACATCTCCCTGCAGTAACTGGGCCAGTTAGTCGGATGAACTATAGGAAGAGGCGGACATCTTCATTTAAAATGTTCCTGGGAACTTTAAGGCAATTCAGAGACAGATTTTTAGCTAAATTAATAATTCCAAAAAAAGTTATAACAAACATATCATAAACCCATTATAAGTGTGCACTTAAGACTGTAGAAGGAAGAAATAAATCAAATAATGTGGTTGGAACTTACCATCTTGATAATGATCCATATTGATATTGTGAGCCTAAGGGAAATAGAAAAAATCTTTAGTGACAATCTACAACTTTTTAGAATTACACTAAACTGCATACATGAAATCAACGGTGACAACACACCATACACTATTGCAATGAAGAAAACAGCAAACTTTGCAACATTTTACATTATGACACCTGTAACTACAGGGAAAAGGATAACCCTTTCTAAAAGGCCTGACGTTTTTTTACAGCTGACATTAAAGCTCTGGTCCAGTGGACTTTCTGTATCTAAGCCTACATGTCATCCGCATTTTTCACAGTTAATTTGCTACCATGTATTTTACAAACAAAGCCCTTCCACATTCAGGGATCATCATAACGAAGGTTCAAAATATAATTTTTCCTAAGAGTAGGAAGGCAGGATATTCAGTATGGTGGTCCCAATGTTTGTCAACTGGAAAAACAGCAATTGTACATAATTCTTAACCAAAGCAATTTCACTAACTTCTCATTTAATTGGTGTAAACACCAAGATCTATTAAAATGATAAAGGCCAGGGTTTATATATTATATTCAACTCTACAAACAAGAGTTTGAAGTTGCAGTAGAATGCGTTGATCTGGAATAACTGCAACACTGTCTATATCAACATGCCTCTTATTTACTTAAGGGGCTCAACAATAAATAAAGGTTTCTCAGATTCTGAAGTGTCACTTACTGCTTCCCAGGCAGCAGGATCATGTTTAAACAGAGAGTGGGTCAGCTCTACAGATACTCTCTTTTTGTAGTCCAAATTCTTGTCTTCAGAAATGCGGAAAAGAACAGCAGCAGCATAGGTAGCTAGGATGAAACAAGGAAAGATGCAGAGGAAGAGCATTTGAGAGCAACAGGTCTGTTAGTTTAACATATGTTTTGTCTTATGCAAAATTACCATGGCGACAACCAGTAGAGCAAGGTTAAACATTCCACACTCCCCACGCAAATTAACACACACACACACTGATGAGTCCAAATAAGACTGAAAAACTCACCAATGCCTTCATTGCTGGAATGCAGAAGCTCCATTAGTGGAGCCGAGGCACCTTCACCATCAATAACTTCAGCCGCTTTTTTGTCCAGAGAAAGCTCACAGAGAACCCCAGCAGCCACCCTCTTCACGTTCTCAATCGGAGAGTACAGGAGCTGTGCCACAGGATTCAGTTTAGCGGAGTGGTGCATTTTTTTTTTTTTTTTGTAAACAGTGATTCTTACCCGATTTTCAGGGATAGTGACAAAACAGTCTATAAGAACAAGTAACGCAGTCTCTTACCTGCACAAAAAGGGGAATAGTATTTAGGTTGGCAATGGCAGTACGGTTGGTGGGATCCCGGGCAAGGATGTGTAATGCACCAGTGGAGCCTTCTACAATCTCTTCCATCCTCACTCCATCCTGCGTATAAAGCAGCAAGTTATCAACCAATAATACAAGACAAATTTCATCTTCTCCAACTGCCCCCAGCTCCTTGGTTCATGACTTTCCTGCAAAGTTCCTAGTTAAAGGACACTTATTTAATACTATGCAAAGCAGAAAAGACGCCATTTACACAAGCCCCAATAAACATTTAGTCCTGCACCCAAAAACCACCAATCTCTGATAAACTGTAACCAAAGTTTTATTACCTGGTATGTCTGCTGTGAGGTGTTGTGACGCAGAATATCCTGGTGGGACTTGACCAGCAGCTGAGTAATGTAAGATATTGCTCCAGCCTCTCTGAGCGGAGCCTGGTTAGATTGACACAATGCCAGGTTGCGAACCAGTCCTACGGTTGCCTAGAAACAGTGGGGTAGGGATTTGAGGGGGAAAGGGTGAAAAAAGTTAACAGACTAGCAACTTCTCACACTGCTGAATAAGGACTTGTATTTCACATCAGCATTTTACCTTGATCACTGGCCAATTATTTGGCTGCTGAAGGAGCTGGACAATGGCAGGGATGCCATAGTGGATGCGAACAGCATTTTGAGCAACTTCAGCATCAGGATGGCGGCTGGTTAGGTGTCGAAGGGCACAAACAGCTGGCTCAACGATATCCTGTTTTGATGAAGCACGCAAGATGGTGTGGATCAGTGCCTCAACTCCATTATACTGGGTAACCATGGTTTTGTTGCGACTGTTGTTGCAGGTCAAGTTGGAAAGGATGCCCGTGGAACAGGTCAAAACATCCAAGTCACCCATCTCCAGTTGATTAACCAACATCTGAAGCAAATTATCCAGGCCGTCCTTATAAAGCAAGAGGCAGAGTGATCAGTATGAGTGCACATGAAGAACTGGTGGTGAAACTATCTGTAGCCATCTTTTTGTACCTGTTTAGTGGCAGCATCAGAGAGATTCCTCATTGTCCACAGGCAGTTCTGTTGCAGTCTGGTCTTTCCATCTGTCACATGTTTCCCAAGAGCCTGCATGCCACCTGAGTGATTTGGGTTAGACAAGATATCTTAGGAAAACAGGAACAAGCCTGGAGTTAAATACCTAAAATCCACACTTATCTCTGTAATTTTCTTAGCATCATACTGCATCAGAACCACTTTGATTGTAATGTAAATTCCTCCGTGAGGCATTATAACACGGCTGCTGTGCACATTAAGTACTTAATTCTTGTCCCATAGACTTTAAGGCAACTATAGCAAAGTCAGGCCACCCACAAGTAGACATTAAAACACACCCATCAATTTTTCCCCAGAAGACTGCTGCAAAAGAGCCAGCATCAATACCAGAATTATCAGGCATGAGGCTAAAACAGGATACACAAGGTCCAATTTAGTGTTAGCAGTCTACCTGAAAGAGTAAACTGTGTGCGGAAAACAAGCATCTCTGAAGGAAACACTCCTATGCATGGAATTTCTAGATTTCACATACTTACACAGAACTCCAGCCAAGAATCACTACTGGGTCCAGGCACTGTGAAGCCATGGAACTGCCTACTGCACTATGTTACTTCTAGTTGAATAAAATGGTTTTTCAGTTGACCAAAATAACACCTTTATAAATAGATTTACCAGCTTCAACGATGGCAGGTTTGTTGCTAGGGCACACAGACAACACTTTCAGCACTCTACTGGTTGTCCAGAGAAGCTTTTCATAATCAGAGTTGCGCATGATATGTACCAGGCCTTCAGGGCCTCCATTTGCCAGGATGATCAGCTAAAGAGACAAAGGCAGAAGAATGAAGCGTTTATTACTGGTTCCAGGTTGGCAAAAAATGTCCCCCACTAGTGAGAACTGTTTCATAATAAACACCTCCAGCAGTGTCTCGATTTTAATACTGCATATATGCTGGTAACCTTGAGGTTTAATAATATATGATCCCGGTCAAAACAAACAAAGCTGCACCAACACATCCCGATTTCCGTAATATCACCACTTGCCTGAATCATTTCTATACATGTGGAAAGTTAAACATTTCAACTTTTACACACACCACTCACCCCTATCACTCCAATTCAAAGTTATCATATTTTACTTTTCTCAAGCATTTCACAGGACACCTTTATCACACAAATGCTACTACTGTTGAGGTTCTTAGTAAGTGACACAGATGCAGTGGTTTGCTTCACTGCCTCAGCTTTTAAGCCGTAGATTCAAATGGTTATCCACAAACTGTCAATGGAGGGTGCACATCTTTCCTATGCCTAGATAGGCTTTTTCTAGTTACTCCAGTTTTCCTCCAAATCCCTAAAGCAGGTTACAGTGACAAGTGGGTCCTAAGATGGTCCTACAAGTGTATCATGTGACCCCATCTAAAACTAGTATCTGCTTTACACCCAACGTAACTAGGATTGGAACCTAGCAAATCTCCCCAATTCTATCATTTACTGTCAAAATAATCGAAACAATTCAGTAAGGCAGAATTTTATCACCACAATATTACCCAAATTTATTTAAGACCATACATTTTAACTGAGCTTCATTAATCATTTACTCAAGTTAAATACTGTATTTTAAACCCAGCCTTACCTTGCTTTCCTGGTTGCCAAAAGACAACAGCTGCAGGCAGTCTGTGGTGATAGCAAGGAATTTTGGATTGTTCTTCCTCAGTAGAGGTACCATCTTTTGGAGGCCATCTGCCAAACGAACTGCCATCTTTGCTCCCTCCTGATGTAAAAGCAAGTTGTGTAGGGTAGTGATAGCATAGAAGAGCACCGCTTCAATTGGAGAACTGGTGCGTAAAAAGGAAAAGGATGGATCATTAGTTGGACCATTACATGAGAGATGATAAAGACTGCATTCAAGGATGTATACATCTCCTTCAGAAAAAGATTTAGGATGCAAAAGGAAAAGCTTTTGTGTGCATGTCATATATGTTTCTGCAAATGCATTTGGTTCTGATGCTCTACATTATGCTACTCAAACTTAAAATACCAACATTAAAAAGCAATGCAGTCTTAATGGTTTTGAACATTACTACCAGAACTTATAGTATAGAAGAACTACAGTGTAGCAAATTGGAAACTGAGCTTGAAAATCACAAGGTTGCAGATTTAATTGTTGCTGTGTGATCCTGACTAAGTCACTTCTGTGCTTATGCTCCATTATTGTATTGTTTTGAACATCTCCACTGCACTGGCTCCTTGCTTGTCTGCATCCGCACAGTTTCAGCTGTTAGAATAGAATCCAGTCTCCTGTAACCCAAAACTGGATTAAGCACATTTAAGAATGCACTTTTGTACTCAATTATGGGAAACAGTATCTACTAAATAGTAGTAATATTGTCATATACAGAGAGTTCAGTTATGTTTTTCTACTTGAATATCTAACCAACAGGCAATATTTTGAGATTTTCAAGCACCATGGTAAATAAGAATGTATATTATGCTATATAAAATCACTCCAAGGATAAACCAAAGTACATGGTGTAGGTATAACCTGTACTAAAACAAAACAGTTTTAAAATTGAGTCATGATAGCACAATTAATTTATTGCTACCTAAAACTGAAATTACAGACAATTCCGTGCACAGCAATAGTTTTCCTGTGAGGTGTGAAGTTCTGATGATATTACCAGCAAGAAAAAGATTATGGAAAAGCATACCTCAGCATGCGCACAAGTGCAGGGATGCCACCCGATTTGAAAATTGACAGGAGGCCCTCACGGTGATGGGAGAGGTTGTGAAGAATGCTTGCAGTGCAGCGAGAAGTCTCCATGTCGCTGGTGTTCTGCATGGTGCGTACCACAGCAGCCACCATCTGAGGGGACTGCATCAAAGCATGTCGTGAAGCTTGTTTCCGTGCTAGCTGATTAACAATCATTGCTGCCTTGCTGACCACCACCTGAAAGGCCAAGAGCAATTTAACTTCAGTCAGTCATACATTTCTGAATTCATAGTGTGCTCCTCAAACAAATGCATCCATCATGTTTGTATGCACAGAAACAGACATTTGATTCTTGATAGCTTTATCATGTTCTTCCATAGGTTCTAGGCACACATACACTAACCTGGATCCAATGCTACTAAAGTTCCACTTCACAAATACAATCTCATGTATGGTCAGGCTTAAAATGACATGTGAAAACTGACTCTCACTCAAGATTTTAGAGTATGCACATCCCTAACCACACTGTACCTGGTCCTCATCATTCAGCAGCTTGGTCAGTTCTGGTATGGCACGTGTTGCCAGCTCAGCATCATCTTGATAATTGATGAGATGGACGATGGCAGTTTTTAACATCTGGGAAGGTTCGGCCAGTCGCTGGACATTAGTTTGCTGGCTTGGGTCTAACTGAGTAGAAAGTATTTGTGTGCCTTCATCTAGAGTCTCTGGGTACATGGCAGCTCTCACTCTCTGAGCTCTGGTCATGGCAAACTGGGTATCCATTTCTGTACAGTCAAAAAAAAGTTATATCAAGAGACAAAACCTACTTTAAAGAAATAATTTGTTGAAACCTGCACAAAGACAACAGGGCTTACCTGGCAGGGTATTTTGTGTATAGGTCGTTGTGGTATATGTGGTGTACTTCTGAGTGTAATCATCATCATCTGGTACACCATGCAGAGAATGGCTGGCAGTCTGGATCCCTGAATCATAGGTGTAAGTCTTCTGCCACTCACCTACTTTAACCGGACCCTCCAACACCATGTCCAGCTCTGCCATGTTCAGTCCTGAGATAATAAAATAAAACCACACATAAAAGCTCATTCACCACCTACAATAGAAAAAAAAAAGTCTACGATGCTGTAGAAGTCAAGTGCTCATTCAATTCTTTATCAAGTCTGTACAAGTCAACTGTTAAGAGTGGTGGGGACAATAAAACTTAACCTCGAATTGTCTTACAACAACATTTATGATCCACAGGAATCCACTTATTTTGAATCCAAAGTATGGTTGGCTTTAATATATTGGATTGTTTCTTTGTACACATGAAACTCTCTTACTAAACTGAACAAACTGAATAGCATACTGATATGCAAGTAAACAAAAAGATCCACACACTATGTTTGAAACTGAAAATAGTAAACTATATGTGGGAAAACTCAACTTTGGGACTCTGCTTTAGTACCTCAGACTAATGAACCAGGTTATTTGTATACTTCTCCACATAAAAAAATGAAGTAAATTTTGTGTTTTCTTTGCATTGTTGCATGCTACACAAGATTACTGTTTATTCTGTGTTCTTTCATGTGCCATCTTTTGTGCTGCACTATGAATTAAGATTTCACATAGAATAGTGTCACAGACCCAAACTGCAGTATTTATCTGCAATCCAGAGAAATGTGACCACATTTTGCTCACAATAAAACAAAAGTGATTGTTTAAAATAGCACACAAAGAAAAACTGAAATTTCTATGGATCAAGATTCTTAGGAAAGCAAACTCAAAGGATTGCAGCTTACTGTAGTATAATTTGTACAGATTTTCTAAATTGGTGCATATATGTATAAACAAACTCAGAAAATTGCTGGGTAAAACATGCAAAACTTCATGGAGTCATCATTTAAAACTCTGATATCCATGCAAAGCACTCACTGAAGGTTTGGGTGATGACAAAGTTTTTCTCAACTGCTCAGCAGAACACTTTCTTGGTACTCATGCACCAATTGATTTGTCACCAATCTATACTGGCTGATTCTCACTATAAAAGACTAAAAAATCTAAGGAGCAGGGGCATAGCTATGGTCCCCCGCACTTCCCCAATTTAGAAACCAGGACACCACACCCCAGCTTCATTTTCATTAATGTTAATCAACAACTGCCGATCATTTGAGCCAAACATATTCAAGGGAACCCCCACAAAACTTCCCAACCATGAATGAAAGGAGCCAAGCTAAACTTAAAGACTAAAATTAACAATCCCCCCCCCCCCAAAAAAAAAAAAACAAAACAAGAATAAAAACATTAGAGCAGTAATAAACTGAAAAAAGTGGCTTTTAGATTGCAAACCAAGTTATTTCCGCTGTAGAAAAAGTTGTCCTGTGCAATTAGACGAAAAGCTACTTTAATGAATTCAGACCTTTTTTATTTTGTCCTATAATTAAGACTAACACTGCTTGTCTGACATTGGATGGTGAGTGAGCTTATGTTTTAGTACTGCAGCTCAAATTTTCAGTAGGATAAAAAAGAATTTGGAAAAGCTTAGTACACAATAGGTTTACTAGCTTAACACCAAAGTTTTCCTATTTTTCTCACAAACTTGTTAAGCGTGTTATGTTAGCTTTGTATATTCTTGAGAAGCTCTTAACATTTGACAGATTTGCAACTTTTTTTTTTAATGTTTGTAGCGTGCACTTTTGTCTGTGTGTCTCACATTATAGGTTTTAGCAAAAAATACAAGTGCCGCTTAACGAAAATGGTAATCTATATTTATAATTACACCTCAAGAATCAGCAATGTCTAGTTGGTACACCTTGTGGGACATGTCAGTCAGTCAATCATTGTCCAACCCGCTATATCCTAACACAGGGTCGGGGGGTCGGCTGGAGCCAATCCCAGCCAGCACAAGGCAGGAACAAACCCCAGGCAGGGCGCGAGCCCACCACAGACCTTGTGAGACCTGTATAAATAAATTTAAATGTATATTTTGACAGCAAAAAAAATTGTAGTGCGTTAATGATTAAAAACTACTAAAACCTACAAGTGCACATTTGCTTACATGTAAGCAGTGCTTAAATGCCAGTACCAATTAATTGAAACAATGCTGGTGAATCTATATTTTTTGCTAGACAAATGGTGAAAACTACTTTTTAAAGTAAGCTTTGTTTCAGAGAAGCACATTACAGAAGAATGTAAGCAACATGACAGTTGCAATTATGAGAAGCACTTTATTTTCTTAAAAATATTATGGATACATATTCTCTATACATATTTTATTAGTTAAAAAGTATTTTAAGTGAAATATTTTAGCATTTTTATGAACACTGAATGGCAAGGCAACAGAGTTTAATTTTATTAATGAAAAAGTGAAAAGGTAACATCTGTGGTCTATAGAAACAGTTATACATAATAAAGTTCATAAAATGTAAGTTATGAGGATAAAGTAATTCATAACACTGTTTTTGATGAGGCATTAATGCAATTTATTTACTTTTTATTGCGTTTTACTCTTAATTCCTTTTTACTTTTAACTACATTTAATTATTCATTGGTAATTAAAAAGATAGCTGTGGTAAAAATACTAAAGCAACGGATTTTCCATCTATAATAACTAAGGATGAAACCATCTTCCCTCCACATCCCACATATTCTTTTATATACCAACTCTTTAAATACAATTGCTTTCTCTAATGGAGAGTGGGCAACCTGTGCCGGCCCCCGGTGGTTGGCACGCATTGCCAGCAGGGGGTAGAACCCCCAGTAGATTTGAAAATGACAAAATGTGATGGGCATAAAAGTCCTAAATTAAAATGTTTTGACTGTAGATCCTGTGTTAAACTTCATATAGGTTAGACATCCTTAAACAATAACGCACCACAAAGCAGACAACACCAAATTGCTTGTCTTTCCTGTTCAAGCTGGTATAATTCAGTTTGTGAATGGGCAGTTCCAAACCACCAGGCCGAAATTAAAATGTAGTGCCATTTTTATGTTATTAATTTTTAAAGAGTGTTTGAGGCAAGCTATTTAAAAATAAGTGTGACAATCACAAAATAAAAGTTCCCTTTCATACCTAAGAATTTACAGTTATATTTTTCACTAAATTATTTGGAGAGTTGTACAGATTATACCTCAATGGAAAAAAAGAGCATTTATGTTTTAAACACAGTATGCTTTCAGTAATGGATGTTCTTTGAACAACTCTATTAGAACTCAGAACTTTAAACTTATTTATTTTACTCTTCACCAGATATATTTATCATTGCTTACCTTGTCCAGCCATGCGTCCCCTAGCAACTTCTGGTCAAGACTGTTCAAAGCCTGATAAAGAGAAAGAGAGGAGGACATGGAGAAACTGGTGTCAAATTTTGCCTTAAACAAAAGCACAGCACTTTTGACCAATAAGCAATAGATAATTAAATGCTGTAAAACACAAATACATAAATACATTCACTTTTAGGTTTTAATCCAATATTTTCAAGTGTATCCTAAGAATCTGGCAAAAATCAGCCCAGGAACACAACAAACATGGTCTCATATTACCTATAAATATTATACTTAACAAAAACATCACAAGGCACCAGGGACAAGTGGACTGGTTTATGGACGCTTACCTGTTTTCATGTACTCAGACTATAATTCAAGTATGATCAGGGGCATTAATTCATACAGGCTTGTCATATCACTGAAGGTCATACAGATATCATGATGTGATAAGCAGAGGTGTCCACCTCCACACTACATCCCCAAGTTAATTTTACCACTATTAGTTTTAGAGCATCACCTGCATGACCAGGGTAGATTAAATGTAGCAAGTTTATGGTTGTGGGGGGCTGGGGGAGGGGATGCATCCATCACCATCCCCCAAAAATAGCTTGCGGAATCTGGAGGGCCTCTCATGGCTTTCCAGTTACAAGATTTGGTGCACCGGCACATTCCACAGCTGTCACCATATGACGGACATCTCCGCCGGCAGACTACGCAGGGAATTTATAAGTAGGAGGAACCCATCTCTAGCATGTGGGGGAGTCAGAAGAATACAGCCCAAAAGAGATCAGCGACACATTCTTTAACATTAGAAAAAACACACTGAGTGATGAGCATATTACTACAGCAGAGACATCCTGGCAAATGTAAAGCATGCAGATAAGGTTTTGTGAGAACATAAAACATTCTTATTCAGAGGCCGTAGGGTTAAAGCAGCACTTGTTAGCCTTGATGGTGCCAGAGTGCTTTTCCAGCATCCACGTGTGCAGAAACATGAAAAGAAGCCCACAGCGGCTTAGCGCACAACACACCACAGCATTGCCCGCCTGCCTCAGAGAGAAGTGCATTTGTTGAAAATCCATTAGCAGCCTGGCTGGAGCCCTTCAATGTGTAGTAGGAGCACTTAGGGACATCACTTACAAAGCTGGGAGTCTGAGCAAAAGAAAACTGTTTCTCCCTTTCAAACCCCATCATGCTTAAAGCTAAACTAAACCATAAATGTTCAGGTGGCCATTTGGTAGGAACTGCACTTCACAAAGTGTTTCACACAAGACTACTATTACAGGAATGACAGATTTGGATTAAACTGTAAATTAATCCACAGGACAAATAGATTAGCGGATACCACCATCACTAATGCAAAATCATATGAACATCTTAAAAGTTACACAGACTGAACCAAAACGATGGTTTGTTCACCAAACTTGGTAATCCTAGCTAGCTACGTAATGCAGGGCACTACCATCAAAAAGCTCGAGGAATCCAATCCCAGGTTTGATAAATAGAGCATAGGTAGCAATTAAACTTTTACTAAGAATATGAAGTAGAATGGCCACCATGAGAAATTTCTTGATATGCCTAGCAAGGCAAATTGCTATCTAACAAACACATGCATGTTGACAAGTATTTTTTTTTATATTTTAAAATAAAATAAAAATGCACACACTCATGTCTGGTATGAGACAGATTGCATCTAATCAGCGACCTTAAGATAAGCATCAGTTTCAAAACAATAGATTTGACTCTTTCTTCCTTTAACTGCTGGACTCATACTGTTCTTATGCTGATGGGAGCCTCCATAATCTCATCTCCATCTCTCCAATACTACCTATGAAATAAGATTCTGGTTCCAAAAAATATTTAAAAATTAAAACTGACTCACTATGCAGTGCAAAAGCTTAACAATTCTAAAACTCTTCAGCTGTAACAAAACATTTTTGTTGTTTAATTGCATGGGTACAGAGATGGGAGTTTCTTGAAAGAACTGTTTTTTTGCTATAGAAAATGGGTTATTTTGTCACAAAACAATGTGGTACATTTGTCACTTGCAGCAATGTTTGACATTGCTGTGTGCATATGTAAGCACAGGCAGTGTGGGACAACTACCTAAGGCACTGTATTGTAAAAAAACAAAGCTGCTAGATCAGTCCTGATTATTGCCATAAAGTGAGTCAATTTTTCTGCTAGTTGTAGCAGGGTAAAACTGTCAATACTGTGTACTGTTCTTGTGAATTGTAAGCAAGTCACTTTTGAAATGGGTGGGGGTTGAAATGTTGGGGGGGAGCAACACTAAGGTCAGCTACATGGATGTCATTATTATTGGCCAAAAGAAAGCAATGTATTTTTAATTGCAATAATTCAGTTAGGTTTGCAAAAATGTTTTCTTTTTTAGAGGTGAATATTTTGTTGTGCCATCCTGAGGGTTCGCGGGATCCCCTGGAGGTTGCTGGGTATCATGACCGGCCTGTACACTGGTACTGTGAGTGTTGTGCAGAGTCAAGGCAGAACCTCTGCGTTTTTCCCAGTTGATTCTGGGGTTCATCAGGGGTGTGTTCTTGTGCCTACTCTGTTCAGTGCTTGTATGGACTGGGTGTTCGGCAGCGTCATGGGGTCCAGCGGCTGTGGGGCATCTGTTGGATGAAGAAAGATTCACGGATCTTGACTTTGCCGACGATGCTGTGATCTTCGCAGAGTCAATGGAGGCTCTGATCGAGGTGCTCGAGAGACTGAGCGAGGAGTCCAAGTGTCTGGGCTTCTGAGTGTCCTGGATAAAAACCAAGATCCAGGCCTTTAATGACCTCTTTGGCACAGCCATCAGCAGTGTGTCTGTTCTAGGAGAGAATGTCAACCTCATCGAGAGGTTTACTTACCTTGGCAGTGACATTCATGTCTCTGGTGACTCTTCCTATGAAGTCAGTAGATGGATTGGGAGAGCATGGGGGGTCATGAGGTCACTGGAAAGGGGTGTGTGTGGCACTCCTGATAACTATGCAAAAGGACGAAGGTCCAAGTCTTTAGAGACCTGGCGCTTCCTGTCTTGCTACATGGTTGCGAGACATGGACACCATCCAGTGACTTGAGAGAAAGACTAGAGTCCTTTGGTACTGTGTCTCTTCAGAGAATCCTTGGGTACCACTGGTTTGATTTTGTGTCGATTGAGCGGTTGCTCATGTAGTCCCAAATGAGGCATATTACCTGCATTGTGAGGGAGCATCAATTACGGCACTATGGCCATGTGGCGCATTTCCCTGGGGGTGATCCGGCTCACAGAGATCTCATTGTTGGGGACCCGAGTGGCTGGACCAGGCCAAGGGGTCGCCCATGTAACACCTGGCTGCGGCAGATAGGTTATTTCCGGAGGGTGGGTTTGGACCGTGTGTCTGCCTGGGGGGTTGCCAACCAGGATCCTGAGTTGTTTCATCGCGTAGTGGGTGCGGCAACGCACTGTACCAGTGCATGCTCCCCAACTTGACTTGACTACCCTGTACAACAATAAACAAAACACTTACCTAGTTATTGCTCACACTATACAACTATTTTTTTTTTTACTATTAAGAAAATTGAAATGAGGAATCTGTGATCAGTGTGTAGCAGGTGGTGATGGCCTGCCTGCAACAGGTAATTTGCAGTAAAACCAAACACCCACTGACATGCTGAAAATCCACCAAACATAGCAAGATAAGAAATTATGACTGGGTAATACAGAAATATATTTGGCCATTTAACCAACTTTTAGATTAACATTTCCTGATGCTCAATTAAGTTTCAAACATATTTTGAACCTACAATAAACCCAAAAGGCTAATTATGATGTAATGCACTATACCAAATAAATTATCAGAATTAAACAGTATAAATTGTCCTTTTGGCAACTGCTATACAACAACCAAAACTGAATGAATGAGATTTAGGTCAGTACAAATAAGAGGTACATAGTGTGGCATATTAGCCTCATGTAGTTAATAGGATTCCTAATATACAGTGGTGTGAAAAACTATTTGCCCCCTTCCTGATTTCTTATTCTTTTGCATGTTTGTCACACAAAATGTTTCTGATCATCAAAC